>JAVDPK010000908.1:532377-568668 GCA_034780415.1 Cichlasoma orientale | reverse complement strand
AACAAAAACAAAGAACGACCCAAAGAAAGAAAAAAAAAAAAAAAAAAAGGACATTAGCCATTTGACATTGTGAAACTCTGCTGCCATCTAGAGGAAAATTTATATTATTACAGCTGAACAAGCAGAGGAAAATGAGAAACTTTGCAGTCGCTCAGTACAATGCAAGACAAGAAATACCTGGCTGTGCACTCTTTTCTTGAGCCAGAACAATTTGTGCTATCTGAGCTCTGAGTTTCGCAAGCTCATTCTCCAGCGCACTGATCTTCTGAAAGGCTTCATCATTGGCAGTAACTGACCCCTGTGGAGCTGAAGCTCCCTGATGCAGCCCGGGTAGAGACTCCTGGCAGGTTAGGCGGCTTCTCTGACGATGAGGCTGGTGGGCTCGAAACATGAGTCCTGGCGGGATCCCCGACCTGTTTCCGTTACAGATATGAAATAGAACTGCCTTCTTTTAGACACTCTTCACAGGTGTTCAATTCTTCAACCTGCAACTTCAATCTGATCCAAAAATATGTCTTCTTACAGATTATCACTCTGCTCTTACCTCGGCCTGCCAAAGTAGTTGTCTTCATCATCCTCATCCCTGTCAATCCAGGCGACATCAGCCAGAGTGGCCACCAGGCTGTTCTGCCTCCTGGTGCCAACCAGGACACCAGCTTCCTCATAATATGGATAAAGCTACCAAAGAAGAAGCCATGTTCAGCATTAGAAGAAAACACTTAGAAAAGAAAAACATGCCAGATGACAGTACACACTGGCATGCCCTACAACAACTAATATTAAAAAAAAAAAAAAAAAAAAAAATCATTAAGTAAAAATTAGGGCGGTTTAGAGGAAGAGCATCTACATATTGGTAATGAAAGTTTCAGGTAGTTCAGTAGGACTTTAATCAGCTCATGGTTGTTGAAGGTTGCTGAACCAACTGACCTAAAGCAGACATACTGCATTCCTCATAGCTACGGAGGGTAGCTGGAGACAGAAGAAAAGAAGAGAAAGCACAGAATTGAAGGAAGGTGAAGAACAGCAAGGCAGTTTTTAACATTTTTAAAATGTTACTCAAATAAATCAAAGTTTGGTCTAAAAAAAAACTTCTGACACACAGAAGACACACAGTACTTGTTCTTGTGGTAATCAAATATCCCTTCATCCACTCTGTTTATGATTCAGAAATGAACACAGGCGAGCGGCGGTAAACAAAAGCTAAAGAGGGCATGCACGTCTCTCCAGCGGGCAGGAGAGATGTGCAGGAAAACAGATGAAGAGACAGGACTGAATCACAAGAGGGATGACATGCTGTAGTCTTAAAATCATTCTATTCTAATTTGACTTAAATAACACAAAACTATAAAAACTACTATGAGAGTAACGCCCTCACCTGAAAATGAACCCTGGGGCAGGGTTTAATGGGAAGACTTGTACCTATTCTCCTAACAATACTTCTTGAGGACCCATAGAGCTTCACTGATCCAAAAGCCTGCAAAAGAAACAGCAATACATCTGTCAGGTACACTTAACTTATTATTCTAATCAAGGTGAAAACACCAGCCTGACAAAGACCACACATCTGTGTCTCAGTCTTACAGGTTGAAATGTATGGATATAAATTCACATCACATACCAGGTCCATTTCCATCCCTGCATACTCTTTATTCATTCCTGTCCACGAGTTTCAAGGGCACAATGGCACACACGCCAACATCAACATCATCATCATTATCATCATCACCAAACCAGTGATCTAGAAGAAACAAAAAACAAGAGCGAGAAAGTCAGGTTCAGCCACCATCAAACACAACAGTGCTGGAAGAGCTCTGTGGATCTACGATGTACCAATTTTAAGGTGCTCTGGAACAAAAGAAATTAGATCAGAAATGATCATTTTTCAAATAAGTGGGCACAATGTCCTGTTTCTTTTTTAAACTTGGCTGCTCTTACATTGCAATTCCCCACTGAGATGAATATTTGTGTAAGCCTGTCTTTCTATATAACATTGCTGAGCCACACATCCTTCTGGCTTTACAGCGAAAGGACAATCATGGGAACGACCGTTGTCAAGCTAACACAGGCCAGTGTGTTTGTTAAGTCTATGGCTAAACTAAACAACTCATTCTCAACTTCAGCGGGCATTTATGCTAACTGGCTAATGATAGCGGCAGGATAGCTAATTCCATCCGGTAAAGTTTATTAGGACTTGTCTTAGAAACGCACATTTATAATAACTTTTAACATATCCCAGATAATTATCACCACGTGTGTTTACGTTTTGTTCACATCCAAAGATCAGCGTGTGCCTTGCTTTGATTCCAACTTACCGGACTTGCGTTTGTAGAGCAACTTTCTAAATTTTTCCACCTTGTCAACACGACGGACTCGTACAGCAGAAGGTGGCTAACATGGGAGGCCACATGGGATGCGTTTTGATCCAATTGAAAAATGGATTACGCAGAACAAGCACACAATTGGTTATTCTAATTGATTGGCAAACAATTTCACAAGTTGGTATTGAGCTCTAAAACACATCTGCCTCTTGATTTGCTATTATGATAGTCAATTCAACTAGAATGTCCAATCATCTGCCAGCAAATATGTGGACGTTCGTTATAGTTCCCCACACTTCCCGGCGGCGACACAACAGTGAAGCTACCCGGATCTTTTTGGAAAACTGGGATGTCCTTTATGAAGAAACAGCTGTACCCATTGGCTTGCCACAAAACACAAACACAGCGCACAGCTGCTAGCTACATAGGCAGAGTGAAGACCGAGGCGAGGGCCTGGCGTTAGTGAGATTATTTTGTTACACTTGTTTTTGGGCCAGTATCTGAACGTAGCTGTCTGTATTTGCACCGTCTTTGAATCCGTCGTAACCGAAGTTACGCGGAGTTATCTCGTGATTTCCATGAAAACTGACAGAAAGGTATGCGCCAATTGTCAAGTAATTAATGCCTGCTAACCTAGCTTAGCCCGGACCGTCTCACAGGGCGTGATTTGAGGTGAGGTTAGGGGTCGCAGAAAGTGTCTTTCCTTTGAAAGGATCGTCTGTATTTGGGTTTAGGACAATTACGCACCCGTTTTAGCTGTAAAGTACGGCTTCAAGTTTCAAATAGCACGCTAAGCTATTTACTCTTCAGATATGATGACTCCTATTGTACATCCATGTGTAGCTATATGGTTAAAAGCCACTTCTCAGTCAGCTTGCACTGTAGCGCATTACACAGATTATTGCTGATGTAAACCAGTAAACGCGGTTTTAGGCAACGTTATGTTTAGTGTTTAGAACCTGCCATTGACACGTAACATTATCATAACTTGTAGTATTAACGTTGGTCTGCAGCAAGTTAGCTTTGTTAGGGTAAACGTTGATTTATTAATAGATTCACATGATTTACAGTCAGCCCATCTTTGTTTTCAAACAAGTGACTTAGATGTTTAAAAAAGAATTTTTTTTAGACTAATATGCGCCAAAGAGAAGCTATAAAACAACAGAACTGGTTAAGAGAGAAAATGAATGCAGTAGGAAAATCTTTAAAAAAAATCCAAGTTACATGGCTCATTTTCATTTACATGTGTAATGCAAATATTTTTTATTTGCTCACATCCTGTGGAAGGAAGGTCAAAGTCTTTGTGGAACAACAGAAGAATTGCAGGATCAGAGGTTCCTTCACAGTTCATGAGCTAAAAATATTTGAGAGGCAGTCTGGTGCAAGGCCATTCAATATCACAAAACATATTTACTGCTTCCAGCTTGGCTTTAAATGATCCCAAAATGAATATCTTTGAGCTTCTCACCAAATTATAACATGAAAGTCAGCTTGGACAGTTCATTGCGAAAAAGTCTCTAAAAACTAAAATTAGCTGCACCTGTAACTTGTTCAACATAAGCTCACTAAAATGTAACATTGGTTTATTTTATGTAGAGTGAAGAGACAGGTTTAATGTGTGTGGCATTGAGACAAGAGGCACCATGAGTGCGGAGGTGGATGCACTGACTGTGGTGAACCAGCTGCGAGATCTTGCTGCAGACCCCTTGAACCGGAGAGCCATAGTAGAAGACCAAGGCTGTCTGCCAGGCCTCATCCTCTTTTTGGACCATCCGAACCCGCAGGTTGTCTACTCTGCACTATTGGTGAGTATGTGGCCATGAAAAACACAGAAAGCACTTGGTTTATAGAGGAAATCTTCCCCTGCTGTCCAACAGTGTCAGAACAGGTTCCAGGGACAGTTTAAAGGGCATGTTTTCCACCTCTGTGTCCCATTCAGTCACAAGCTTCCACGTGGTGCCATTTATATAAAAAAAAAAAACTCCACATTTGGAGACGCTGCACAATAAGGACATCTGCTGTCTGTAGTGAAAACACAATACAGGGTCTTGATATAGCCACCCCTCCCAGCTTTCTCTACAGCCATTCTTTCACATTGTGTGTGCACATTTTAAGTGGCTTTATATAACAGTTTTTTCTGTTACCCAATAAACACAAAGGCAGTACATTTGTATTTATACTGGTTATATAACATTTTATGTTTGTGCATGCATGCACTTTATGAAATGACTTCTTTTTTTTTTTTCTTTCTTTCTTTTTTTTTTTATTATCACCACAAAGCGTCTTTCAGCTTTTAGTACCGGATAGATAATACTTGCCCTTGTCCTTGCAGGCCGTGCGCTACCTGGCAGAATGTCGAGCCAACAGGGAGAAGATGAAGGGCGAGCTGGGCATGATGCTGAGTTTGCAGAATGTCATGCAGAAGCAAGTCCCTGTTCCCACCACATAATGCGCGCATGCATGCACATACACACACGACACATGCTCACAATGCATTTTCTGTACATGAAACCTTTAACATAGGTTTTGTATGAACTGTGTTTGCCAGTCTGCAGAAATTCTAGGCGGGCTGATGTCTTTCTGTTTGCCATGTCACAGGATGAATGTGATTAAAGTTGAGTTAGAATAGGGCGGCAAAGGCTTAAAATGCTGTTTTTGCACACCGTAGATTTAAATCCATTTTGTCATCTCTAGAATTCTTGATGTATGTGTGTTAATTGATGTAGTTATGTTTGCACTTGTTTTGTTGTGCACACATAGTGATTTATTTTTTGTTGTTGTTGTTGAATATCCTTTACGAGCTTTAGTAGAAGAGTGCATATTATTAGATCTGTCTGGTGTTTTTTTTGTTTGTTTTTTTTTAAAGCTGGTCATGTAGATGTAATTTTTCACTGAGATAACTACTTTTACCTGAGAGGGTCTCTGGAAACACCTGTGGCAGTAGCTCATGCTAGATATAAAGTAAGCAAGTCACTCCAGCTTGTCAGTGTTGGCATGAAAAGTAGCCCTGCAGGAACAACAAGTTTCCAGCTTACAGCCCAGTCAAGCTGACTTTGAGTGGAGGTCGATCATAGCTGGACAGAGTGGGAACACATGGCTAAAGGGAAGTGTTTAGCATTGTCTTGCAAAACGGGTGTGAATATGATTTTTAAACCCTTAACTTATTAAACTCTCAAGTAGCTTCATCTTCTTCAGTGATTAAAGTATTAAATATATTTAATGAATTAACTGATAAGAGTGTTTGGTTTGCTGGAAGGCTTCTATAGAGCTGCGGTAGGAGTGTGTGGCACAGGGCTGTGGATTGTCAGGCTCCCAGAGGGCAGCAATGCCAGACAGCCAATGTCATATGCGGTTAATATGAAAGGACTGATGATTTGGTGACACGTGAAGCAGTATAGCCTGCAGGGGTAACCCAGGATCCCTCATAAAATATCAATTCTGGCACAACAGTGGCTCCTGACCTCGCACGAATTCCTCAAGAAAAGCTGCTGCTGTAAAATATTGTGCTTTGCTGTGGCGTTTTTGCAAAAGGGATGGTAACAAACCAGACGGAAGTGCAGAATAGGCTTAATTAACTTGAGTTTCAGTGTTGTCTATGATGGCAACATTGTCTTTTGGTACACTAAATAGCTGCACAAAGAATTTTAATATAGATGCTTCCTGTGAATGTGGGTGTCTGTCTGTTAATCTCCAGCATCAAACCAAAAAGGATGCTTACAAAGCTTAGAAAGTAAAATTAAACCTGGGCAACATGGTTTTGCTATTACCAGGCCAAAAAAAAAAAAAGAAGCAATATTAACAATCATAACTGACTTCAGCATATATTTATCTGCTTGTTCTAAGAGGAAACTAGACTCAGGTTATTCAGGCTATAAAAAAAAATAAAAATCTAACTTGTGATGGAAAACTTTGGCCAATCATAGGTCATTTTAGACCACATGTGGTGATTAGTAGAAAGTTCATGAAACCCAGTGTGTATACTTGTAGGAGGCTTTCATAACCGAAAGAGAAGACCTGCAGGAGGGCTACTTATTTTTAAATGTATTTATATTCTTCATCTTTTTCTAGATTTGTCTACTGCGCCTCTAATTAATTTCAGTTTTATGAGTCAGTCCACACTTCCTACAGAGAAAATGAGGTTTTGGCATTGCTGTTTCTACTTTCATTCATATGAATTTTCATTTTATTTTCACACGACTAAATTTGCTGATTTATTCTTGGCATCTGACTTATTTGATCTGCTTTAGTTTCAATATAGATGAAAGAGCCCCCATTAACCAGGTAGTTTCAGCTCTTCTCTGTAGGGTGGCACTGACCACTTATGTGCACAAAAACAACATTTTACAGATGATGCAGTAAGATGACTGGGTCCTTGTTGGTCACTTACATTTACTTTTTCTCACCCACAGGAGCACCTCACCTGGAGAGACCAAACTGCTGGCCTCAGAGATCTATGAGATTTTGCAGTCAGCTGGTAAAGAAGAGGCTGAAAATGCAGAAGCAGCTGCGGCATCCTGCCGGCGTAAAGCCCATTTTTTTCTGGGCTCCAACAACAAGAAGGCCAAAACTGTTGTGTTGCACATTGATGGACTGGACGACCCTGTAAGTGCATTTAGGTCTTAACACAGCGTATTGTCATGCTTCTGTCGTGTCCAGACGCACACCAAACGTCCACTGATGCACAAGAATCTCTTTTCGGTTCAACGTATTTGCTGCTGTCGTAATCACAGTGTTTGCCAGAGCATCATAAGGGTGTCTATCTGGCACATGATAAGGAGAGCGGAGGGGTCGGGTTGTAAATGTCAGCCATTGAACAGCAGGACATTAAGATTGAAGCCGAATGCTGCGCTCCAGGAAGCTTGCACCTAGCCAGATTACATTACAGTAGACAGACGGCCTCTGGTGGGCTACTTCCCTATCACTTTAGCAGAAGCACACAATGCTGTTGAAGCTGGAAACCAGAAATGTATAGACTCTGTTCCCCAAGAGGAAGTGTTTGTTTTATAATGTACATTTCTATTCAAAATTGATTAAAATCGAAAGTGGGTACATCATCCACGTTTTGAAGCTTATAATGTATAGCTAAGATATTAGAATTTTTTTCTATTCATAATTGTCACTCTGTCCCTTCCTGGTATCAGAATCGAAGGAGCCTGTGTGAGGAGGCCTTGCTGAAGATTCGAGGAGTCATCAGTTTCACCTTCCAGATGGCTGTTAAGAGATGTGTTGTCAGGATCCGTTCTGACCTTAGGGCTGAGGTAAAATGTCTGGCAAGACACAGAAAACCACTTTGGAGTTTAGGGGTACACATTTTTACTGTGTTGTAAGGCTCATACCAGTTGCTTTTTATGACCGGGTTTTAATTTATGGGGTAATAAATGCTTTTTCATTAACCGTCTTGAAGATGTTTTTAAAATTGGGGAAATCTGGTCCGTCTAGCCCGGTCTGAAAACAAAAAATGTCAGCTTTCTTATTTAAAACTTGCATGTTAAATCAGAAAATGTCTTAACAAATTGTATATTTGCATATTTGTTGGATGGCATACATTTGATAATGATATTGGTACCTAACACATTAGAGCACAGGATAGCTGACCCAGTCGAATCATCATGGTATATACTGTATTTGAAATGAAATGCGTTTTCTTCTCATAGGCATTGGGAACAGCCATTAACTCCACCAAAGTAATGACGGCTCAGCAGGTGGTGAGGACCGAGGATGGAGGAGAGGTAAAGACAACAGGGGTACTTAGATATGAGAAAGAAAGCAATATTAGACTTGCATTGTTTACCTTAAACTCCTTCACATAAAACTCATTTACTCCTAGAAGCCCCCAGCTGATAGGTCAGTGTGCTCACTGTATGTAGTGTGTATCTGTGTACAGGGAGTCTAGCCCCCTGCCTGTGGCTGAGACTTATTCACACTGACATGATTAGCTAGTCACATCTCTGCCTCAGCCTGTAGGCTACTTTGCTTTTTGCTAAAGACACAGCCAGTCCTAGTTGCACCTTTTACAGCATATGCTCTCAATTCTGTAATAGCCCATATTTAAAGATCATGATTTTAGCAGCTCTGTAAAAAATAAACAATTACCCTATAAATATTTTGAATGCATTTTGTCTTAAAAATTGCAAGAAAGTAGCAGTTTATCATGCAGCCAGCAGGGGTCAGACCTGTCCCAGTGATGTATTTGAGCCTAAACTGTAGGGATTCTGGCCCAGTTGTCAAACAGTTACGTTTTATGTTAACCACTTATTCTTATGAACCTTTATAAATGTTATATATATTTACTTTAAAAAAAACACATTTTATTCACTATATTATCCCCATCCCTGATTTTGTGCAGCTAATAGTGCCATTCCAGGAGGATTCGGCAGTTGTGGTAGAGGAAAACACAGACATCCCAGACTACCTGCCTGAGGACGAGAGTCCATCCCAGGAGCAGGACAAGGCTGTCACACGTGTAGGATCTATTACCGATGGCATGGGCTGGCTCAGCACGGCCGCCAATTTCCTGTCACGCTCTTTCTACTGGTGACAACTTCCTGTGATCTGCTCTTATTGCCCAGTTTTGTCAAAGGTACCATCCAGCTGCAGAATTAGCATCTCAAGGCCTGCCCCACAGCCCTACACTAGTCTAGACTCCCGGCTCCGAAGCACACAGAGCCCAGTAACACACGTGTGCAGCGAGAGCTGGACTGTCAGGTGAAACCTGCAATAATCTGCGTATATCTATTATGAGCTACACATCCCACTACTGGCTGTATGTGCACAACTATATACTAGCTGCATATGTAACAAAAAGACATAGCCAGAGGACTTTAAATCGATTGAAACCAAATGGCTTTCTGGGAATGTGTGTCGCCGCGTCGACTGGGTTCTGGCAGGTGTATTTACCTATTCTGAGGCGGATTTTGTGTATTTAAAAAATGGAGTGTTCTCTTTGTTAATGCATGATTTTGGTTTCTTTTCTTCCCCCGATGTCTATTTCCAATTACTATATATTTTTTCCATGTTTTTTATCCTTTCATTTTCTAATAACGTCATTTATGTCCGTCCCTCCAGGTTTTTGTTTTAGCATGCTTTTGTGCCAATCTTGCCTGATGCCAACCTCCTTGATTATTGTATGCCTTTTTGACATTTCACTGTAATTATTATTTATTCATCGTTCATTCAGATGATTTGAGAGCTTCGAGCATGTTTAATGTTTGTTGTTTGTTAGCAGCAGCTGCCCCCTCCCCTGGCTTTGTGCCCACTAAAGGACGTCACTTCAGTAGAAATAGTAAATAGACACCAGCAAGAGGCCACATTGACTCACATGCATTAGACTGCACTGCATTCTGGAGTAACAACTAGCTGGCCAGTTGGCTGATTCATACATAAACCCTCAGTGTCTGTGTTTGTGTCAGAAATCAGGACTTTTCTGATTTTATAATAATGCAAAAGTATTCAGCCCTGCAGTGGCTGTGACTCGACTGTGTTAATTGCACAGAATTTAGGCTACCTCTGCTTTCAGCCTCCTGTCCTCACATCAGCATTATGATCATCTGTAGTTTTAGTAAAACCGTGTATCAGCATGGTGAAGACAAACCTGTAAGCTGCCTGCTTGTGTAATACATCCCAGTGTTACCTGTAATTCCTGACATTGTTACAGTATTGTAGCTGCTTCTGATAAAGTTAGTTTTCAGTTTAGCCAGCAGTGTCCTTAAAGCAAAGATCATGTTGGTGCATGCTCTCAAACACACACACACACACACACACACGTACAGAGGACTTACTAATGCTGGCATATGAGCAGTAGTGGTGTGCTGTAAGAAGGGTATGGTTATGTACGTGTTGTAAATGGTGCCTGATTCCCTAAAATCTCGTACATGTGAAGGATTTTTTGGAGTTTTTGTAATAATGGTTTTAATTTTAAGTTGGATTAAGAGGTTCAAACTGTTAATGCTCTTAGTGAGGTTTTTTTTTTTTTTTTTTTAAACCTTTACAACTAAATGACTCGCTACATTTAAATATTTTGACATATTTGAGCGTCATGACTTTTATTCTTTTGATGTAGTGGAGATGTCAAAACAGATACACGGCAAGAATTGACCTGAATTACCTGAACTGATGGTGGCTACCCTCTGGAAAAGCAATAATCACTTTTGTATTTAATGTAGTGAGCATAGTTCAATAACAGCCTAAAAATCAAAAAAAATTTTGGGAGAAGAAGGTATTAGTTGAAAACAATATTTTTGAGCAATATTAAAATTGCTTCATTAATGTGTCCATTTTCACAGAGTAAACCTCCATGTGTAGTTTGATTTTAATATTTCGTGTCTCGGCTCATACTGCAAAGAAATACTTGAACATTGTTCAGAATTGTCTGTATGTGTTGATCAAAGTGTAAATTCTTTTTACTTTTAGAGTTGCCACAGCTGTAAGGTTGACAGAGAACCACTAAGTCCTCAAACATGTAACTTCATGTGTACAGTACAGAATCCACTGTCAGCAGATGTAATATAATGTATGCAGTTCTTAAAATTGTAGATTCCCATACACTGTTACAGCAAATAATGATAAATGTAAAAATCTAATTTTGTCTGCTGCTTTTTATTAATTTTAACAGATTTTGTTGACCTGTCATTTGCACTCCTTCTCTTCTTGCCACGTGCAGCGCTCACTCCAGCGCTTCAGACCTCACTTGGTCAAATCAAATTGCTGAGGGCAGCAAATATTCCTAGCTGAACAGAGAGAAATTCAGTTTTCTTTACTGGTGCATAAGCGACGTGCCCCGGGGCAATCCTGTGGCCTGCCCACCATTTCTCCCCAGCCTCGGTGCTGGTAGGCAGGCAGAGGCAGCAGCCAACCCCAGCTGGAGGCCCTGAAGCCTCTGCTGCTGCTGCTGATGTGGCTGCTGCTGAGCCTCCAATGAAATGCTGTGCCAAGCTGTAGAGAAGGCCTTCACTTATCTGCTGTATCATCTGGATGGACAGTGACCTAAAATAATTTTTTTTTTTTTTTTGTTAATGTTGACAAAAAACTTTAGAATTTCCCAAGGCGATTTTTATATGAATCCTTTGTTCTTACTGGGAAGTATCCTGAGAATGGGAGAAATGAGAAAATCCAGCATTGTAATTTCAGTTTTGACTTTATTATTGTTATTCGAATATGATCTCTGGCAGGCAAACGAACAGTTAGTAGTGAAGGACAGAAACCAAAACGGTATATTTAAAATGCGGTTAAATACATCAATAAAAAGTAGCCAAAAAAAAAAAAGAAATCATCACTTCAGCATCCTGATTGAAGGAGGTCACTGATGGGTTGAACCTTACTAACCTACCTTGACTAATTAGCCCAGCCATTTTTCTTCACCATTATAAGGACATTAAAGCCAAACCATTTGTGAGAAGTTTTCTTTATTCCTGAGCATATTAAAAGCTCACAGTTTAATTTCTCAGTACTTTTATGGAGGCAGCAGTTTGGCACACATTGCACAGACTATTTAAAAAAAAAAATGACACTCTTGTATCTTACAATGACACGGACACAGTTCACAGGATGGTTTGTGCGCAGCTTTGTTATGAAAGGCTTGTAAGTCCCTATTTCTCACACATCACCACTAGAGAGAGACAGCAGCCTGGGGAAGACGACAAATAAGAAAGCAAGTGGTCCAGAGTATAAATCTCATGTCTGATGAAAACACTTGTTTGTAATTAGATGACCTAAGATGATTATTAAAAGCCCATGCTGAAACTCCTTTTCCATCTGGTAGGTTTGAACTTGAGCAAGAATCATCATAACCATTAACAGACCACAGCCATTAACGTGCTTTATTCACCTCAGTCTAATATCTGTGAGGCTAACGGGACTAATGCAGCCATAAGGTTGTTTTTCGTAGTTAAGTGCGCACCTTTCTCTTCAGTGCCCTTAGCACTAATGATAAGCCATTTTCAGGTTTAAATATTTTTTCAAGAGCTGAAATGCTTGTCTAACAATGACCTTACTCCTCTTATTTTTTTTTTTTTAAATATAAGGAGATATGCTTTGATATCCTCCAGAGAACATAGGCGGCACTTACCTCTCATTTTCGAATTAAAGCTTTAGATAATTTCACTCTTTTTTTTTCTTTTTTGGATAAGCCGCGTTCCAATTCCCCCTTTCTAATCTCCCCCATCAGATAAAACACAATCAGACTGTCTTGTGCTGCGCAGTCCTTCCCTCATATCAGCCCGGTTGCATAAATGTGCATAAATGTGTTGTCGGTATCACCCTCCCACCTGTGCGTATTTGCATGGTTAATCTGCGCGCAGGGAAGAGGGGTCTGATGGAGGGTAGATAGGTGCATCTCACGGCCCCACGGGCTCTTGAGGAATTTTATTGGAGGTTCAGCTCCCAGTCAATGGGATCAGCTGTAAATCCCGCTCAGAGTGTGGCAGGAAATGATGTGACTCCGGCAATTTATGTCAAATAACTTTTGAGGATGTGTGAGTGTAGCGATCAGCGCTACCGGGGCAGCGATAACTCTTCGGCAGGGGGCCCCGGTGAAGATTTAATTGAGACATTTTTCTTTATCTGGAGCGAAGCGCCTGAGCCGTGTTGTTGTGTAACGAGATGTAATGTCTCTCTTTATACGGGGGTCAACATCCAGGATGAGGGAAGGTCACGGACTGACTGTTTGAGCATCCAATTTGCTCACATAATACCCGCTCTTCAGGGAGCTGGGTAAAGACACAGAGTATTAAGTTACACAGTCCACATATCACACTAAGACCTGAGGCCCTGTGCGCTGCAGGAATGTAATGCTGTGTGAGTTTATACTGCATGTAGCTTTTGTTAGAGTGTGAAGGCAACACATATATAAACAATGTGCAACGCATTTGCTTCTCACTTTACAACAAGCCATTATAGTTACATGATACAACCTGGCAACCCTTTAGATTCGTGGCTTTTAGTGATATGAAGCACTGGAAAAAGCTGGGTTAACAATTAATAAGGACTCCAGTTACAGCTTACATTTGCTTTGTAAATATGCTTTTTCAGAAAATGGTGCAAACATTCATTTCCTACTCAGATAAAACATACAGTTAAATACTTTGCATAACAAGAACTGCCCAAATGGGGTACAGAAAGGAAATAGAATAGCTCCTGTCTGTGTTATATAATACTGGATAATTATTATGTAAGAACCGTATGATGTTAGTGCTGGTATAGCAATGTGCAGTCACATTTTGCAAAACATATCACAAGCTGCTTATATATTTTGTGTGTATCCAGATGCAGGAAGGAAGACTGCAATGGAAATAGAAAACTGAAGTACATGTGAAGGTTTTGCATTCAACCATAACTACAGAAATATTAGCCAACAAATAACTTACATGAGGGGTGTCAAAACCAGTTTACATCATAGGCCACACACGGCTCATCTTAAGTGGGCCGGATCAGTGAAGCTTTTGCCGAATAACCCAAAACAAAAAAATACACCTCCACATTGTTACTTTCAGTGTAAAGACGGTTAACTACACGTTTAATCCATGAGATGTATTAGGAAAAAATAAAAGAAGTGCAGTTTGAACAATACTTCTCACTTTTTCAACAGCATGCTGTAGTAAATCAAAGAAACCTGTTAGCAAGGCTCACTGGGCTCACACTGTGAAGGAAATAAAGAAATGAAGGACTTTGTCCTGTAACGGAAATTATCTTTGAATTCAAAGATTATTTAATTTGCAAAAAAAAATTGAAAAATCTATTGTATATAGTGAATAAGATCTGTTCTGTTATAACGTTAATATTAACAACAGAAAAAACTATTTTTTCACAGTTAATGTTTATCTGTTAGGCTGCTTACTGTGGCGTATGGCAGGCCACAGGTTATGGATTTGTCAGTAAGAAAACTAAAATTGATGAAAATACACTTGAAGGTTCAAAATTTATGCTGTCCCCCTCTGAAATTTCCACATTTTCCAAAGCCATCTAGTGGGCCAGGCTGGACCCTTAGGTGGGCTGTTTCTGGCCCATGGGCTGTATGTTTGAAAAACCTGACTTATATCTATATAAACCTGAATGGCCACTGGAACCTTTTACAGTATAATACTGAAACCTAAATTCTAATACAGCGTAATACATTGTAGTCAAGTTCAACAATTTTACATAGCATGATCATAAGAAGTTATGTCAAATCTTAATTCATAAGGAAAGTAGCACTCACTCATGTGGTGGATTTTAAATGCAGCGTTGAAGAAGTTTGAACCTGCACAGGTATTGTAGAGTGAAGTTCAGCTTTACTAAATCTAATGAATTACTTTGCAGGACTGTTGACATGCAAAGTTACTGCAGTATCTAAAGTGAAAGTAATTCAAGAGCAATATATGTCCTTTAGATTTGTATAGCTGTTTCCTGTCCTTGTGTATACTCGCCATGCCCAGGACACACTTGAAAAAGAGATTTTAATCTCAATGTATTCTTCTCCTGGTTAAATAAAGGTAAAATAAAAATAAAACAATATATATATATATAATTTTATTTTATTTTGCATCGTGCATCTCTCTGTGTGCTTCCCTTCCTGCAGCAGCTTGCATGGGGGCCTTGATGAGATGCATGCACACACAGGCAGCTCGTAATTGTGGCCATAGCTCATTATTGTTCCCCGGATGATTTGGATCTGCCGGGGGGAGTCTCGTCCTCTGACACCGCCGCGTCCGCCCGGCGACAACCACTCCAGGCGCTGATTGGTGGGATGAAATATTGCCGGCGAAAATTAAAAGGTCCCAGTGTCAAAATAATTCATGATATGCATATCTTCCCGGCTTGATGAAATCGCTGATATCTGGATTAGTCGGATAATAAAAGCGATCAGGCTACAGTGAAACTGTTTCAGCACTAGCTGTGGGGGGAAACAGCTTCTTCATGTGTCAAAAGAGGTGGATTTGCTGGGTCGAGAAAGCCTACAACAAGTATGTGCGTGCGTGTGCGTGCGCACGCACGACGTTGGTCAAACCCCTGTCAAGTCGTGCGCGTTGCAGTTCACCACACAGCCAGACCAGTGATTTGAATATCCGCTGTAATTGTCCCAAAACGGCTCATCAGTGGATCTGCCTGCTGCCATTAGGGCCCAACAAAATGGTGTGACATTCAAATTCCCCTCAATGACAGGTTATTAGAAGCCCCAAGCAGCCGGCACATAATTAAGCACCGTAACGCTGACCTGTAATATGAAGTGATGGCACACTCGTATAGTGGGCAAAAATGAAATAGGTGCTTTGTTAAAATAAAAGGAGAATTGTATGATTTTTCACACTGGAGCAAAGTAATCATAAAAAAGAAGGCAGCTGTCCATATAAAAAAAATCCACTCAAAATTATAGAGGCAAATAACACAGAGGATGATTTTACAATAGGGGGAAACTGCATGCCAAATGCCATGGCAACTGCTGTCACACAGCAGAGATTGACGCATTAGTCATGAATACTGTTCAAGAAAAAGTGATGAATCCTGATATTATTACGCCTAAATTTGAGCTCCTCTCTGAGCCCATGCTGGTTTATGTTATACAGTTATACAGCTCATAAGTCCATATTTATCTCTGAGATGTTGAGCAGTGTGAACAAATCTCCCAGTCCAAAAAAAAAAGAAAGGAAAAAACAAAACAAAACAAACAACCTGAGAAAAAAAAGCAAATGTGTGACTTTCATTTGTGACACTAAAAGCCTATTACACAACTTAAGACATGCTGTCTTAGGCCCCCGCTTTCCCCTTTAGAACAAGTGGACGTTGTGATGAGCAATGGACCCATCTGCTGTGCCCTCTCCTCCAACTGGTGTGTGAATATGATGTAGTCTGTAGGTGCCATTTCCAAGACAAAATATAATACCATTGGTACCTGGGAAGTATTACAAAGATAATAAAGTTTGATTTTATGCATTCCTGACTGTGCCCCTGGGCTGAGCAGTTATCACCTCTCTGCATTCAACATTGTGTATTCTTTTTCTTTCAATGTGCAGTTCATGTAAAAAAAATACAAAAGTGCACGTTTTATGACCCACTTCTGCTTCTTTTATTGGATCAAAAACTCACCTTCATATACTGGGACAAAGAAAGCCTTCGTGTTAAACTGAAGGCCAGAGGCCTGTGTAATGGTGGGTCTGTGGCAGGGTTGCCGAACAGAAGGTCTGCACTTCCCTCCCTCCTCCCTCCCTCCATGTCTCTCTCTCTCTCTCTATCTCTCTGCTAGACCCCCCCCCCCTCCCCCCCTTCATAACGATGGCAGATGGCTGCAGATGAATCCCTCATAATCATGTCAGGACGGCTCCTCCGATCCCAATTCATCTCTTTAAACACATTTCATCAGACGGAGAATTACACAAAGATAAAGGCAGCCGGCAGACAACAAAAGCACACAAAGATTGTCCTTGCAAACAAGTGTTCCTAGTCCCTAACACCACTTAATCATTCGTGCTCCTGTTATTGCTCCTCACCCTGTGCGCAATCAACTCTACCCCATTTACCTCCTCTGTTTCTTACTCTTTCACTCTTTATTTATGTTTTTTCATACTGTTAATTGTCTCCATCCCCAGCTACTGTCTGTCCTTATTAAACATAAATCTTTCCTCTCATTCCAGTTGCTGTCCTTTTTTTTTTTTTTTAAGGACATGTGTGTAAAATCCTTTCCTCTCCTCATTGAGCCCCCGTTTCTTATGGCTGCCCCTTTTTGAGGGGTGATAATTTGCCACAAAGTGAATTGTGCTTTCCCACCCTCCTCCCATCCATCCCTCCCCTGCCGTGACTCTGCGCCACCCATCCGCATGATGCCGTTAATTGTGGATCAGGTGAAGTTTGTCTCACCTCATTTCAGGGCCATGCTCTGCTAGGGCCATTCTCCCCACTCAAAGGCCACATAATTTCACAGCCTCCTACTTCTCATTAATCCCTCCTGAGTGGCTGCTCTCTGAGTTCCAGTTCACAGATTTGTTTTGCTCTTGTTTTCTGACTCGCTGCCCTTCCTGCCCCACCCACTCCTCTCCTCCGCCTTCACATTAACCCGTTTAGAGAGACCCCTTCCCTCCACCGTGCCTTCACTGTTCACACTATATTTCATCCATAAAAAGCTTCCCTTTTCATGAAGATTTGACAGCTGAGAGTACATTTGTCTTCTCTCGCCCTCTCTCACCAGTTTACCCACATTTTCTCCACTGTATGACTCTCCTCTTCTCTGCCTTTGGAATAGAGGCAACTATGTTATAAAGTAGCCATGAACAGGCGTTTGCTTGTGATCCCAGTATCACCAACTCCACACCCAGCTGCATTGTACATTCAACTTGTGCAACCTGCCATCTCCACCCTAATAACATACCCAGTGACAAACTGAACACAACTATAGGAACTGAATGGAAAGCTGTGCGTTTGCGTGTCTCCACACACGTGCATGTGTCTGATCAACACGGCAGTCATTCCTTCCCCGCTAAACTTTTTTTGTTGACTCATAAATTATTCATGAGCTGAAAAAGCTGAAGATCTCTCATTAACATAAAATAACAATTTGCTAATTTATGGAAACTCCTAATTACTTGCCTTATTTGCCATGACCGTATTAAATATTCATAAATATGTGATTATTTCTTTGATTTGACTGTCGTTCAGTTTAATCTACTATTTTTCCTCAACAATAGCGGTGTGCCGGCTTGTGCTGTGTCTACCAAGTGAAACAAAAACCCAGGAGAGAGCGATGAACAATATTGTGCATTCATAGTAGGGGTCTCTTTAATTTCAATACACCTCTATTTTACATGATCCATTATGCTGATTTCACAGCTTAATAGTTGCTGATTTGAAACCCTTTTTATATGTGGAAAGGTTTCTGGCTGCAGATATCTCAGGTAATTTTTGGGGAATTGATCTTTAGGGAACTGATTTAGCAAAATAAAAGGTTCTTACAATCAGCTGTAGTGTGAATTGCCACTGAAACGGTTTTGAAATTGAATAAATAAAATCCCAGCTGACATATTTATTTTAAGCAACTTGTATCTACCAAACTATCTGTGCAACAGGGTGGACTAACTGAAAAACACAGCAATGCACGACACATAAAGTAAAATGTAACAGAAATGTGAGGACAGAGCTCACACTCAGACTACAGAAGCTTGTAAAATGTCGCGTGGATGCGGCTTCATTTCAGTGCTAGTCAAAATCAAAAATGCATTCCTTCATTTGGCTTCCATCCACAACTAATCATTTCATTTTCCATTCTGCACCCTGCAAGACAACTTTCACTCCACTTCATTTATTCAAAGCTGAAAAAGACCAAAAGGGAATGCAAGAAAATAGTCAGTCTCTCAATATCTCCTCTTTGATGCAGCAAACAGTTGTCAGAGGAGGTCTCAGCCAAGTTCTTGGGAGAAAGCAGAGTCTTGGATCCCATCTGGGACGACTAGATGAGGTCTCTTGCTGTCATCGCGTCTGTTGTCAAGGCTGCATTTAACCTCAAAATTTATGGCTTTGTTATATCAGAATTAATTACAGATATTTCCCCCCAAAGTGAGTGACGTTGACGAAAACGCTAAGCGCAGGCAATTTAGCTCTATTTGCAGATTAATTTGGGCCCACCTGTGATGCTTGGTGCGCTAAGTAGGTACATCAGTTTTAATTACAGACCTCACAGAGTGGGTTTAGTTAAATTACAGTATTAATTATCACATTTACCAGATATCAGAGTGACAAACGGTTGTGGAGAAGCACTTCCTTCGAACCTCCTGTTTCTCCAGACAGTGGCTCCGCTCGTGTCCTTCAAGCAACCTTCAGGAGAGCGGATATGATGGAAGGCTTTGTTTCTGAAAGACGAGTGTTTACCTTGATTTACCGCATAGGATTAGCTGTCAGAGAAGGAAGTCACGTCTGAAGCGCACTACTAAATATGAAGTTTTATAGCCATATGGTGAAATTGGCTGATTATGTGGAAAATGAGGGGAAAAAATATAAAAAAGTAGTTAATCCCAGTGTAAAAAGAAAATATGTGGCCTTTGTCTACATCATTACCCCCTTCATTCACTCAGCTACATTAATCTCTTCCAGCATAATATGATTCATGCTTGACTGCCACTTCACGCATCTACATCAGAAAAAGAAAAGAGTGATCTTTGACCTATGGGATCATTACAAATAGAAGATATATGGAATGGGTGATCAGTGTGAGACATTTATCCTGTGTGTTTATAGGAGGTCTACATTATAGTTCATATATGAATAATGGATATGGGATCAGCTTTGGGCAGTGGATGGAGTCCTTATAAATATGGTCACATTTCATCAACAAGGTTGGAGAGCTATATGCTGCCAATTTATGTTTTTTTTGTGTGTGTAAAACCACAATGTTATATTTTTAGACTTCTTTTTGGTACAGATTAGGCAAATGAGAGATAATGTTTATAAAACTATTATTAAGTATGAATCGAATGTCTACTAACATTTGACACACTGTATGTGCAGAGAATCTGCTGCTCTTCTCATCTTCGCAGAGCTCCTTTTTATAGGTTTTGCTTCTCTTGTTTCAATATTCTTGCGTTTGGGTGATCTTTTTGCCGCTCTCAGTGAAAAACCAAACAGTTCAGTTTCTGTGAGTGCTGTAAGTGGTTAAAATGTTTGCCTTACACACAAAAGATCCCGAGTTTGTTCACAGGAGAAGATACAAACACAGCGTCAGGAGGCCACAAGATAGTGCGCTCCTAATTCGGGTCCCAGGCCTGGATAAATTGGAAGGTTGTATCAGGAAGGCTATCTGGTGTAAAAATCTGTGCCAAATCAAACATGTGGGTCAATCCGCTGTGGCGATCCCTTGGGAAATGAGGGAGCGGCCGAAGTGATTTCTCTAAGTGATTTTTTTACATTCTCCAATTGTAAAAATGTGTAACTTATACACTGAATTAAAACAAATATATATTTTAATATATGCATCATCAATCAGTCATTTCAGGAACCACATCTTCATGTAAGGCAATGCCAGCTACTGCTAAGACTAATATCATTTTTATACATGTTTAAATTAAAATATGTGCATGAATGTGTGAATAAGTGTATTTGGTTGTTTAAAGACAAATTTTAATTTCATTTATTTACAAAAACAACATCCTTTGGTTCGTTGCCTCAGGGCAACATTATGCAGTTAGACCAAGAACTCTGGTCCCTGAGACTGCTTTTTTTTTCGGTTTTTAGGCGCTTCCCTGCTCCGAAAAATTCGATTCAAATGATCATCTGTTATCAGGCAACAGCAACATTTAATACTCAGCTGATTATTTAAATCAGGTGTGCTGGAGCAGGGATTGGGCTCACTGTGTTGAGGTTTTGAGTGATGGGTTATATAAGCAGGCAAACCATGCACTAACATGAACTTGTACTAACTTACAAGAAATGAGCAGAAGAATATTTTATGACAGGAAAGAATGTGATTGGACAGTTGGGACCATTCCCTCAGTGAGGACAGTGAACTTGATGAGACTGACAGTGAGGAAGAGTGGACCCCAGAATCAGGTTTGAGGAACAGTTAGCAGATCAGGGGTCAGTTAAGGGCCATACATATGTGATGTGTGTGGGAAAGCAATAGTGGGTGTATGTACTAACAGATGAAGCTGTGCCTGTCTCTCCAAAACCTATTCAGCCTGATCCAGAGTCTGCTGACGTCATTTCTGAGAGAGGTGTTTTAATGGATGGTCTCAAGAACCTACCTCAAGTACTTTGCCTCTTGTTTGGGCTTTTAATGCTTTACACTTGGACTACTCTAAAGTCATGAAAAACACATAAACATTCATTTGAAAGCTGATGCTTGGCTTCACACCAACATGTGTTGGTAAATGATTTTTTTTGTGACTTTTTATATGTAAATAAGGCCGGCTTGGTTCTCTGCCATTTGGGCCTCATCTGCAAATTATGTTACCAAAAAAGTCACACTTAACTGTCACACTGGCCTTCGACTGATCCCGCCACTGGTGTTAATTTCATTTTCAGATGAGCAGTGTCAGTTGTTTTAAAAAGCAGAAAATAAAATATACATTTAACTTTACTTACCTGAATTACCTCCTCAGTATGCAGTCAAGTTCTCCAGAGTCCTGCTAATGACATGAAATATTGAGTACTCACTACTGTTTTTATCTTGTTACTTAAACTTGAGTGTAAGTAAACTACAGTAAAAATCCTTTATTAGTTCAACAGACATTGCCTATTCCACTTGGTTTATTTAAGGCAATGGGTTTTCATACTTTTTCTTGGTAAGGTTAACTAATTAGAATTTACACTGCAGTGTACAGAAGTCCAGACAGAGCTGAAATGCTTCCAGGACTGGAGCCAGAGAGAGAGAGGGGCCTCATTTAGCCGTTGGCTGATGTTCTCTCCCACCAAAGTACTATATTAATCATAATCACACAACACCATTAGACTATGTCATTCTATTAAAGAAATCACATTATCATACATTTCATTAATTAAACTCAAACTCAGTCCATCCACAGACAGAGAAGGAAATGTGGGGTGGGGGGGGGGGCTGAGGTCAGAGGGCAGGACACTTCACCACTCCACTCACCATCTCTCCAAAGGGAAATCAAGGGGACAGATTTGCATGTCATAGGCTCCTGGGACTGGGTGCGACTAGAAGCTTTAGACAATAGCATCTGATGATGGAGGTGGAGTGGAGTGTCTGGGAAGCGGCAAAAATCCTTCTGATAAGTGTCTGCACAATGGGGAAAAACAAGAGGAGGAGATGGAGAAGAGAAGAGGAAGGGCCAGCTTCATCCTTAAATGCTAATCACTGGCTGGGTCATAGGGGGATCCAGAATGATATGATGAGGATGCAGGGGATTCGATTCCTCCTCCCCGACACACACGCTCTTCTAGTGGCTGTGAAGAGACACTAGTGTTACTGATACCTCTTGGACAAGGAAAGGTGCACCTGCTTGTGCTTAGAAGCTGGCACAAGGCCCCGTTTGTTATCATGTTTTGTGTCTCTTCAAGCAAAATTGCAGCACGATCAATAAAAGGAGGGGGCAAAAGCTAGTCATGTGTCGATGGCTGCTGCGGCTTTGTGGTTGTGCAATTTGTTATGTAAATAATTAAGGTAAAAGAAAACATTTTAAGTCAAATTCAATAAAACCAACCCTTATAATCCCACCAGGAGTTCTCTGATTAAAAAGAGAGCTAAAAATCTTAAAATTTGTGTATTTTTGCAACAACACAAACACCTAGAATAGACATCAGCCTATTTTTGCTGTCCACCGTGCATATTTCCTCTTTCTGCATTTGGTCTAGAGATCCCCACTCTTTCTTATTTTACTCAATTTCTTCATCCCTGCCTCCATCTGCCCATCTCTGCCTCTCCCACTCGCCGTCTCTCTGGGTCTGATTAGCATGTGTAGTGTATGTTCCGTCACGCTGTAGTGTTGACCTGTGCTGTCATCTCCCTGATTACCTCCCTGATTCACTTTCCTTGTTTAGTAATGTGCAATCAATCATAATCAATTAGGCAAAATGTAGAATCATTAAAACCATTATCATTAATTAAAATAATTATCACTTTCTGCCAATGCTTCATTACCAGTGTTGTCTAACGTGTCTGCCACACACCAGACTTTCCTGCAATGCTTGTTTTTTTCAGAAGAAAGAAGATTTCAGAAGATTTTAAAAGTTCTTTTGAAAGCTCTGAAGTTATTTGCATGCAAACAATTGCTGATTGCTTCGCTTTTGTTAATAATAATTGTAGAGTTTCTCTAATATACCCATTTGAATGTTAAAAATAAAATGCTACAGCAAAAGTTTAGGCGGAACAATGCTAACCGTGTTTTGTCCAGAACAGAACTGAACATCAAGCACGTCCAAAAACTTTCTAACAGCGCACGGGCAGCTCTTCTTGACGCGACCTGAAATGTTTTCTCACTGTCTGTCCTGATGCCTGTTTACTTTCTCTCGCACTTGACCAGAAACTGTCTTCTCTTCTACCTCAGATCTACTGCAGCCCTGTTCTTTAAAGGACAGGGCAGAGATGAGACAGAACCTTAATGATGTGTAAACATCCAGGGAGAGCAGAGCACTCGTCTAAAAAGCCCTGAGGGGGAAAAAGAGAGGCAGACAGACATGCAGCTCACTTAGTTTAGCACACTGCCTCAACCCGAGTGGTAATTCCAGACGACTGTCAGCCCGCTTCTCCTCTGTGTGTCTGTTGAAACCTGGAATAGACCTGTCACTCCCTAACCCCTAATAATTGCTTACATTGAAATTTCCTTGAAAGTGGGCTGGAGACCCTGAGGGTGTCAGGGGTTCAACTGAGTGTATGCGTGCGTAAGAGATGTGTGAGCCCATGGGCTTCTGCTTTTCCAGCCCAACCCATTGGGCAAAGAAGGGTCTCCTCGCTCCCCTGCACCTGCACTATGGAGGAGCATCGCTCACTGCCACCTGGGGAAAGCAGGCGTCTCATTGGGGTCATGCCATCCCCAGTGGAATGTGAGTCCAAAGGAAATGGGCCTGAACATTGCACAGTATCCCCAGTCTGAGCTCCATTAAGCCAGGCATCCTCACTGTGGGATGGATGTCCATTATTACACAGAACACAAGGGCCATCCATTGAGCCCAGAGACACACTGCCTCATGTCCTACATCACCACATTAGAGAAGAGGATAATGAACTTATAAGGGGCTTGAAAGGAGAGTTTTTAAAAGTCCTTGGCTTATTACAATTGTTAAACAAATAAAACACGGACCCTTGTTCAGTAACATTATTAAGAAGAAATCATGTCTTAATTCTTCAGTATACTCTGCCTCCCTTTATAAACCATTGCCGCTCTCAGTGGAGAAGTCTGTCTGGCTGTTCCATCTCTCTCGGCTCATGCCCATGGCACTGCCTGGCATGAAGGGGGGTCCTGCAGAGAGGAACCACAGAAAACAGGCTGTGAGACAGGAGGGGTCTCAGAACATGTGGCATCCCTCTTTCTCTCTATCAAGCGGCTGCCTGATCCTTCAGTGGAGCTCATCATGCCCACCTGATTACATTTTTTGCAAATGGTCTCCAGGAATAAAAGTAATTGTGTCTCATTAAATGCTATGACGTGTGATAGGAAGTGACTGAAAGCGTTTTGCCAAAAATATCTTCAAAAGCAACAAAAAAGTTTGTCATCATTTTGGAACCCACAGGTTTTTTTTTTGTTTTCTTTTTAGCAAACATTGAAATGATGCATAATGTTATTTACTTGTTGGTTAATAGTTGCTTTCAAACCCTCTATTATTAGATGGCTATTGTGGAGTTGCAACTGATGTTTCTAAAAGTTTGTTCATAGCGCGCCAACGAACATATATTGTATGGTTATTAAAAGGTTGAAAAATTAGGCTGAAGGGTGTTTCAATGTGATGCCAAGGGCTCCTGCCCTCGAGACCAGTCTGTCTACTGGGTCCTCCTTTTAACAGATGCTTCTTAAAGGACACCTTGTGCATATCAGTGAGGCCAGTGGCCTTGACTAAATAGCTTTGACACTCTGAGTACAAGCTCACAACAAAACCACAATAAAACTAGTTATTCATTAATAAATACAGAATATTCACTCACCAGCCATTTTATTAAGTACACCTGTTTGACTGCTCATTAACTCATATATCCAATCAGCAAACCACATGGCAGCAACTCAATGCATTTAGGCATGAAGACATGGTGAAGATGATTTGCTGAAGTTCTGACTGAGGATCAGAATGGAGAAGAGAGATGATTTAAGTGACTTTGAACGTGCCAGTTGGGCTGGTCTTAGTATTTCACTCCTATCAGCTAAGAACAGGAAACTGAGGACATAGAAACTGGACAATAGAAGAACCATGTTGCCTGGTTTGATGAATCTCAATTTTTGCTGCGACGTTCAGATGGAAGGATCAGAATTTGGTACAAACAATATGAAAGCATAGATCCATCCTGCCTTGTATCAACAGTTCAGGCTGCTGCTGTTGGTGGTGTAATGGCATGAAGGATATATTCTTGGCACACCTCTTAGTGCCAGTTAGGAATTGTTTAAACACCACAGCCTACCGGAGTATTGCTGCTGAACATGTCCATCCCTTTGAGACCACAATATTCCCATCTTCTGATGGCTGTTTCCAACAGGATAACACACCCTGTCACAAAACTCAAATCATCTCAATCTTGAACATGAACATTCACATGGCAATGAGTTCACTGTAAACAAATGGCCTCCACAGTCACCAGATCTCAGTCCAATAGCGCACCTTTGGGATGTGGTGGAACGGGAGATTGGCTTCATGTGCGGCCGACAAATCTGTAGCAACTGTGTGATGCTATCACGTTAACATGGACCAAATTCTCTGAGGAATGTTTCCAGCACCTTCTTGAATCTATACCACAAAGAATTAAGGCAGTTCTGAAGACAGAAGGAGGTCCAACCCGGGACTAGAAACACACATAATGAAGTGTCTGGTCAGTGTAGCATAAAAAACGTAATTGCTATCATCTATAATCAACTATGATATAATGTAATAGTAATATTTTTTTAACTGCTCATCCACTTCAGGACTGAGGGATGTAAGGTAATATATAATTTAAAGGGAAAATGATTTTATACTACACAGACTAATGACTAAAAATGTTCAGTAAACACAATTAATGATCTTTTTTATTATTATTTTAATATGAATTTACAATTTATTATTATTATTATTATTATTATTATTATTATTATTATTATTATTATTATTATTATTATTATTATTATTATTATTATGTCACTGAAATTGATCTGAGAGTCCCACTGCAGCAAAACAGTATGAAGTTCTGTGCTTGTGATTTTGTTGTACAGTGATACACTGGACACGGCATCTGATGAAACAGTGTAATAAGAACAAGCACCCAGAAAAAGACAAAAAGACATCCTGCTCTGTCCTGGTTGTCTCCATCTCTGCCTGTTTATGATGAAGGGCTCTTTTTGGTGTGAGAGTGAAAGAGACAGGCTGGGCTGCCTGTCATGTCATAAAGGATGCAGTCAGAGAGAGCAGACATGATTTCATGGATAATGATTCCTGCACTAATATCAGTGTGGGCTGCAGAGGGGATAACCAAGTTGAGCTGTCTTAGCTCAAATGATTCAATTAGGCCAGCTGTCCCTATTTGTCATGGCTCAACTGGCTTCTAGATTACCTTTCCAGAGTGCATACGTGCCTCTGCATTGAACTTACCAGCTCAACAATTTCATGAAAAAAAAAAGAAAAAAAAGAAAGAAAAGCAAGCGAAACAGAGGGAGACAGTGCCGTGGAGGGGAAAGAATGAAACAAAGAATGCAGTAATAACCACATTATCCACTTAAACACTGAGGCCAATTACAGAGATAAATGTGACTTTTTGTTTCGAGGAGGATCCTTGTGAAATCAGAGGAGAGCCTCGGAGCATGCTAGAGTGATGGGAGAGATGCTAGACATGGAAATCTGATCCACTAAAAGAGCATGGCAGAGGCATTGTGAAGGTCAAGAGTTAGAAATAAGGGAGAAAGATACATTTTGACGCATGATCTTCTGCTGTTTTTCATTCTGATGCGATTTTGAAAAATGTAAGATTATTCTTCATTACTCTGCAATTCTATAAATGCCGGATGACACCAAACGCTGCAGCAGTATTGCTTCATCTTTCCCTCTCTGATTTTTGTGGGCCGAGCCTCAATTAAGTGTGTGATAAGTATAAAATTCAAAGAAGCATTAGAGTCATTAGTGTTGATTGAGTTGATGACTCCAAGGGCGATGTCCTCTTCCTTTCACTTTAACGTAGTTAAGCACAAATTTCCATCAACTAACCTTATCAGGTGTAATTAACACAATTGTCAGTTTTGGGTCAAGGAAGAGAAGACAAGGATCGGCATACTAAAATGGTCAAATATTTCATTTATTAAAGGTAATTAGTTATGTTAGCATTATTAGTGCTGTCACTTTCCCCTTAATACGGCACCTACAGTATGAGCCTGTATCAGCGCAGCGCACTCGGTGTAATGTGAGGAAGAGCTCGATTAGACATGCCTCTTTACAATTCAAAATAAATAACAACCCATTAAAAGCAGGGGCATTACATGCTTTGTGGATAGTGTGCTCGATGCTTACACGGCCATGAAAGCACAAATGATGTTTCATTTTTCACTTCTTCTTGGCTAAACAACACCGCATTACTGTTCTCCACAGAAACAATATTAACAGGAGAAATAAAGGCTTTTATCCTTAGCAGCCTAATGGGACGGTATTCCTTAAAGATGCTCTGTGTACTTCCACTGTACTGCTTATGGCCTGATAACAATGACAGTTGGGATAATGAGATAACACTGCTGCGCGCATCAGTGCTGCTTCTTAACCCTATATGAATGAGCCTCTGTGTGAGGAGAATTATAGACTCGTGTGTGTGTATAGTTCTTCTGAATCCCCATTTAGCGTTTTAAATTTAATGTGTTCCTTGATGACAAAGATGATTACACAAAGATGTATGGTGTCCTTATGGTATTCTGGTTGAAAGTAACTCCTGACAGTGACCAACAATTCTTGTTTTTCCGATCAAAAAAGTATGCAGTAGTTTACCAATAACAGCCTCATGGACGTTTACTGATGACAGGCAGATGTCCAGAAAACTCAAACCATTAAAATCAAGACATCTGATTTTAAGGCGATAAAATGTGAATCATATTTGTCTTTAATTTTTTATTTTAAGAGATAAATTGAATGTGCTGCTGTATGCAGTTTGTAGAGCGCTCTCAGATAGGCTGCGGTTTGTGAGTCCAATCATTTTGTCCCCTCTTGTGCTGTATAAAAACAGGGCAGCCTCATCTCTGAGCTGTCAGAGCTCTGACTGGGATCAGCCTTATTACAGTGATTGAAAGAACAGCCCTTTGCAGCAAAAATACCGTCCACCGGGACTTGCAAGACCACATTC
Source organism: Cichlasoma orientale (assembly GCA_034780415.1). Classification (NCBI taxonomy): domain Eukaryota; kingdom Metazoa; phylum Chordata; class Actinopteri; order Cichliformes; family Cichlidae; genus Cichlasoma; species Cichlasoma orientale. Next base: position 540,447 of record JAVDPK010000908.1, on the reverse strand, counting down.
ACACAACCGAGTTCACATATTTGTCTTCGTTAATCCAATTCGGTTCTCTTTTGTCAGGTTTTCGACTCAACAGTTACACAGTTATGCAGTTGGTGAAGACATAAAAGGACCAGATATTGCCAGAGGTTGCAGAATTGATGCAGTAAATGGGGATGTTTCATGTTGTTAGCGATGAAGGTCCCGCGGGTGCTTCATCACTTTTGACCCTTTAAAGAGTGTGATGATGGTGTCATTTAATGTAATGAATCGCTGACTGATTGACTACTGATGGATTTACCTGAGCACACATTTCATCCAAACATAATACACAAAAATTTGCATAATATCATCTTCATAGGCAAAATCATCCCTCATTTTTCCTGCTGACCTTCCTAATAATACTTTTAGAATAAAAAGAGGATGCTCGGGAAGAAACAATTTTAGATGAATTTAGCATATGCTGTAAGCAGGCTAATTTGCCGTTGAGATCTTTACCACTTTGGCCAAATAGTGACTAACACCCAGACTCAACAAGCCCAGGAATACAGAACGTCATTACTGCCTTATCTTTAGAGATGGAGCGAGGTGTCAATGACACTTCTGCTGCATGCAGGCAGCAGCTGAGCTGTGAGATGTCCTGGCACACAGCACAGACTTCTTGGCCAGAGCTTTGCAGCCCAACACCCAGAATCTTTACCTTATAATTGCGGGAATAATCACTGCACACAGAGATTACATATTGTACTCATTTTCAGCCTGATTCAATTGCACATTGGTTTTATTTCTCAAATAGTTTTCTCCGTCTTGAGTTTGAGAGGTCTGTACGTGATATTTTCTCATTTCTTGAAGAAAATGACAAATAATATTTGTGGTATAAAAATAATATACCTCGTTTCCTTCCTGCTAAGCATTATATATCACTGTCAGAGCTGTTGGATGAGTATGCTAAAGAGAGGAATCATGAGGAACACAGCCAGTCTCACTGTGCAGGCATCAGGACTTTCTTCAAAGAAAATAAAAAAATAAACTGAAGAAACTAAACAGCACCACAAACCACAGCCTGTCATTTTTAAGTTTAATTGTTGTGTGGATTAACCAACTAGCATCTTAAGTGATAAGTAAAGAGCATTATGTTGCAGCTTTTGACAGAGCCAAGCTAGCTGTTTCCTCTGTTACCAGTCTTTATGCTAAACTAAGTCAGCCCACCTGGCGAAGCTTTATTATTTAATGGATAGATGTAAGAGTGGTATCAGCATCTCATCTGCCACTTCAGGTGTGCAACAGGAAATGTTTTTTTCCAGGTATCATTTGTGTGATTTCAGCTGCCTGACCATTAGTGTAATTTGTATTGATTCATGCAAAACTGGACTTAAAGCAGATTTCATATTGCCCTGGAATGGAATGAAAAGTTTCATTGAATGCCATTGGGTCTGTTTTTTAAGCAAATTTGAGCCTATCCTTTTACTCTGTGTGCAGTGGCACTGCCATTAAAAATCGTAATTTCTCTAAGTAGCTAGTAAGATAGAAAATAGCCTAGATATGGTCTCCAAAAATCATTTTATTTCAACAGGTTCTTTGCTTTCATTTCTTAACAAATACGTGACATGTGAAAACCAGGCTAAAGTCAAAAATGATCATTTTTTCAACTTTTTTTATGTTTCCTAAAATTTCAAAACTTCTCAATTAACATGGAAACAGATTTCATTCATCTATCTTTGTTTTCTATTTTCTATGCAATTGTAACTACAAGATATCAAACTGCATCTGTTCTTTGAATTATTGTGGTTTAGTAACAATGCAGCCAGAAAAATATTCACTTGTAGCCCGTTTGTAAATTATTAAATTTCTGATAGTAACTCTACTAAGATTACAAGAGACCGTCAATCACAATCCAATCCAGACAGAGTTATCGCCACAGGCTGAAGATAGAAAATCAGAATCAGAAACATAGTTTTGAGAGATGCTGCATATAGTGAAGTTAAGATAGCAAACACAGGGAATATTGCAAAGTCCGGTTGTCCGGTTGTGTCATTGTATGGCTGTTTTTGTGCGCAGCTGGAATTCCTGGTCTGTGTCTTCGGCTGACTCTTCCCGTGTTGTGTCACATGTAGTAATTATTTAAGCTCAGCAAGAGTTTTACCAATTATGTAAATCACCCATTTTTAGTTTAAGTATCAGTTATGTCCCTTTACCACCAAACGAATCAAATTCAATTAAGAAAAAAGGCAACTGTCTTAGAGCTAATGTGGCTACTGACTAATTTCCAGCTACTCAAAGTAGCAGCTACCTGCTGGCTAACCTCAGTTTTCATGAGTTGCGCTTATGTGGTGTTTTTATTCAAGTGTTGCCTGTGCTGGGATTTGGGTTTTTGTTAATGTTTAGGGATTAGCTAAGCTAACATTTGCTATTGTTGCTTTCTGTAGACGCTTCAGGGGAGCAGGAGAGAGGATTTGGCTAAGCTGTTTGGTCACGTCCTTTGCATTTTTTTGTGCCCAATTGACCCAAGTCAGAAATCCACATGCTGTTAAAGCAGCCACTTTTTTTTTTTGTTATGTTACAGTCCATTCACACTGATAATGGTAAGAATCATCAGGCGATGTTAAAGTATTTTGTCTTTGTTTCAGCTCTGTATTGACCATATCTGAATTCATCCACTATCTGAGTGCCCCTCTCTGCTGGAGAGCAGAGAGACAGAGGGTTCATAGAAAACCTCTTCACCTTCTCCCTTCACCCCTCCTTCTCTCCTCCATGTGTACCTGCAGTATTGGGCTTCACTGCATCACGGGTGCAGCTGAGGCCATGCCAAAACCCAATTTGGAACGTATCCAACACTTCATTGGAAAGTAATGGTTTTCACTGAACTGAGTTATGACCAGCTGTTTGCAGACAGTCTGTGACATACTGATGGAGCAGAACACCGTATGTTGCTTTCCAAATCAAATGATACAAGGAGTGTGACAGTGTGGAGAAACATCTGTCATTAGCAATTTTCAGCACGCTCCACTAATTCTGGACAAAATATGCTTAATGAAGTTACTGCAGGAAACTTCAAATATTGTCAGTGCAACAAGGCCATAAGAAGCCAGTGCTCACCAAGGCCTGTAATCTGATTCATTTGTTGTGAGAGAAATACAGAAGGAGGAGGGTAATTGTTTTTGATCATGATGTTTTTAAATGCAAATCACAAAGATTCTTCTTTAATCCCAGAACAAAAACCCGAGAAATCAAGGCCGAGAGGATGGCTGGCTCGCTTTCACTGATGTCCTCTCCCTTGTAGTGCGGCTTTATAGATGGAGTTTCCGTATGGGAGAACACAAAGGCTTTGATGAGCCTAGTTATCAAGTCACCATATATACAGTACATGAAACTGAGGATAGCTTGTATTCTGTCATCTGCAGAATGAAAGGCTCGGTTCATGGTAAAGAGGATTGTGTTTCTTTCCAAGTTATCTCACAGGTTGTTTCTTCAGTGAATTTTAAATGTCAGAACAAGAAAAATATATCAGTAAGAAATAATCTCATATCTATCTATCTATCTATCTATCTATCTATCTATCTATCTATCTATCTATCTATCTATCTATCTATCTATCTATCGATCTATCTATATGAATTTACTCTAATTATATGTTAATGTCTGGGCCCTGTGACAAACCAATAAATAGGTTTCCTCCTCTGTGAATGATGATTTGATACTGAGTTGAAATGTATACTATAAGTCTAGCACTAACAATATTCATTTGGCTTCTGTGTGCTTGCCGGTTTCCAAGAACTGTTCTCAATTTATTCAGACTTTGCTGCGTGGATGAGAGGGTTTGTGACAGGCAGCTCTGCTGAAAGTGGTCCTCTCCTCCAGAACAGTTGTTGTAGTGAGAAGTGTTAGAGACGGGTGGGCGTCTGGACCCAAGTATGCTGCTCAAACACGAGGCCTGTGTCTATCTGGCAGCAGTCTCCTGGCGGCAGAAGGGCTATAAACCCGCCTGTGTTAATTCTGCCGTAATTATCATGGGTGCCACATGTTATGCAGGATGTCCTACCACTGCAGAGCCACTCAAAAGTTTGCAGTGAAATCCTTGCACACTGCTGCTTAAAGCTGTGGCAGACGAGCGGATGCAGAAGGTGACAGTTGGCCATTGTGATTAGAAAGGGCTGCTCCTGGAGCCCTGCCCCATATCTCATTTCCTGTCGTGGCCCTTTGTAATGATGTGTTTTATGCGGTGCATGTTGGTGAATAACTGGCTGCATTGAGATGACAATAATCACCCATAATGCCCCTAGGGAGGGGGTGGCCTCTCTCGGGGACAACATTAGTCATAAATATGCAAAACGGCTGCTGTCCTTTACTGCACGCCATCTCACAAACACACTTTGTTTCAGTTCAAGGTTGATCTAACTGTATGCTTATATTTGAAAAAAAAAATTGCCATTAGCAAAAGTTCATAAATAGGATAACAAATGTGACTGCATGTTACAGTTTTTATACTACTGAGAATCAGAGAATTTTATGCAAGTATTCACAAAGCTAAACTGAGCTCAACCAGGATGAGGATTTTAACTTGGCTGAGCAGTTTAAATATTCAGCTGCTGATCAATTGCTACCATTACCATTACCCATCACTCTCAGCTTCAGTCGAAGCTAATACAAGCTCCTCTCCACTGCTTCATCTTGAGTCCCTGTATCCCCCATGAGAGGCACAAGCAGCCCCTCTCAGCCTGCCTTGGCCGTGCTTTGGCAGGACTGCACGGTTTAGCACCCTGAGAAATCACACACTCTCCCCCCAGTCGCTGTAGAAGGCTTTGTGTCTGTCCCATCTTGACCTTCTCCCACTCCTGCGCTCCCGACATCCATCTGTCAGAAAACACTTTCTTCCTGTTGTCCTGTGATTCTGACAAGATCACCCACGTGCTCCCATCTTGTTATCCGTTTACAGGGAGACAAGCAGCTCATACAGCCATTGTTTCTTACGCTGCACAGTAAATTGAAGGGCAACACTCTCTAAAATATTTGCATAAACACGTGCATAATCAAACTGTATAGGGTCCTGTCTGGACAGTAATAGCAGCCACTCTGTAATATCAGTGATAGTAAGAAGAAGCCTTCTGTTTTGTCCTCTCAGCACTCTAATCAGTGTTAACATACCCTCCTGTTTCCAGGAGGAGTTAGAGCAGGGCAGTGACATCTAGACATGTCTGTCAGGTTAGTGGATGTCTCCCCTCCCTAAATCTGCTGACGTTGATTTGTGAGCATAATGCCTGATTATAGGATGGCTGACAGATAAATTTTATCAAAATTAAGGCACAATTAAACATTTCATCTCTGCTAATTGCTGGCTGTAGATTTGGCGAGATGACCATGTGCTGTAGGAAATCAGCAACCATAACACATTTTAATGGGGCACAGCTGTCTTACAGCTTGGTAATATTTGCACAGTGCACCAGAACTGTAATTTATGAGACAGAAAGAGGGGGAAAATCTGCATTGGATTGAGTGCCAGAATAGATTTTGAATTTATATTCTTTAATGAGGTTTGGATTTGTTGCTGATGGTTGTTCTGCATTTAAGATCTATGCGGCTGCTGCGGCGTCTTGGAAGAGACTGCTGTTGTTTGTATTTCTTAAAATAACATTAATGTTGTATCTTGCAACTTTGCACTCGCGGCATTTCGATTTCTTTGAGAAGCTCACCGCTAGAGAGGAAGGTGGCTGGTTTTTGAGCATGCAGCCTGGGCAGACTTGATGGGTTCACGCTAAAGTAATCAGCCCCAGTATTCACTTCTGCCAACAAATAAGCCTGGGAAATTCACCAAAATGTGGGAACAGCTTGGGAACAGATTGATGCAGAAGGGTGAAAAAGGCTGAGACTGAGTGTGTGCTGAAATGGGTGTGTATGTGTGTACATGCTCTCAGAGCTAATTCCAACGCAAACAAGAGGAAGCTTCTTCTAAGTAACTCAGCTCTGGTGTGCTCCAATGGTATGTCTCCAGTGGGGTCTAGCAATGCCTCTTCAATTACATGGAAGTTTGGGCACCAAATCCCCTATAAAACATACTCAATGCATTGTGAGGAATATGAATTTTACAATTTCCACACTGAAAGGATCGGTGTTTATCTGAAAGTGACTGTTTCGTGTAAGAATTTGCACCTCAGCAGGGCCTGGAAGTTAGCAATGCTTCATCGGTGTGTTTGTCTCATATCGAGGCATAGTGATTGCTATGAAAATAGCACCATTCTGTAAACATATTTGACTGGATGGTGGCCTTCCATAGCAAAATGAGTGATTGACTTTATAATACATTCATCTCACTTAACTAATACCATCCCAGCATGTGGACCGGGCATAAACTGAACAGGGCTGAGTTGGACTGTGCTGGCATGCTGCGGGCTGTGTTTGGTTGGAGCTCGCAGAGGTTAATTTAACTGCTGTTTCCCGGGTGACACCTTCAGTCTGTGACAGGCCTGCAAGGGCTGGGTGCTTGTGGCACTTTTCATGATACCCCACTGATCCGCAGTTGGGCCTGGTTCAGGTGCATCTCAGTACAGTAAACTCCCTGAAGGCTCTGGTGACCTTCTTTCATGAGTGATTATGTTCATATTTAGTGTAGTGATAGTAAATAGGGGAATGTGGTCATTTAGCTTGTCAGAGGCTTTGTCTCTGTGATGCAATCGGGGCTTGTCATGGTGGCAGTCTATGTTTTTCTATATGAAACTGCAATAGAACAGGTGAGGTGCAATGCTTATGGTTCTGAAAGCATTTCAGGAGTTATTTTTCTAAATTAATAGACATTAAGATGTATTTACAGTGGTTATTAAAGTTGCCTTGCTTTGATATAATCAAAGTCATATTGCAGTCTGGGGCTGTGGATTGTTTCCGCTTTGCTTTGAGCTGAAATATGACCACAGGCTGGCATACAGTATGTCAGTTTGTGCACCGTGCTGGAGACTGACGAGGGGGCTCACCCTCACAGATAGCCGGCTGTTGTCCTAAAAGTGCAGCACATTGCCGTCTTGCTCCAGGACAGAAAATCAGGGACAGCAAAGGACAGTGGAGTGCATTTTTCTACAGACAACAACCCACTCTTTACAAACAAGCACTGAAATTACAAGGACTTCAGTCACACAAAGGAATTATGTAGATTTTTTTTTTTTTTTGTGGATACGCTACAGTGAAGGTTTTGAAGCATTATTTATGCAGGGGAGTTTTTCTACAGTCATTAGGTCAGCTATGCGCTTCAATAGTGCATCTTTGCTGAGGCAATCCAAACATTAGATTAGATGTAATTGAGAGAAATGAAGCCATGCTTCAAGCAGTTAAGCCTTTTGCATTAAAGCATACACCGAAATGCTCTTTGTTAATCACTGATCAAGTGGGATATTACCTCTCATGAAGAGCTTAGTAATGCTCATTAAGGCATTACACAGTAAATGCCTGAATAATTATGAATTCCATTTTGCCTCCCTATATAATCACACAGTTTACCAAACAATGAATGGCATTAAAGTGAATGAACTTTTGGCTTCTAAAGGAGCATGACAAATGAGTGGTGACGTTACACATGTCAGTTTTTAATCCTGAACATACTCTTCACCCTCCTGGTCATGCAGTACATATGTCAGGGATAGGGGCAACAGCCTCCTGCCAATGTCTCATACCAGGCTGAATCTGTTTGAATCAGACTCATGCATGAATGGACATTTGTGCACACAGACTTTATTGCACAGCATAGTGCTCTGATTATTTTATTATGACAATTTCCAGGCGCACACACGGATGCCTCTTTATAGGCACTTATTAGTGTTGATCATTGGCCCATGTGGTCACACAGCTTTTGCCACGATCCTGCAGGATACTGTTGCTGTATAATACAAAGGTGTGACATTGAAGGCATACGTCAGTACTCCTAGAAGTCACACATTAAATGACAATGTCTATTACATGACAATGAATACCACCAACAGCCATCCCACCTAACATTTTGCCACATGCCATATTTTCCCATTATTCAGGATTACAAACAGGTGTTTGTGTGTGTGTGTGTGTGTGTGTGTGTGTGTGTGTGTGTGTGTGTGTGTGTGTGTGTGTGTGTGTGTGTGT
>JAVDPK010000908.1:521077-531077 GCA_034780415.1 Cichlasoma orientale | reverse complement strand
CCATCTGTTCAAAAAAAAAACAAAAAAAAAAAAAAACTAATCTAGGCAGGGAGAGCTGCTTCCAAGGCGGTTCTCATTGGATGCGTTTCTTGTCTTTGAACTCCTGCCACAAGGTTCAAAATCAGCTCAGGACATTGTCGTTTGCAAAAGAAGCCGCATTTATGTTGATGTTGGGCAAAAACAAACATGGTCAGTCTTTCCATAAATATTACATTTTTTGCTATGCTTTTTGAGCTGTGCTTTTGAACATTGCTCTCCCTTTATCTTATAAATTCAGCTGTGGGCATTTTTATTGTACATAGTATATCTGGATTCAGGGTCCTAACCATCCTCACTCTTTAGTTCTAATAAAATGAGAGGCCTTAAGTACTTTCAGAGAAAATCAATTGTCCTCTCTTCCGCTGCTGCCCTTAAGCACTCACTTAGTTAATTGCCACACTTATTTGATTAATTGGATGTGTTCCATTGTAGTCTCTCTTTACCTCATATGTTTTATAGAGGTGTTTCAGAGTACTCTTAATCATCCACTTTTAAACATTTTACAAATGTTAAATATGTGCACTTTAACTAATAATTAGATCAATTACACTAATTAGTTTCATAAGTTGAACTGTAAAACACTGAAGTGGCTTTTATGTCTCATATATAGAGTGGGCTATCTTTGTGACTCCCGTTTTAAATCTGCGACCTGTGGCTGGTCTGGACGTTCTACAAGAACATCAGGGCTCTGGTCATCACACTTAAGGTTAAAATAATAGCACTTAAAATTCAGCCAAATTGAAGTTGTTTTATTTTGATCAATAGATAAAATGTGGATCTTTTCATTAAAAAAAAATCCACATTTTATCTATTGATCACATTCTTTGAAGTGCAACTCAGAAAAAAAAAGATGTACCATTTTGTCTGAGCTATTGCTGTCATGTATTTGCATTTTTACAGCTGAGTGCAGGCTCTCAGCACAAACAGCAAAGTGTATTTGAACAAATGCACTGAAGTCATAGATGACAAAACCTTTGGATCATCAGATGTGGGAGCTCGTGTTAGTCTAAGGAACTGTCAATGCTTGAAAATGCAATAAACTCAAAACACGCGCCTGGGTTGTACTTAACCCAATCATGAAGCATGTGGGCTTCAAGACCAAAAATATACATTATTTTAGCCAATCCTCTTTGTTTATGGTACACATTTAAATTAAAATTAAAATCATGTCAGATCCCACATATTATCGCTGTGTAAACATAGCAGACAGATGAGAAAAGACCAAAAATAGCAGGATTACATTTTACCACTCCTGTTTTACTTGTCAGTGGCTGAGAGTGGGCGGGGCTTGTCAATTAAGCTCACCGTCGCGCCCCTGCTTAGCGATTTCTTCCTTTACTTTCTGAACTTCTGGTTGGACTCAATTTAGGAAACTGGCCCATAACAGTAGAATTTTTTCCTGCTTAATGAAGTCATAATGAAGTCCTGCTTAGTTACCTTCAGTTACATCAACTACGAAGTCCAGGTAAGCCAGGTTTCCAGCTATCAACTGCTCTCTTTCTCCCTCCTGTACAATAGACAGAATAAAAACATCACTGTACTGCCTGTAAAGAGTTTGTGGGACACTACATGTTCATCACTGTAATTAACGGGCCGTTCTCTTGATGTTATAAACATGATTTAAAGAAACAAATGTTAATTTTGTTTTAAACTGAAGTTCTTAATTGATAATTGTTTCAGTCCGTGTTTATTCTAGTGTTTCTATAGTTTGCTTTCATGAAATATTGCCTTTTGCACAATGAGTGAAGTTATGTGCATGGTTAGCACTTTTCTTTCTGCATACTGTAGGTGCTGCTGAGCATTTTGCATGATGAGAAGCCTGAAAAAAAAAAAGTTTCCTAAGGTCCAGATTAATCAGAGGCCCATGTCAGCCTGTGTATTAAAATGAAAGTGCGTATTTAATATGGCTGGATCTAACAAAAATAGTCTCCACCTCACTTCTCAGCTGCTTGCCTGGAGTCAACTCCCACAATGGATCTGGAAGCCCCACTCACTTACAAGTACTCTTGGTGCATGAATGGAGCAACGCTCCTGGTTGCAGGTCCCCACTGCTGAAGTTTGTCTGTTTTGTAAGCAGGAAAAAAAACCCCAAAGAGTGAAGAGGTCACAAAAGAGAAAAAGTCAAAGCACATCAAAAAAAATCCACAGTGCTTGGAGCACAGTGGATATTGGCAGGTGCTCTTTGGTCAAAAATAAACAAAACTGTCATCAAAAACAAAACATTTAGACAGATTAATAATGTTGGGGACTTTTTATTGTACTTACAATAACAGAATGAGTGAAGTTAACATGCTCATTGTGTGTCTGCTCCACGCTGTGTGTGACACACAGTGAGCTCTGCAGATGAACAGAGAATGAACACACACACACACACACACACACACATGCACACAGTGAAGCAGAGTCAATGAGAGCAGCAAACCAGCAGCAAAGACTCTCACACTGAGCTGAAGTGAAAAGACAGAACAAAGACAACCTCCTTTGATTTGACTGGTGTTGTCAGCAGCTAATAATGTATTGCCAATGTTAGATAAACCTTGTTCTGTAATTGCTAGCTCTGACATGTTCCCCCCCAGTGTTGTCTTTGGCTGTCTTTGGTACATTGAAGTTCCAAAGCAAAAATGGCCCGCTGATCAGGATATGTCGTAAAGCAAAAAAGAAACAAAAAGAAAGCATGTGGACTTGTATAAATGCTAAAAGCTTGATTTTCACTGGAGGCAGTCAGTAATGCTCAGCACTGTGCCAAAGAGGTGCAGAGCCAACTGGGTTTGTTTCAGCAGGTGATCCACTTGACCTCAGAGCAGGAGCAGTGTTGGTGCTAGCAGATTAATAAAGCAAAGTGCTGCAGTGGTAGCTAATAGACCTTTCTCCAACCAGACATTTTGTCAGCTTTGGGGAAAGCATAGGTGAAAATAATGATGGCTCAGTTGCATTAAGTGCCCCTGTCAGCCATGACAGTTAACCAGCATGCACAAAAGCATGACCTCCTCTAAGTAGCCCTCATTAATAGACCTGAGGTTTCCCTACTGTGACAAAATGTCTGGCATGAAATAGATCAGCGTAACCCCTAGACAGTACAGAAGGCTCCGGTACAACACAGCCGCTGCTAGATGCGCTAACTACGAAGTGAGGACTTGTTTTCTTTGTGACTGTGTTTGAACCCCGACTGAATTTCAGAACCACACATTCCCTTTTAAGATTTAGTGTCAAAATGTAAAGAAGGGGCAATTGGTTTCAACTTTAGTGGAAATTCTGACTTTGGGGGTCTTATGATTGGAATAAATCACACTGATTCATGAGTGAGCTCACACATTTCCCATTGCTTTGTCAGATGAGGATTTTAATTTGAGCCTCACCTGATGGATGCTAGTAATTTATGCTGATTAGAAATAAAGCATCATATTTTCCTTTATCTTCCCCCACCCATCTCAACAGAAGAAGACTTTTTTTTTCCAGAAGGGTATAGGGAGAGCAGTTGATTAGTTGTAATGTGACCGCTGTACCCCGCAGGCTGAAATTTATGTCCTCCATTTGAAGTGTGGCTGCGTGTGCTGTATACATCAGGTTTGTTAATGAAATTTGTCGCCAGGAGGGAGTCGGTGGCGGCGGTCGTTCGGCGCTTTGACACATAATCGTGTGAAATCTAACCTTTCAAACCTCAAGTCAGCACAACTTTAATTGTAGCATTAATATTATCCACATCAAAATATTACACAGTGTATTACTTTATGGATTATTGCTGTCAGAGTGTTGTAGAAGGAATTAAATTACCAGTGTTTTATTTAATAATCTCCTTGTTTGCTTTAAATGCTACACAACCATGTTAGGAAAAACAACACAGTGTAGCAAGCACTACCTGTGCACGCTCTGTGTGTGGATGAGTGGTAAAGTGAGGTCAGTGGTGTTCTGCTGTAACATGTGGACCCGTGTATGCTGCTGTCCTCTCCATCCTGCCTGTGAGTGTATGACTGACAGGTGTCAGGCTTGTCATAGCAATCCAGGCTGCTGTGGGTGAGATGTTTGGGGGACAGTGAGAGATGGAGGCAGTGGTGGAGAGGGATGGCGAGAGAGTCTGTCATTTCATTCAGGCTTTTCTCTTTTATGACACGCATCCTCAACCCCGTATTGTCTATCAGTATCAGCAGATGACTGACAAAGGAACTGCTCAGCTACAGACAGATACACATCAGGACTGTGTTTATGCCTATGCCTGTGTGTGCGCGCGCGTGTGTGTCTTTGAACTTTCATGGATGAATGCAGGAGTTGACGCATTAAAACAATGCCGTGCCCCCACTTTGCCAGATCAGCATATCCTCACATCCTCACAGTCATGATCGGGTCTTGGTGTTTTGAGCACATACTGCAAACAACTGAGGCTGCTGCCTTTCCACTGCCCTTTTCCCTTTTACACTCGCTTCACTCTGACCATCAAAATGCTGACTGCTTTCCAAAAACTTGATTTCACAAATGGAAAAACAGCATCTGCTTTCCTACAGCTTCACATATGGCAGCCATAGCTTGCTCATATGAACTGAAGCAGGTAAGCAGGGTAGGGGGTTGGCCCCTGGGGACCTTGAACAGAGGGCCTGGCCCTCGGGACTGTAGGACTCTGCAGCAAGGACCACGCTTGTCCAGAGCCAGATGAACCTGCATGTGAAATGAGGCCACAGAGAGCTGGGGACCATGAACATGGAGGAAAGTGGAGGTTATTTCAGTAAATTATTGGAGAATATAGATTCACTCAGGACCATATTTATTTATATTTGCATACCTGTCTTTCCCACATGATGACCCAGGGAAAAAACAAAAAACAAAACATGAATCCAGTGACTTGTATAAAGCTGGATATAAAAGAGCCACTCTGATATGTCCCATTAATTTGTGGACTCCCATTTTGAAGTCTTGATATGAACTGGAAAAGACAAGTGAGGGGAAGAAGTCACTCTTCAAAGCATGATTTATTTGATCTGATTTATTTATTGAGCCAGAACTTACAAAATCAGCATTATGCTAGCTAGCCACTGAAACCTAAAGTCATCAGGAAACTGTTTACTGAGGTCATAAAACAAATAAACATTAGGTTAATTTTCTCATAGAAAGTCTAACTTATTTTTTAAGACTAGAGGAATCGCCTTCCCATGCTTGCGGGTTTGAGGAATTTCTGCATTGGCCTTTTTTCAGACCCAGAGGCAGCATCTTTTCTATACAGTCTGTGGTTTTAAGGTGTTCTTGTCACTGTAAGATCAGAGCTTCGTATAGTGTGTAATTGTTTCCATGTAGATCATAAGACAACAACTAACACATTTAGAAAATTTTGCATCCATGGCAGTGTTTGCACTCTGAATGTTATGTGGGCGATAATAGTTTGCTCAGTTAGATTAAATGCAGAGTTTTATAAAGGTGCAGTCAGACTGGACCTGTGAAATCAACCACATTCAGTCAGATTAAATTTAATCTCATTCAGGATGCATTCTTTGTTTCTTTTCTTTTCTTTTCTTTTCTTGTTTTTTTTTTTTTTCCAGCTGCATGGTGAAATCATGCTGCTGCACAGAGGAAGGGTTGGCTGTATTGAGTGCAAGGACGGTGACAGAGGTCAATGACAGCGTTTGAAGCTGTTTAATTAACAGCTAACTTTGTGAACTGCTGCTTCCAACCTGCTAGCCGCACTAATGCCCATAGTTTATGGTTATGTTTACAACCTGGGCTGTTTTCAGGCGGCTACTGCTTTTTGCCAAGTTACATGTAAATTTGTTAGGCAGATTTTAAATGCTGCGCTTGCTCTAATGCAACCAGTTCTGTTTTATGTGTAGTTTATCCTCTTTTTTTTCCTCTGCCTTTCTCTCGTCCTCTCATCTCCATTCCCTCTGGTCTGGTCTGGTCTCCTGGTGTCGTTACCGGTGATCACAGCGTGACAGACCGTCCTTGGGGAGTAAGGAGCACCGTTTACAGCCCTTTTGGTGTCAGTGCCTCCTGTCTGCTCCAATTTCCACCTAACTGCTGTACCTCAAACTTTGCCCTGTGCTCGCCCAAACTAGTGGACATCTATTATGCATGCGCAGTCAAAGAGGTAGCCCAGGATTTCAACTTTTATGCATGTCTTATTGTCTTTTACATGTGCTCACAGACCCATGCATGAATTGTAGATTAAATGTGGTGGTAAAATCATTTCCAGTATCTGCCTGTAGGCCACGTAGAGTAGAAATTTGTAATGATTGCTAATTGCCTTGTTAGTATGAAAACAAAGCAGCATTTTTTTCTCATGCTGAAGGGCTAAATTACCAGGAAACAAACAAGTGGAGGGGAACATGTGAATAAGGATGTTTTTACATGAGCATCTGTGGATACAGCTGCTGCTTGCTCTGACCATCCTGCCTTCTCCTCTCTGCTTCTCTCAGGCTCAAACAAACAAAGCCAAACAAGACAGCATCCTCATGTGCCTGTTTTGGGTAAGTGTTGTAATCTACAGGCCGTTTTTTATGACATCAGTTCATGTCTTTTTTTCTTCCTCTGATGAGCAGATAAAAGCTGTAGCCATCTAGCTCTCATGATGTACCAGTATAGCAAGTCTCCTCTGTTTTATGGCCTTGTTTTTATGTTTAGATCAAGTAAGTGCAATGGTACCACTTGTGTTATCTTCTGGTAATGAGGAGAGCAAATAGCACCCTGGGCATTTCTTTCTTCTTCAGTCAAAACACACTTTCTGCTCTGATAAAACACACTCACTTGTTTCCACTTTCTTTTACCCCAAATCTTCCTCGTGCCTCTCTTCATCCCCAGAGAACTGTGTTTACCTCGGCAGTCACCTGCTACTGCGGGAGCCAGAATGAGATTCAGGGGCCTTTTGTCCCAATCAGCTTTTCCTATCAGGCTAAATGCTCCCTGGAGACCAGGCTTATTACCTGACACAATTCCCAGAGTAGATAAATAGCTGCCCATGTCACAAGCCGAACCCCGCTTGCAGGGGCTGGGGGTGTGAGTAGGAGACAGACAGCTTGGGGCCCCAGGAGATGAAAGGAGCCCACAGCCTTATTGACATTTTAATCAAAAACAGTTAGCACTGAATCAGTCTGTTTGTAGGCAGCGATGCAGGGAGGCTTTTCATCCGGGCCTGTTGGAAATATGCAAGGATTGAAATGCAGACCTTGCTGACATACAATTTACCTGCTGTCAGTCTGTATGGGCTTGTTTTATCATGAGGGCTTGTTGTGATGCCTCCCACAACAACTCCACCCCGCTCACCCACCCTTTGCATCTCCTGCCACCTGTTTTAATCTCAGCTGCATAAAGCCGCATGCGTGATTATTAAATGTATTTGTGATTGTCTTTTAGGTTGATGAGTCTGTGGAGAAGTTATTCTGAGGCCACCGAGTCTTGTGTCGTCACAGTGTCTGAGGACAGCATCGTTTAAAGGTTGTGCTTTGCAGACAGCTTGCAGAGGTTCTTAGAGTTATTCAGCTGATTAGATGTGAGTGGTTGGACATATGCTATAACCCTTTTCACACATGTTGATGTATTACTGGCTGAGCAAAGGTCTGATTAGAATAAGTGTGACTTCTGTACGGTTGTCTGTGGCCTTTAAATGTGAGTGACTGCTTCAACAGCAGCGGTGTTTGTTGTAACATGAATTGATTTTTCTCTTTGCGCTATAGATAGATGTTTCTTTGCTTATGGTCATATGCAGCCTGCTGCCTGTAAGCACACCCACTGTTGTTCAGAAACAACATGTGGACCTACTAAATGCAACAGGTTATGAGCAATCCATGTGGCGTTGGTTCATGATGCTTTCATGAATGGAAGTATGGAGGGTTTACAACAAAGAGAAGACCACTCAAGAAGAAGGCCAGATAGCATAGCACATGACCTTTCAAACATGGTGGAGGCAATGTTATGGCATAGGCATGTATTGTTGCACTAGAGTTTATTGATGAATTGTGAAGTGCACAGGGCTATACTCTCTGCTCAGACTCAGTCAAATGCTGCAAAACTGATCAAACTGTGCTTCACAGTGCAAATGGATAATGAGCCAACGCATACTGCAAAAGCAACCCAAGAGTTTCTCAAGGTGAAGAAATGGGCTAATTTTCAATGGCCAAGTCAGTCACCTGATCTTAACCCAACAGAGCATGCTTTTCAGTTCCTGAAGAGAAAACCGAAGGGAGAAAGGCCCACAAACAAGCAGCAACTGAAGGTGGCTGCAGTAAAAGCTGTTTTTTCATGTGCCGTTTTTTCCTTAATCTGTTGTGAGATTCTGAAACAATTACATAGTTAATAAATTAAGAATGCAGAATTATGGTAATTCAGACATTGTTAGTCGTATTTCTCTTGGGATAATGTGTGTGCATATTTTATATGTGTATGTCCATTTTTACTTTATAGTTTGCATCTCAGTATGAAATATGCATCGTAGCATCTTTCTGTTTACTGGGTGAAATCACCTTCTAGTAGTTATCAGTTTCCCTCTGTCATGTCGCTTTCTCCCTCAATATTAGAATATTATATACCAGGAATCTCAAACATTTGCATTTCTGTTAAATTATTCATTTTGCACGCTTTAGTCTGAGTCAGAAAATGCAGCAAACAATTTTCCACACTCAGAGCTACACAGCTAATTGTTAAACACACTCCACTGAGTTTTAAAGATGTTGTCACCGACTTTTCATCAAACATTAACACGTGGTACCGATGATTTCATGCAGTGCGCTCTTAACATCGTGCTTTTAATGATGCTCTGAAAAAAAAACCCTTTAAAACTAATCATAAATTACTCAATGATAATCGGAGGAGGGAGAGCAGGAAAAGGCTCTGCTCCCCGACCGGTCATAAGTTGATCATCTTAAGCTCCGAGCTGCAGGTAGGCGGTGACAGCTGCTTAATTTGGTTTTGTCACCAGGGTGACTTAATCCTGTAGCGGGCCCCAGTGACAACGGCCTCACAGACGGCCGAGAGACGGAAACGGCACTCTGGTTGCCCGTTTACAGATGCAGCAATAGACACCAAGGTCACTTTAATTAACTGCCAAATTACAATTTAAACGATAATACTAATCACTCACTTTTGCAGTAGCAAGAAGCCACTGGCTGTCATGTTAATTTAAGGCTGTGGGGGAAAATGGACATTTCCACCTCTGCCTCGCAGTAGGCCCGAGTCTGTGCTGCCCTGTTTTCATTTGCTCTGTGTGTGGCTTTCGGATCAGGAGCAGGGTGACCTAACGTGTCTCTACAGCTTTTTATTGCTTTAGTATTCATCACTTTCTGTGCCTGTCTTAGTTTTTGTCTCCCATTGTATTCTCTGTCTTCCTCTCTCTTTCCATGATCTCTCAGGTATTCCACCAAATACCAGCGATGGACTATGGGTCTCATTGCAGCAGCTTGGTACTCACTCATCTTCCTATGTTTATGGTTTTAGCTAATTAGACCAAATCTAAATGCGTAAGTCTCTCAATCACTCTCTGGAATTGAAAAATGAAGCCAGTCCAGAAGTGCAAAAAACGACACCTCAAACAGTCACTTGAGGTTTGCTCCAAAGGGTCATTCCACCACAGTTCATCAACTTTAAGATTTTTGGGTTTTTGTTTTTTTTTTTTAAGTCATTTTTTTGTTATCTAGAAATCTACTTGAGCTTATTTTTGGGGGGTAAATATCTGGTACTATGGCTCTGTTAATATGGACTCTTGGGAGTGTAACTCAGCTTAACATGCTGATGCTGAAAATGAGAGAGAAAGCCATCACAAATTTCAGATATAATATTAAAGCCGCAAGCGGCGTTAAAGGCCCTCGCCGCCTGAGCCCCCGCGAAGCCCCAGCTCGCCGCCTGCAAGCCCCCGCAAACCCGCAGCTCGCCACCCGCGAGACCCCGCAAACCCCCAGCTCACCTCCTCAGAGACTCCGCAAACCCCCAGCTCGCCATCTCCGAGCTGCTTCTCCTGCCTGTAATCCCCTGATTTTGAGCAGCTATTATACCT
>JAVDPK010000908.1:469948-520977 GCA_034780415.1 Cichlasoma orientale | reverse complement strand
TCACCCTCATATATACCTTTTCGGAAACGTCTCGACCTGGCGCACGTCCCCATGAGGTCCGGGGTCACTTGCGACCGCGTCCCATGCGACCGCCCCCATTTTAGCGCCTACGCCCCTAGCAATCACTATAGGCTCCTCGCCGACCCTTCGGTTGGCTCGGGCCTAATTAACAGAAACTTGCTTTTTTAAAAGAAGTCAGGTAAATGTTTTTGTTTTCATATTCAGGCTTTAATATCTGTGAAACCATTCGCCTGATTTGGACTGTTTAAAAGAATATTATGTGCCTTGTATATGAGAAAATAAAACATCAGCGTCCTTCCTGTGAAAGTGATTTCTACAGGCCTCCAAATCTGCTGTCAGAAATGGCACATTCAAATATTGTAGGGATTTCAAGCCTCTATCATTGTACATTAACTTGAGTTGTACTCCTGGGAGTCCATATTAATAGAGCCATAGTCCCAGAATTTTGAAGGCTCTAACTTAAGTAGTTTCCTGGGTAATGACATTTTAAAATGATCCCTCAAAAATAATGTTTAAGCATCTAAAATCATCCCAAACGTTCACCTTTTAAAGCATTTATTTAGTCATTTTGACAAACTAATGCCAGTAGGGACCTGAAATTTTGCAAAATTCCTATTAAGAAGTAAATCTTTCCCTGGCATATTTTTTTTCCAGGAAAATTTGAGATGGCAGGTTGGAGGCATTTGATGCGCTGACGCTGACATGAAATGACCCTAAAATCAGGTCAGCCTCTATAGACTCCCATATTAAAAGGCCCTTAGAGCAGAAATGTTGATGGTTTTGAGGTCTGTAGATAATTTCTTCCTTCATGATATCTATACTCAGGTGATCTTTTTTAAAATAAGGTGGATGCTGACACAGGCAGTTGTAGCTGCTAGCTATCTCTTATTTTCTGTAATCAGCAAATCAATTCAATGACTCATTCTTTTAGCTGTACACTCAGTGACTTTTAATCTTATAGTCTTAACCTTTCTTTTGTCATGGAGCCTATTTGGGCACTGTATACACTAGGTAAGCTCCAGCCTATGGGATATTTATTCAAGCCAACCTCCACCCCATTACAGTTACTGCCCATCTGCCACTGCTGCCACTCAGAGCCCTCCTAAAGGTTACTCATTTACATATGGGGAGAAAAAAGCTTCCACTGATAACAGAGTTTCAGTCAATCAATGATTCATGATTAGTCCCATGTAAAATCCCAGCAGTTGGTTAAAACTCTGCCTGCTTGCCTCGTTGCCACTTTTCAAATGAGGTCCTGGAATGCCATGACAACTAACTGGAAACAACTGAATGGAAAAATTCATAATATCTTAGATAAATTATGACGGGGTGCCTAAAATTGATTTATTATTGTGATCGTTAGCCATATGGCACAGACTGCTTTGCCACCCCCTCCTAACTCCCAAAAATCGGCGATTAGGGGGCTAGGTCAGTTCAACCTTTACCACTGCACAAATGAATCTCAGTCTAGTCAGAAACAAAGGACAACATAGAAATTGACTTTGTTTCTTAAAGCTGCATTCAGCTGAAATGGTAGTTTGGATGGAATTAAGGCTTCTGGATGGAGACCTACGGATGTATTTTTGTGTGTTTTTTTTTTTTTATAAGAAACATATTTAATCAAATTACAAATAGCAGTTTAACAAAACAATGTCACTTTCATTCCAGAGCCATTTTTTGGCTGTAAACTCCTCTCTTACTAGGTCCACACTTCCTTACATACAAACCATATACGTACTTGTGTGGTAGTTCCACAGTAGTACATCTAAAGTTGAACACAGAAAGTTGCACACGCTGTCTGCTGCATTTTTGCAAACATTTATAAGCTATCAATCCTCTGACCGTGAAACCACACGCTCATTGGCTAACGTCTTTCTTAAGTCACCCTTTAGTCAGTGAGCATTCAGGTTCGTACCACAGCTAATCCTCCATTTTTTTTAAACACCGTATGACCTAGATTTACAAAATCAATGTAATATTTTATTCAATACGACCCCAAAAGAGTGACAGAGCCCATAAACTTAGCAGGAAGGTGTTTACAGAGGTCTGTTTTCCCATTGACTTCTATAGGATCGGAAGTCCTTTTGCAACCACAGCCATCGCCATCTGGTGGCTTTCAGATAGAATGCAGGCCTCATTTTTTTCTGACCTGGAAGCAGCGCGCATGTTTTATACTGTCTGTAATCCTACCAAGTAGTCCTGTACTGGCAGGACTGTAGTTGGTGGTTAGTTTTGTTGCATTGCGTAGCCAAGATGAAGAACATTGGGGGTAAGTGTACATCATCAACTTGTTCATACTCATACCTACAGGCATATACTCGTATTTGTATGTGTGAGTGTATGGAAGCAAACTTGTGTCATCAGGATCTGAATTTTAAATGACACTGAATTTCTAGCACTGAAATTTTTTAATGCCGAAAAAAGTATCTGAATTTTTTTGTCTCTGAAATTAAGTCTCTGAAATTCAGTGTCATTTAAAATTCAGATCCTGATGACACAAGTTTGCTTCCATACCCTCCTTTTATTTTAGAATTTGCCTCAACCAAGTTTTTAGCTAAGAAATGATCCATTACTTTATTTCACTGCTTGCTGGTGTCTTAGTGGTGGACACAAAGATATCAGCAACAACTCTTAACACTATAGGCAGTAATTCTTACACACACAATTGCTATAGAAGCTTTATTGTGTTATTTTAAAGTATTACCATAGTTTACTATAGTCTTTCCAGGGCATTATAAGCATTCATAACCAAAATTTTTGGTCAGATGAAGAGCTGCACTATGATTATTTTCATTATTTACTAACCATCCCTCATTTCTTTATATTTTGCTAAGAAAATGGGAAATAGGTGAAGTGATTTATAAAATCGTGAAATAAATGGAAATGCAGTATATAAGCAAAAACAGAGTTTGTACAATTCTGATGAACTTTAAAGTTAATATTTTCCTCCACCCAGCCAGCCAACCAGCCAGCCTGAAGTCTCTTAGGCAACTTTCTTGTCATTTCTTTAAGTAGTCTTCAGGAATAGTTCTCCAGGCTTCTTGAAGGACATTCAAAAGTTTTCTTTGGATGTTGGCTGCATTTTGTTTGGTTCTCTTTCAAGATGATCCCACACTACTTCAATAATGTTGAGGTTCATGATTCATAGGTCAGTAAAAAAAAAACAACTCTGAAAAATTCCTCTAAAAAATTCCTCAGGTACAAGGAGTTCACTGAAAGTGAGTGAAAAAGCAGCCAATGTCAAAGGAAACCTTTGAAAGTCCTTCAGAAAGTCTGGCTCCTTGGAAGCAAACTGTAAAGAAATGAGTTGCTGCTCAAGACTTCTGCACAGTACTGTAAGCATGAAAAATACTGATGGTGAACATTGTAATAAGAATTTCAGTGCTAAAATTAGAAAGAGATATGTTCATATTTTCTTCTCACAACCTTACATGATACTTGAATAACAATTTGCCCCCTTGAGTCCTTAGCCCTCGTATTGCACAGACAAACCAAAGTTAAACCTTTAGGAAAAACACTATTTGTAATTATTTTCATGCGGCTTGCCAACATTTACATTAACCTCGCTGTGTTATAATAATTGCCTACTCCTCCCATTTGCTCAGGGCAGTGTTGTATTAGATTGTAATCTTCAACACTGTTTCCTGACACAAACTTGATGTGTCACCGTGATTGGCATGGAGGAGATGACATGACAGAGCTGGTTTTGGGAAACTGACAGATAGTTGGCAGGTTAAGGCTCCCCTGTTGGGTGCTGCGCTGCCTCAGGACAGTCACCTGTCAACTCAGGTGAAGGCTCGTCATAGCTGATGACTGGGAGCAGCAGAGTGGATATAATGGGATGAGCAGACTGACACAGATGTAGTGAAGGACTCCCTTTGTCTGTTGGCGAAGGAGTAGACCTTGCTTCAGTCAAGTGTGCCGCCATGCTGAATTAAGAGTATGAAGAGTTTTAACACTGCATGTGATGCGTTGGTAATTATGTTCTGAGTGCACAATCGATCCAAGTTATGTTCAGTCCTATGAGTTAGAGTGTTTATAGTCTGCTGCACATCTATTTGTTACACTATCTGAATAACACTGCGATTATTTTTGATAGATACAGAAGCAGTTTGTTTTCTGTCAGGTATTATCCTTGTATATGTTCAGATAACTTTTTATATGATTGATAGATATAAATACAGGTAACTTTTACCACTGATGTAAAGGTGTAGGCTGAAGTGCACATCTCTTTATGTCTTCATCATGAAGAATCACCTGGCGAAAAAAAAGGTTTGAGCAAGTAAGTGCATGTCTGTAAAGTTCTTTTTCTTTTTTGTTGTATGAGGGGAATGGGGTCTGGGGGCGTCAGTGAGTGTCGACCCTATCGCTGTTGCCATTTTTGTTCAAGTTCCTCAAAAGCCCGTCCTGCCAAGCACAGGGGGACCATGTGTCCATCAAAGTCAGGCTGATATGAGGCATGAGGGCTGAGGCCTCCTCAAGAGATGGAAGGATGGGACTGACTCATGCAGAAGCTCAGGAGTCAGGATGTCACTCTCAGCACAGTACACTGCCATAGTGCATCAGCCCACACTGACCCTATGGAGAAACTTCTGGATCAAGTGCAGTATTCACCAGTGTCAGGTGCTGACAATCAATAATGTTTATTCAGGAGATATTTCCAATGTTTCTTAATGAAGACACTCCAGAGATGATTTGAAATACTATTAAACCCATATTTTAATAGCATCTACTATCATTTCTTATGGAAATAGACTTTTAGAGTTTTAGTTTAAAAATAAATTAAAAGAACATCAATTAAAGAGCAAATTTTGATATTATGATGCATTTTGACCATTGTCCAAAAAGTCTAATTAAAATGTAACCAGAATTAGTAAAAATTACTCATCAACTGCTACTGGGCACCCTTTAAAAGTATAACAAATACTCCCACACATCTTAGTTCAACTGTTAAAAAAACACACACACACACACAAATCATCCTATTTATCCTTAAGGACCTTTAGTTTGAAAACTATAGTAACTATTTACGATAGTTTTTTTTTTTTTTTTGCAGTTTCCATTTGTAAATTGGGCAATTAATATTTAATGGTGCACGAGCTAAATGAACTAATGAGCTACAGAAATAGCTTTTCAGTGTAACTTAAACTTGTGTGCGATTGATGACCTTTGTAGCTTTTTTTAAAAGATGCTTTTTTGATGATGTCTGATGTGGCGCTCACATTTTCCCCTTGCTGACAGCACAGCATACTAAACCAGCTGGTGCTCACGTGCCCGCTGTCCACCTTTTCTCTATTAGCAGTTCTGCAACTCACTGTCTGATCATCTCAGTCCCAGAGGCCCTGAGTGTCCATCAGTGTGTCCTGCCAGCCGCTGTGAAGGGAATCGGCAGCGGCAGCAGTGCTTAGTAACCTGGATGTAATCTGTGTAACCTGCTCGGATTATGCAGCTTCATGGTTGGATACAGACATGCATCATTGGAGTGTTATTGCATCATCTAAGCCTTCTAAAGGAATCTACAAAAGGTCCTGAGTCACACTAACCTGACGCTTCAGTCCTGATCGATCAATATATTATAAATTATGGATTGAGGCACTCACAAAGAATGTGTAATCTTGGTATCCAAGACAGTTCTTTGAAAGCGTTACGAGTGTTGCCACGGTGAACACAGATGTCGTGATTCCTCAAAAAAAAATCAAATAATCAATGGATAAATATGTGCTACTGTTTGCTAGCTTTTCCCAGCATTTTGTCCTGATAGCTCCAGGTTTAAAAAAAAAAAAAGGAACAATAATATATGCAGCAAGCAGAAAATACGGCAGTAATCAAAGGTAATTGTGTGGTAATTATAGCAGATCACGTTGTGAAAGCATGTTTTCATCTGTTCTCTGTCGTCCCGTATTGCTGCAGGTGATTTTCCAGTCCTATTCTGGTCAGGGGCAAGCTTCAAAGAGGGCACCTGCATTGTAAATATTGAGATAGGCATTGGGGGGGGGGGGGGGGCTGACATTTTTTTCTACTGTTGGCAGCTCCTTAACAAATGTAGCTAAACCCAGCCAAAGGGAATTGCAGTTCTCATTAGAGCGCATAAAGGTGCTGCCCACATTTTACCTTTCCCTCTGAGGGAATCAGTGTGCCGTCAGAAACCTCTTAATTAATGAGACCTCCATGAGAGACTAAACAGGCCAGAGCCTTGCAGATTTAGACCTTCAAAACAAAATAGTTTGCAGGAGACAGGTCAACAGTGGCAACAGTGGACGCCTCAAGGCTGTGCTGGGTACTTATTTGCTGTGTTATTTAGCGTGGTGTTTTTGCCCGATTGGGGGCATCTTAATTCTCTAAATGACTTTTTAAGTAGTGCCCCTGCTCTGCATGACCCTGCTGAATGACGGGCCATTCTAATCCTTTTTCACCAGGGAAAACAGGCTTTGTTGCAGCCTCTGGTCAGTTTGTTTTGCCCACAACATACAGCATTTAACACACTGATAATTAAAGGGCTGAAACCAACATGCTCTGTTCAGTCGAAGGCTTTAGGCTGGTGGTGACTGACATCAGCAGGGGATTGCCGAGGTCCTGCAAACATCATAAAATCCTTTTTTAATATTACAACAATAAGAAACAGACATGAAATGATGGCGAGTGATTCAAAATAAATAACTGCTGGATATTACAGTGTTATTTGTTGTGTTAACAGGTCAGTTTTCATCAAACAGAGCTAAATTAACAGAACTTAAGCACTCAGACACAAAATTACATGTAATGTTGGGGATTCTTGACGGTGTCCCGGCTTGCCGTTTATCCTAGTCTTTTCTAGCCAACTGGGTGAAGGATACTCTGCCTGTTTCCCCACCCAAACTCTAGGTCCCATCTGCTCACAGAAAGGCACAGCATTTGTCAAAGTAGACTGGATAATGGCTTTGGCATCCTTATTATAATCTCAGCATAATCTTCATTTGTCCACTTTTGGCATCAGGACACTTCTGGGTTTGAGAAATCGGTCAGCACTCTTAAGTGTCCTCGTTTCGTTTTCATTAGCTCGAATCTAGGCATGAAAGCTCATTTAATTCCAATTTAAAACATGGTGGTTTCTGCATTATTTGGAGGCACGTAGAAAGCTGAGGTTGTTTTCCATGCTGTTGTGATTAGCCTGAATAAAAGTCCACAAATGAAAGCGGTCATAAAAATAAACCCTCATCAATCTGTGAGACTGATTTTGACCTGATCGAGGCTTCCGCCCGACACATTTCAGGCATCTTCTGTAACATCACGAGTGGGGCATTAGATTAAAATCAGATCCCAGTTTACCACCACAGCTACAATTAGAGTGCGGCGGTCATCAAGCCACTTGGATAGTATACCTGCTATCAGGGAATAATTAACAATAGAAAAAGCAATAGAATACAAGCTAAAAACAGCTAAACTGGCTTTATTTTCAACTTCGTGCTTGTAAAGACAACAGAGGGACAAACTTCATATTATGTCTCGCTATTCTCCATTAAGGTTGTGGCTCTCAGTTGACTACTGCTCCCCCTGTATGTGGGTCACATACACTGTTTCCAGCTGCGTAGCCCAGTCAGCTGTGCCTTTTGCCATGCCCGCCAACATCTGCTCCACAAAAACAATATCCAGCTTTTAGCACTCAAATGGAGGTTACACCATATGCCAGCAAGCCACTTAGTTTCTGCCAGGGGAGCTGGGGCCTGGCCGCAATCGTCGAGGTAACAATGAAGGAGAGTGGTGCTGGAATATGAAGGAGAGCTCGTTTTTTCCTTCTCTTTCTTTGCTTTATCCAAAGCACTTGTTTTTTGTTTCTTTACTCAGTCTTTTGTTTTAATTTTATCTTTTCCTTTTGTCGTATTTTTTCTTATTTTTGTGCACTGTTTCCTCTTCAGCTCCCCACTCAGGCCATCAGTGTGTGCCAGTGTGCATCTGCTCAAGGTGCTTTGGCAACATCACCTTTTGAATATTAATGCAGCACCTAAAAACAGTTTGCCTGCAAGGTCTGCCACAAGGTCTGTTGCAGTGTGTGTGTGTGTGTGTGTGTGTGTGTGTGTATATACACACTCTAATACCTGAGAATCAGTTGTAACACTAGTGTGTTTTTGCCAACAGGGGGATTATTTTTTAACAAGAATCCAAACTATTTGCAACAGTTTGACTTCCCCTTTAAGAAAATTTGATGTCCGGTTGCATGAAAATAAATTTAGCTATTTAAGGCCAATTAGGAGTGCAGATCTGTATAGTAAGTGCTGAAGTGCTGCTCGCTATGCTGAGAGGTGATAATGGATTTTTAATTAAATGTGGGAACCAAAGGTCCCAAAATGGAGCTTACAGCTAACCAAGCAGTAGCCATTTGGTGACTGTACAGACAAGGTCCATTATTGTCTCTGAAGCCTTGAGTCTCTATTTTCTGCGGTCCAATCACGGTGCAATCCTTCATGACTTCCACAACTGCTTCTTTATGATGAGAAGTGTGCAGTGGAAAAATTATCAGAAAAATTTGTCACACAATAAAGTGTATCAATTAAGATAACACTGTTTTTTGTTTTTTTTAAAGCAAACTTTATCGTACTGTGCCAGCGATTACCTTGTTCATCTCTTGCGAGCTCTTGTCCTTGCTCAGTCTTTTGGGGGGGGGGGGGGAGTAGGGGGAAGACAGACAGAGCCACGTGCTAAGGGGGTGGATCCACTGAGGCGCTCTGGGACGGCAGGTCGGGGCTGCCTTCTGCAGGTCACGGTTTCACTTGTGGGTATTAATTTGGGAGGGACAAGCACACAACAGCTGTGTGTGTGTGTGTGTGCATGTGTCTGTGTGACGGCCATGGTGAGAGCTGTTGGAGGAAATGGTGAGAGGTGAGAAATCACCTTGACAGGGCCTGTACTGTATATCATACTTAGAGCTGATGCCACTCATGAATGCTGATTAGAGTCTACTGGGAGTTTAATTACTTTCTGCTTAAATGCTGAGGAGCAGTTTGTACAGGCTTGGAACAAAGATGGAAAATGTATCTGTTTTTGGCCAGAAAACAACTTTGAGTATCATCAAGTTACCAGCTGGTTGAGCTTAAAATAACACCACCAGTAAGAATCTAACCAAAAGGCTATGCTGGCTAATAAGTATATATTTTTACTGTTGAAAGATACTTTTGTTTGTAGCATAGCGACATACTGTGAGTTATTTTTCAGGTTGTTTATGCCCACCTCTAGCTTGTATTTATTTAATCTGATTGCTATTTTTTGTCCAAATTCACACATTTTTATCACATTTATTTGATCGGATCACATCCGTCTGAGAGTTGCTGCTTGTGTCGTGGAAATGCCAGCGCTTTTGGCAACGGCAGCAGATTTCTGTCAGCGTCTATCTTTGAACACCTCCCACATCATGTTCTGAGGAAGTGATTCCTGTCTGGTGCCAAAGGGGTGCAGTCCAACAACAAATGGCACTGGATGGGGGTGTGGAGGGGCTAGAACGGGGTGGGGAGGACTCCGCTCATCCACCTTCTGCGGACTCTTTACCAGCAATAAAATTAATCTTGAAATCATCTTTGCTTTAAAGAGTGTAATGACTCGGAGCGGTAATGATGAGTGGCTGTGCTCCTGTATGGACTGTATGCACTTCCTTGGACTGTCAGAGGAGGGCAGTGCTTAAATGGAAACAAAGCTGTCAGGGTGCAATCAGCTTCATGCGTGTGAAGCGGTGTGTGTTTATGCAAAGGTGTATCTGTGTTTATATTATAGTGTGCGGCTCTCACAGCTCAGTGAGGACGTGTTGTTTGCTGTTATCTACAGCTTGTAATATTCTGTTTGGTGTCTCCATTGTGCTATACGTTACAGTAAGTAACATGGACAAACTAGCACAGAAATTATGCTAATGAAGACAATGATTATGTTAATTTGACTCTAACAGTCCAGTGCAATGATGCTGAGCCTGCATGATTATTAATAGGATCACAACATGTTAGATCACAAAGTGGTTTAGTTATGCTTGCAGTTCTCACGTGTATTCTCTTTGACACCAAAATTCACCATTTTACCACGTCATAAAACGATGCTAATATTTTAATGTGACTACTTTTTTAGAATAGAATCTCATTTTACTTTTTATGTAGTTTCAGCTTGGATCATTTTTGGGTTTTAATTTTTCGACGCAAATTAACGTCTAATGAAATTAGTTTGAGATTTTCTCTCTGCTCCAGCTGTGACTTCACTAAGAGACAACTTTTTAAAGGCCATTGCATGACTACCTCAAGAATGAAAGCGGTACCCCGACAAACGTGTTCAGTCAGCAACCACAAATGGGTGTGATGCATCACGGGGACATGTCAAAGAACTGTGATCCGGATCAGTGTGAAAAGTGTAGACGAGGATGTAATATTGAACGTCCAGATGGTTTCGAGGCAGAGACAGACGTGCTGTGGCTTGGCATTATCTTTAATTCATATCTGCTCAGCCGTTCTCCCTGCGTTGTTAGGCACTGGGAGATGTGCAGCTAATTTAATACGGAGGACCAAACAAAGTAAGTTTAGTCAGCGTCACTTTGGCTGGCACTTCAGCTAATTTGTGTAAACAGTGTTGTGTATGATATAGTTCAACATGGAGAATGCTTTTTCTTGCAATCGGAAATGACTTTTTGGGGTGTCTTGCCAAAAGCTTGACGATGATGCTCAGAAGCTCCACTATGGTTCACGCCTCACTGCTTTAAAGCAGTTGTTAAGCCCTCTTTAAGGACATGACATACACCATTATTGTGGTTGTCCTAATCTCATATACTTGTTTACGTATTGTCTAAAGTTGGGAAAATATCTAATATTACACATGCTTTTCTTTTAATGGCTTCTTTCCGTAAGGGTTGAAATGCATGTAAACTGCATAATTTATAACTTTAAACAAAGAATTAACAAACAAAGCTTTATAGACCCAGGACTGAGCTGGGCTGAAAGGTGTAGATCCGTCTTTTCTTGGGCCATTATTTATCTAAATGGGTTTGAAATAGAAGAAATTAGATATTCAGGGCTTGGTCACACTCGTCTTCTATCGATTGCTGTGTCGATGTGCCTGCATGTGCCATTGTGAGTGACAGAAGATGAGAAAGTCCAGACAAGGGAGCAGCACAAGAATTTAGGAATAAATTGCAGGTATGAATAAAGTGCCTAATTGACCTAATGAGGAAGCGTATTCTTTATTAAGCTAATTTTCAGTGAGGTGAACAATTTCAGTCTCGTTGTTGATCAGATGTTGAGATGATGAACTTTCTCTCCTTGGAGGACAGTCGGCTTCTAATGTTCAATGCATCTGCTTTTCAGAAGCAACTGACAAATGTATGTTAATGTGTTGGCAGGATTCAAAAAGTGAAATGAGGCAGCCCATCTTTTCAGATCAGTCATGTGTCACAAAGCCAGAGCCTCAGCTCTTTCCTCTCTCCTCCATGGGGCCGGGATGACCTCAATAATTAAGGGACAATTTTAAAATGCATTTCTAATTTTCTACCAGACTGAAAAGCTTTATCACGGAATAGCTGACAAAAACCCTCCCCTTGAATGGGGGTGACTCCTGGGCTTCCACTAAACTGGTCATGAATGCACAAACCATCTGTTTTTCTGGCCGTTTGTCAGTGTGAGCGTGGCGGAGGCAGCTGTCGGAGTGGCCCCGGTTTGAATGATGGAGCACACAACCTTTGTTTCACTCTGCAATGGCTTTGTGAGGTCTGGCTCGTCCTGCCCATGCTGCCCTGCAACGAAACCAGGCGAGAGACGGTTTCTGTTTTTTGCCCCACCAGTCGCCACCAAGTTGGCAGCAAGACAGAGTCAGAGCAAGAGAGACAGACTTGGAGAGAGCTTGAGGAAATTAAATGAACGAACAGAATGAATGAAGGGGAAAGAAAAATGAGGGAATGGGCAGAAGGGATGTGGTCAGAGAGTTAAAGAGGAGGGAAGGTGTATGGCCGGTGAGTGCATTGTGTTGGTGAATGAGGATCTGGGGCATTGTGTGCCGGCCAATCTGTAGCTCAGTGGGTGAGGTTGTCAAGAGCCAGAGCCAAGGATTAGGGCCAGAGGGCCAGGAGAGTGAGGTGAGAATGTGAGAGCAGCCAGCAGGGTTGGGGGTACTGCAGGAGACTGGAAGCATGAAAACATCGTATGGTTGTAAAGACAGGAAACATTAATAGGCGTATAAAAATGTTGATTTGTTTTGGTTTCATGCACTGATAAAGTGATCCACTTAACTCTAAGAGTTTCAAATGTATGTTTGGAATTAAATCCAACATAACTTTGTCTTTAATTTCCATTTTACTCACATAAAAAGGTGTTGTTGGTGTTGGTGGGAGTCCATGGTTGGCAGCCAGGAGTGCAGAAGGAAAATTCCTGTTAATTTGAGGCTCATGGATACTCGAGGTTTCTGCCAGGGTATTGCAAGCCTGTAAGCATGCTGGGCATAAGGTGACCGGTGCCAGGCCAAAGGACCTATAACTGTTAAGTTAGCTAATATCTGTTTTTACGCTGCTGTTCCCCTTAACTGTTTTTACACACATGCCACACTCCACAACTTTTCTGGAGAAAACGGCTGTATTTTGTACTATTTTAACATACCAAATGGACAGATAATCTCAGAAAAAAAAGTTGAAACATTTAGGAGCAACAGCCATAACATAACTCCTGTGATTCAGCGCTCAGTGTTACCGTTTGTGGTTGTCGTAAACCCGCCGCTTCTCCCACTTAGCAATTGTACTGCAATAGAGAAAATAAAGAGATCATTGTTTGTTTTTTGGCTTGAACTGAGAAGATTGGCTGGGACCACATAAATACATTTTGGTAAGAAAAAAATGCAACAATGTCATGTGTTTGGAATAAATTCAAAACTAGATATTTTTGTGTAGAGAAAAAAAACAAACTTTGGGTTTTTCATAATACGGATTTAATTGTGCTGCATTTACATTTAAAGTGTATTTTTTTTTCAGAATGGCGATGAGGTTTCTTTCTAAGGAATCCATTACAATGATAAGAAACAGGAAGGAAGGGTAGTTCTTATTGTTATGATTTTTATGTGTACCTGTGCTGGGGAAGGGAGGCTCTGTGCTATCCCATATTTAAAACATCATAAAAAGAAGGTGGGGGAAAAAAAACGGTCCTGGGTTGCCGAATCATAATTTTATTCATTTCATGCAAAATATGCATTCTGCAATTTATTTATCTGTTGTCTTGCTTATTATTCCCTTGGACAATTTTCTCTCCTCCGTCCTGGTAGGATTTTACTTTTATTTGAAATTGATAATGACTGTTATCCCCTGTGTGGGTGACACTGACCAGCATGACCTAATTGCATACATTGTTCTGGCTGAAGCACTTGACCGGAACAGAGAGGCTGTGAGTCCACGCATGTGGGGGAGTAAAAAAGGTCGTGTGTGTGTGTGTTAAGCTGTTTTCCGATATAAGATGTGTAACATTGTTGGGTTCATCAATCTGCTAAAGTGGTGGCACTCTGACATTCAGACATAGCTCACTTTGAACGATAACGTTCCTCACAGCTTTATTCAGATATACTTATGGCAGTTATGGAGAGACTGTGAGTGTGCGCCGGGATAAATTTTTTTTTTATAGCTGTTTGGGTCATTCTCCAAACAATTCTGCTTTTTAGTGACCCGAAGGACTCATAAAATTCAAGAAACAAATGCACAGATGACAGTCAGCAGTGTCGCCCACTGTAGGTAGCTCTGTCAGTATTTTGTAATCTTGCGCATGCCTGCATGACGTTTGGACTTTTTTATGAAAGACACTATATGTAAATCTAACAGGATTCGACCTAGTAATATTGCCATCCGAGCTTTTACGGAAAAGTGACAAGTGCGCTGATTCAAACATGACGTCGACACATTTAGATGCCGTCAGAAAAATGGAAAGTGCATGTCTGAGGGGCTTTATGTAACCCGACATTAAACCAACATATGCCAGCAATATAATACCATTACCAAAAAGGTCTTGTCTAGAGATGGAAGTTGACATTATTTATGATACTCTACTAAACTTGCGAAACTTCTGCATAATGTTGATGACAGAGTTAATGACAGAAGTTGCCTTAAGGCACCAAAGAAAAAATTTCCCCAGCTCTTTTTGTGTGTGGGTTGACAGATGAATGAATGAGGGCCTGATAGGGTCTGTTCTTTGTGTCACAATACAAAGCTTATTTCACATGACTTACTACTTGGTCACAGACTTATTGTGTTTGTATGCTTTGAAAATCTTTTTTTTTTTTCTTGCAATAATGAAGTTCCATGTGTTACAATGCAGTTTGTTATTTGTAACACTTGCTAAGCTCTGTAACTGCTATGACTTAAGAATAGAAATTTCTACACTTTTCAGGTGTATGTTATATTTCACTTGCTTGTGTGTTTAGTAATATAATAAACAGCATTGCTTTTTTTTTGCATTTTATTTCTCTTATTGCATCCCGTTCATTTGTAATGGCCCGGCGATGTCGGCTGTGGGCTGGTAGAGCTTATGGTGGAAAAGCAGAGTTTAGCAGAAAGCAGTTGTGTTCTCTCACACGGCAGTCTGAGCATGGCGTTTTTCTGTAGCCCCGGGGCAGGCAGGCACCCAGCGCTAGCACTGCCCGTGCCCAGCCCCTCCCCATCTGTGTGTCACGAGTCAGATCTTGTTAGAGATGATGGCTCTCTGATGTGGACAAATTGTCACTAAGGGGGGACCTGGAGACTGAGAGACACAGCTTTGGGTATTTTGAGGGGAGAAAGTGCAGGGAAATGTGTGCAGAACAGGCCCTCAGAAACAGCAGAGGGGTGATTCTGGTGCTTTGTCCCCACCGTGAGGTGTAGAGTATCTCTGGGGCTTCATCCAGTTCCTCTGTTGTCTCATGTTTAGCTGACTGTTGGTCTGGATGCTCATCGCAGCCAGAAGATCTCAGTAGGTATTTAGCTGCATTTAGTGCAGACAGCAGCAGAGAAACAATAAGCAAATCCCATAAGTCCATGGCAGCACTCTGATGAGTCTCTCCTTTGCTGAGGTGTTGATAGTCAGCGTGCCATTTGTTTTATTTAATGGGGCCCTCAGGCAGACAAAGTAACCCCCGTTCTCTTTCAAATTAGATGCTTAAATTGCGTCAGGTGCAGTTTGTCATTTCAGATGTGTGGTAACCTCCAATAGACTGCCAGGCACTCATTCATGATCTCACACTTTTGTCTCTTAACCTCGCATGCCCACAATAGGCAGTGTGGTGACAGAGTGGCCCCTCTTTTGATGGTTAACGGGCCAAGAGAGGCCAAGCATCAACACCGGGCTTTGAGAGGAGACTGGAGAAGCATATGGAGCTCTAAATAAAATTCAGATCAAGCACAATGATAGCTGAGATCTGCTTTGTGTATGGACGGCTCAGTGAAAAAAAGGGGGTGGAGTGGAAATTTGGATCCCCATAATAAGATCGTGAAGCATGAGGAAATGAATGTATGGCTCTGTAATGTGGCACGCTATTGATTCTAGAGGAAAATTGCAGCGGCAGTATTATTGTGGGGAACAAACTCTTCAAACTCTGCCCTTTATTACTCCCCAGCGGCTGGCTTCAGTGAAGCCTCATCATCCGCCCAAAGTTCTGCTCCTAATCAATGACGCTGACAGTTGACAGATTTTCCAAGCTTGCAGTCTTTGTCAGAGGCTGATGATCTGAAAAGGCTTGGGTGGTAGAGCAATGAATAAGATGTTTAAAACTCATAAATAAGTCCTACAAAAGCTGCACTGGTGTGTATGTATGTCTGTTGCAGTGGAAGGGTTGTAGGGGGATTTTTTTTCCTTTTTTCTTTTTTTTTTCCTCCCTCTTTTTTCACACTTGCAGAATCTGCGGCCTTTGAAGGACTTGTGAAGCCGAAGGCGTCCCGTTGCTCAATCAAACAGATTAAGTCAGTCAGACAAGCAGCGATCTGTCCCATTCAATAAAGTTACTTTTGTCATGCTGGATCTCAGAGGGCCTCATATATGCATAACACCGGGCTTGGACATGTAACTGTTTTATCACATTGTGAGTCGACATTGACTGGATTTTAGTTTGCTGTTTTTTGTCTTCTTACACTTACGGCATCAATTTAAAACACAGGATTATTTATCATAAGCAATATATAATTGTTTTTCTGAGACTATGTTTGAGCTATTTTCTATATCTTAACATTAATCCAAACTAATAATAAGATTAGACTGACAAGCAAGTAGTAAAGATCTTGTGATGTTCCTTAATGCCCTGATCTGTGAAAAGTTGAATAAGTAGTCTAAACCATGTGGCGACCCAGTAATGAGGACATCTGTTTTCATATGGTCCTTGACACGTAGCACCAGAAATTTGATGTCATCCTGTCCAAACTGGTACATGGCTGGCAGACAGCATGGCATCCTGTGATTGGTTCTGACAAGCCAGTGACAGCTCTGGAGGTGAGGAGGGTGCATGACAAAGGGCAAGCAGAGGATGAGGGGGAACGGCGTCAGGCTATAGGTCTGTTTGTCTGTATGTCTGCCTGTCTTTTCTAGCCTAACCCCCCCCAAAACAGCCATGCCATAGCCCCCCCCCCCCCAAACACTCAACCACCACTCATGTTTATCATCCAGTGACACGTCCTCAGCTGTAACAGCTGTTATACAGAAATATATAGCAAAAACATGTATATTTATATATGACATGCAAAATATTGCTTCTAATTAAAAGTCGTGGTTTCTCAGTCTTTGCTGTTTATCTAGATTTTTTTTTTTTTCAGCATTTGGAGCCCAAGGGGACCAGAAGCTGCTGCGATGTTCTTTTATCAGTTGGTAAATAGGCCAAACATGGTGGTTTGTGGCTGGTATTATACGGAGATCTCCAATTTAAAGATGGCCACCTGTCATGAAAATCAGCTGGTATGCTTTTGTACACAGCCGAGCACTGTGAGAGCCAACAAAGCCTCCTTGACACTGAGTGTACAACATATTTTTGGTGGTGATATCCCCCTTGTCATTTCTCTCTGTCCCGGACATAAAAAGGAATCTCTGTTTTGTACACGGGCCGCTTATTAGGGCCGCTAATGAAAAAGGTTCCCATTTAACACACTGACATGTTATAGTAGCCCACGATGACTACATCAGGAGTTCGTCTGCTGGGCTCACAAAGCAAATTAGATGGCTGTTTTCTCCTCATGTGGCCAGTCTCCAGTGTGACCTTGCATTAGTGCATATGCTCACAGCAGGGTCACTGGTTTAGGGCATGATCTGTCAGCCTTTGTTTATGAAACACAGACAGCACAAGCCTGTAAGATAACATATTTCATGCAATTAGTGGTCTGCTGTAGAGCATTTCTCTACACAGTACCAGTAAACAACATATATAACACCACTTATATCCCACATACAGTTTACATGGAGTAAAATGGTTGTTAGCAAGCTGCAACTGATTATTTTCAGTTGAATATTTTTTTTCTATTAATTGTAAAATTAATCTACAAAATAAAATAAAAATTCTGTTTATTTTGATGAAATTGCTCAATTGGGATTTTAAACAGCAAAAATTTTTAAAATTCTAGCCGGAAACTGCAAATGATCAATAGTTATGCTTTATAAATAAAAATAAATATCCATCACAATTGTGGATAGATTCATGTTGGATGAACTACTTTACGAAATGGTGAAACATCTTGAATTTATCCCATCACTGAAAACAGTTTAGATGTGGGAAGAAGACGTATTGCCCGCAAATGCGTCTGATAAAGACGTGTTCAGGTTGGATCAGCTTGGTGTTCACATGATTGAGATGGCTTCGATATGATAGAGATAGGTTGACAGAGTCTGTCAGTGCAGAGTTGGCAGTAGCTCTGACAACAGGCGCCCTCTGACAGTCGCTCTATGAGGCTTGGTAACCAGCCTTTTTCCTGGGAGGTGTTCACTGTCACTGTGCATTGTGGGTGCCTGGCAGCAGTATTTCTCGAGGCTGTCAATCTCCACAGACACTAACCTGCCATGTTAGATTTGACCTCCACTGGGGAGATTACTGTCTCCAAGCTTTGGAGGCATCCTTCATTTTTCTCTGCTCTGTAGGGATACCTGGGAGAGATGAGACAGGAATGCACGCAAGATTTGTAATGCTTAGACGTGACAAGAATATTTTCATTGTTAAAACCACTACTACTACTACTTAATGCTTATAGTGAACAAGTTTAATGACTGCTGCTATTTCTGTACTTTAGAAAATGCATCTGAGAATTGATTCCTGTGATATGCAGCATTA
Source organism: Cichlasoma orientale (assembly GCA_034780415.1). NCBI lineage: Eukaryota > Metazoa > Chordata > Actinopteri > Cichliformes > Cichlidae > Cichlasoma > Cichlasoma orientale. The sequence continues at coordinate 502,719 of JAVDPK010000908.1, read as the reverse complement.
TGGGAATGTTGAGTTCCATAGTAGCACTGCATATTCATGTTTTTGTGGAGCAGAAATGAGTTTTGGATAAGGACACTGGCTGTGACTTTGATGCGGTATGTGTGTGGGAGGCCTCAGAAATGCCTGCTAATTAATGGCGTTACATGATAACTCTCAGCACAACTAGTACAGCAACTAGACAGAATGAGCCATCACTAGGTATATTTTGGGATGTGATAATTTTTGTTCAATATTCAGCCACGAAAGAAACAAAATACTTCACTGTTGACTCATTTGGCTCACGATGAATAGATTTATGCTAATGCCCCACTCCTCGAAGTAGATTCTACTAATCTGAAGCTGTTAATCAGGTAAAGTTTAGTCATAGTCACTTTAAAACTTTATATAATCATTACAGCAGCTGTACACCCTTACTTTGTATGTATACCCATTACGACAGCCGCTAACATAGTTTTGAGTTCCACAAAAAATTTCTCTCTTTTCAGTAAATAAGAAGCTGAAGTCCTTAAACTGCTTATAAAAGATGGAAGTAGCCACCATAATTGTAGCCATTGGTTTGTGGATTACCTCAAGTTATACATTTTAGTCACTGGATGTGACCATATTTAGATTGGAGAGTTGATCAGCTAATGCTAGAGCTAGCTATCTTGGTTACCAATGTGCATGTGTACCTCACTGTGTTATTAATTGGGATGCTACGTTTGTATTAATGAGGCTTAAAACAAAATGCACTCATGAAGAAGTGAACAGCCAACTGCTGAACAAGAGAGAGTTCAGGTGGGTGGGTCTGACTGAGAACAGGCACTGAGAAACTACAGCATACTCTGCTTCATCATCCTAAATGGGACCAGAATTTACCGCATTATCATGCTGTAACAAACACGAGGCTTGAAACTAGCATTTGAGGCCATAAACCTATTGTTTACTCATGCAAAAAAATTGTGTTAATCAGAAATAATGCAGGTTTAAAGCATTTCTGAACTGGCTTCACGTTTCAGACCTAAGTTTGTCCATCTTTTTTGTACAGTCTGTTGGTGTCCTGCAATCCCAAGAATGGCCTCTGTCTCAAAATGGTCTCACAACAGTTCTTCAGGGTTTTCTAAGCTTCTGCACTTTTAAGCTTGAGTACCACAGATGTTGTTGAACTCAACGTTTTTCTTCCTGCTGGCTCGTAACACATGACTGGCATAAAATAATTAAATAATAGCACATTTTAGTTTTAATGGATTAGATGGATCTAATTCTGATTTATTACCAGGAGCTCCTTCTGAGTGTTTGCGATACTAACTTTATTTTGTATGTGGAAAAAGTCTTTCTGGGATTGTATCCATTACATGATCTTACAATGTCAAGAATGGCCTGTATATCAAAATGATCCAGCCCGGTGCTAGTCTAGAAAATGGGGAAACAGCTAGTTTATAATTTAGGTTAACTGTCTGTTGCCTTATATTTACTTTTCCCAAGCTGAGAAACCACTCATTGGTATTGGGTGAGGGGAAAAAACAACTATATTATACAGTTATTATACAGTTTAACCATTCAGCTCCTTGCTGCCTGCTGAAGCTGTGTAATGTTTGATACTGTGCAGATTAGTCTGTAGTAAATGCGGTCTTGCATAATCAGCTGCTGCTGAGGGGAAGTGACTCAATTCTGTCAAATGGTGACTGTCAGCATTGTACCTCCTCACGCCTGTGTCTGTCTATAATTCCATTTAAGGATGATGAGCTGTATGTATGTACTACAGCGTCTTCATGTAATTTCTGTTTTCAGTTATTACCTTTCACTTGAATTATTTGTTTTAGGTAGAAGCCTTTTACGTAGATGCTGGGTGCCTTTTTGGCCAAACTTAATTTAACTTTGTAGTAAAATGTGATGTTGTACTTTAATGTTTGGAAAATTGAAATTTCTGATAACCTTTTTTAAGCTGGTTCAGCTGCGCTATCACAGGCTAGTTCGGCGCATAACGATGTTGTTTGAGATGGGCCATCACACATAAATTTACTGCTTTCTCCATTCTTATCGTAAATTGACTGGTGCACTGAGAACGAGTGGTTATACAGTCACATAAAACCCCCAGTTATGGCCTGTGTTCTGTTTAGCCCTTGATAGAAATGTGCTGTTTCTTCCTGGTGTATTTCTGACCATGAAAATTATAATATGGAACAAAGATTAGAATGAAATTATCGTGGCCGGAAGGCATTTAACCGCCTTGTTGAGGCACGCTGTATGGGGTTAGAGGAGGGGAAAAAAAAAAACCCTAGTCCCCAAGAATAATGATAATACATTAGGCTGTGAGCGTGCTGGTATTATTGCTGTACATTATGTATGTTCCATTTATACTACCTCACACAGCCCAACCACTGCTGACGGATAGGTCATTACTCCCCGCACCGGTGAACACTTATCAGGCCCCACTGCTGTTTATGGCCAGAATGAAGAGCACTTGTCAGTCAAGGTCACTGCTTTGTGTGTCCTCTTTAATAGTTCCTTCTTCACAGTTGTTGAACTTTGTATTCTAGCTCGGGCCCCCCTCTAAGTGGTGAGGGAGATGGGGCAGCTTTAACGGGTAGATTCAGGCTTTTATGTTGTGTAGAGGGACGGCCCTGCTGGAGATACTTTAGTGGTCTGAGCAGGATTGAAATATGTTTATTGTGTGGAAACTGAAAATGGGAAACTAAAAGAGATCTGTGTTCAGTAAAGCAAGCTAGCGAGCTCCTCTTCCGTGTTTGTTTTTAGTGTGTCTGCCTGCGTGTGCATGTGAATGAGAGTGTATGATAAGTTCGGGTGACAGGATCCTAAGAGCCCGCTGTAACTGGAGGGCCAATGCTAATGCATGGCTGGTTGCGTTACACCAGCTAGTGCGGAAATCAGAAGTGGCCCACAGTGCAGTGCAGGGTTTGGCCCTGGGACAAAACCAGATTTTGGTTGCCTTGGTTTTCTTTTAGCCTCAAGTCTCAATATTTGTCATCTGTGCACAAGTTGTATCTCTGTATCTTGTAGCACTGTAGGCCTATACAAGCAAAGACACTCACTTGTTTATTCAGCCTTCTTAGGTAAAAAGGCTTGCCCCATGGTAATTGTCAATGTTATTTTGTGTTTAGCTCTGATCATGTTTTGTTTTTTGTTTTGTTTTGGTTTTTTTTTGGCTGCACTTGTTTTCTCCCACACAAAAATGGCCGCTCTTGAATAATAAAATCCAAAATGTTTTGCAAGTTGTAGTCCACACATTTGCTCCAGTGACGTTCAAATTTAATGAGTCAAATTTACAGTTTTCCCAGAACTGGCTTCATCTTTTAAAAAAAAAAAATAAATTAAAAAAAAAAGGAAAAAAAAGGCATTTCATGAAACAGAATTTCCTGAAAAGATGTAAGACAAAATCACAGGTGTTACCACAGCGTTGCACCATGCAGGCAGCGCTGCTACCGGCAGACTTGCAGTGTCAGATGAGGGTCACATGGATGTAGCCTTTAACATAAAGAAACTAGATCTTTGGAATCACTCAGACTTTTTGTCTCCCTTCACCTTCTGTCACAGCCTTATTTTCACTCTGCTGTCATAAATCCAAATAGGTGATTTTTGACAAGGTGCTTTTCATTGTCATCATTTTTCCTGTAAGTCACCCAGCATAATTTACGGTGCTCACCTTCCCAGCCTGTTTCCCCCAGAAAGCCCCTCCAGAGTCCCACTCTGAGCTGTAAAAATGAACAGTTCCTCTTTCTCTGCTTTGATGCAATGCTGACAGGAGTCACTTTGATATACTTGGGAGTATGAAATTTAGATCTGTCCTGTTTTCTTTTTTTTTCCCCCTCCTGAGGCTTCATCTTTGCAGACATTGGGAGCTGTCATTTTGCAACACCCTGTGATGTGGGTGACACTCAGCTGCTTTGACAGGTGCTGGACATCAGACACACTCCTAGGCGAGCTGGCAATTTTTCTTCAGGTAAAGTGCTGAAATGTGTAAACGAATTATCGATAAATTTATCGCGGTGAGATTTTTTTTTTATACAGTCACCATTCTACTCAATGAAAAAGTCAACATTTCATTAATTATCACTAGGTTGGACTTTTGCACAGTTTGGTTATTATTTATTCATGTTTAAGAACTAATTCTGAAAGACAATTTAATAACTGCCTTTACTAAGTTTATGTTCATAGCATCTTTGAAATGCTTCTTTGGGTATGCGTGAAGATATTTAAACTGTCCAGTAGTCTAAATCGAATGCTTGCAAATAGATAAGCATCATGTCCGCGATCTAAAAACTGCCTAGATATATTACACTTAAATGCAATCCCTATTTGCACCTAGTTTAATATTCATCCTTCAAAAAGTGAATCACTGAGCTGATCTGTATAAGAATAAAAACTGAATAATCTTATCCCATTAGATTCTTGTATATGTGTCATTAAAAATGGAAGATTTGGTAACTCTACAATAGACAAACCAGCTAGTTGAGATGGAGGGTTTGTTGCAGTGTTATGCTGGGATCTAGGCTACATGGTGCACTGTGGGAGCCCACAGGGTGTGTGTTCACAGTGTTTCCTGGATTAGACACCTTGGTATGGCCTGTGGAGAGATGTTCATAGTCTGCTGTTCACACAATCTGCCTGCTACAGCTGAGCTGCCCTTTGCCAACAGGCCTGGAGACAGGACGAACACATTTAGATCCACATGTCGCAGTTCTCTGTCGTCATTATTTTTAACTTTATGCTGTTATAGGTGAGGGTAATTCGAGGCTAAGTAATATATACTACAGACAGCAGAAACAAGCATTTCAGAAGTAACACTTGAGAAGTTCTGTTTGCATGTCCACATGCGCATGTTCATTCCACTTCTTAACATTTTACAGGCTTATTTGCATATTTAAAATATCTGATCAGTGTGGTAGACTGCTTCCTGGATTGCTTGGCAGTTTGGTCCCTGATAGCACAGTTCACAGCTTACCAGGCCTATTGTTTCACCACACACACGCACACACACAAACATGTTGACATGCTCATCTGTCACTAGGAAAACCGCCACAGGCTGTGGCCTTGGCACAAAGACATTCTCTGAGCTGAGTGAAGATGCTTGGAGCCAAGAAGCACCCAGTCAAAATGTTAAGAATTTCACATGCCAGAATCGACAAGCACAAGCGTTGATTTGAGGAGAAATAATGTTGAAGCAGCACTGTTGATACATATGACAAAGATGCTTTACGGTTTTTTGACAACTATTAAAACTCACTGGTTGGTTGTGTTACTGCTTTGAAAACCTACAGAAATAAACAAATTGCTGAAAATGTAGAATAGATATTGTAACTCGTTTTATAGAAATGCGGTTAGCGTGCAAGAGTTTTTAAACTATTGTTTTCCTCTTCTGACAGTGTAGTGTCAACAACAAAAAAACAAAACAATTCCTGTATCTAAATTTAAATCTACCAAAAGAGCTACAGCAGGCCAAAGCTAATGAGACGTCATATGTACAGGGTGTGGTCAAGAAGCATTGTTTACTTAAGAGCAGGAGCTGTAAGTAGACATTATTATCATTATTTTGCATCTGTATTCGTTCAAGAAACAGCTGTTGAATTTTGAGCGAGATTTAAAGTGGCAGGGCCTGGAGTTGTTCTTGTTCATTCAGCTAACTTAGCTTTGACATGATAGCTTCTGGCAGAGTTTTGTGCTGAACTCAACATCTGTGACAACTGTCAGCACCACTGACCAGTCCTCTCCATGTCTCTTTCTCTTCTGTGTTTATATATCCCTCTTCCTCCATTCTCCATGTTTTCCTGCCTTCCAGGATTGCCCAGTTTCGGGGGTAAAGACCAACACAGAAAAAGCGGGAAAAATGGGAACCTTTGATGCCACTAGATCAGTTTCCTCTGCCAGTACCCATCTCCATCACTGCCACATCAGCTGGTCCCAAGGTTGTGAGGTCATCCAAACATCTGGCCCCTCCGCCATGTTTTCTAAGGTCAGTGGGTAGCATCTGTTATAGACCCCACCACCTTCAGTGTCTCTGACGATGAAGATCACGCTGAGAAAACCGGACAAAATACTTTGATCAGTTATAATTGTTGACAAGAGGTAGCAAGTAAACCTATTACAATCTAGTGCGGTCTTATGGTAACGGTCTGTTAGGTCACGTACAGTGCTCAACAAATTTATTAGACCATCTGTCTGAAGAACAAGAAAACACAAATGTTTTAGAAATCTGTCAAAAACTTGTTTAAAACCAAAAATTATTCTTATTTATTGGAAAAATAACAACCTGAATTCACATTTTTATACCCAAATTTGAGCTGGCACACTGGACTTCTCTGAAAAGTAAAAAATTAATCAAGCATCACATTCAACGACTAAAACAAATATTTCTGTTCATGAGTGCAAGTAAAAGCTTTTTTTCCCCCAGCTTTTTATATTTTATAGAGTTTAAAAAATTCATGCTTAACAACAGTAATTATATTTTAGTATTAAAAATATAATTTTGATCAAAGAGCTTGCACATACTGGAAGATTAACCATTACAGAAACATAACAGAAATTATTTTAGTAATTACCAATACTGTTAATTTAAGGCAGCTGTGGGGTAAACCCTACATTGGGTGGTGGTCTAAAAATTTTTTGTAAATGAGTTTTCTTTTTTTTTTTTGGCAACACCCAGCAGAATGTTGAATCTAGTGTATTTCTGTTTGAAGTGTCTTTTGTGCCTGCATCACATGTTTTTATGTATCTGTGGATGGGACTGTTGTGTGTCTGTTTGTGTTGAGGTCCCACTCTTGTGAAAATAATACCTCCTTGAATATCTTGAGTTTTTGTTTTTGGCACAAAATTTTACTTGGACTCAAGAACGAACCATTCAAAAACAATTTTTAACCTTTTTTTTGTTTACTGCATGTACAGTCATGTGAAAAAAGTATTCACAGGACTGCATGCAGATGGCCCTTACTGCTTCCACAGGATTTAAGAGGGTAAGTAGCAGCCAGACTGCTAATCAAATGCATCTGATTAACAGATCATCAGCGAGTGTGAGTACCTCTATAAAAGATGAAAAATTTGTCAGTTTGCTGGTCTGAGCATTTAGGTGTATGTTAACCCAAATCAACCATCTTCCCAGGAGTGGATGTCCCAGAAAATTCTCCCCAAGGTCAGAACGTGTAAATGCTCAGAGAAAGTGCAACAAACCCTGGAACTATGTTCTGCAGGCCTCAGTTAGCATGTTAAATTTCATGACGGCACAATTAGAAAAAGACTGAACAAGTATGGCCTGTTTGGAAGCGTTGCCAGGAGAAAGCCTCTTCTCTCTGAAAAGAACATGGCAGCATGGCTTAGGTTTGCAAAGTTGCATTTAAAGAAAGTACAAGGCTTCTGAAACAATGTCCTTAGTGAAGATGTTTGGCCATAATGCACAACACCATTTTAGGTGAAAACCAAACACAGCGTATCAGCACAAACACCTCATTCCGTCTGTCAAGCACGGTGGAGGGGTGATGATTTGGGCTTGTTCTGCAGCCACAGGACCTGGGCACCTTGCATTCATTGAGTCAACCATGAGCTCCTCTGTATACCAAAAAGTATTCTAGAGTCAAATATGAGGCCATCTGTCTGACAGCTAAAGCTTGGCCAAAACTGGGTCATGCAACAGGACGATGATCACAAGCACAGCAGCAAGTCCAGACCTCAACCTGATTAAAATGCTGTGGCAGGACCTTAAAAGAGCTGTGCATAAACAAATGCCCATAAACCTCAATGAACTGAAGCAATTTAAATGCTATTTTAAATCACGGTGTGCATGCATCAGTTCAACAACACAGCTGACCCCATGTTGCAACTGAGGCCGTGGTATCCGTTGCCCAAGACTTTAAACTTCCTAACGTCACCTTGGAGATGGAGTACAGTTCTAAGTTGTGATTTGGCCACTAAGCATAAATCAGAATTGCAAAGACAGCTCAAAGATTGGCCACACTAGTTGCATGCTAACTCTACATGTGTCCATTATATCACGATACCTTTGCTGTTTTATTCATGCAGCACTAGGATTCCCTCTCCATGTCCAGGATAAACCATTTGGTAAAGATAGAAAGATGAGTTATGGATTTATTTGTCCTTCTCCAATAGAACATGCCCACTGATGTAGAACCAGGTTTGTGAGCCAGATGATTTGGTGGCATCTAGGCACCTGTCTCTTTGTGTCTGGTCTCTGTGAAGTTTGAACAGCATCCGGTGTTGTGATGTCAGGAGCTCTTAGGGGTCAGAACAGAAATTATTGAACAGAGGGTGGCTGACAGAGGGAGCTGGCACTGGGAGCAAACAGATGTTGCAATCATAAAGAAATACACAACCTCTGAATTAAATATGAAGAGCGGGGGTTGCAAGAATTGAGCATGGTCTTGACTTTGCCTCTGTTTCTTGTCCAATCACAGTGACTTGTTGCAAGTTTAAGAGTCACCGATTGGTCGGTGGCTGTCATCACGAGAACCAGGTAAATCAGTTAAATTATGCAGGTTTCAGAACTTGAGGAGAGATGCGACCAAAATCCTTGAAAAAAACAACTTGCAAGAAGACAGCTGTTCAGAACATACTGCAGATTCATTATTCACAAGCAGAGGGTCTCTGGACGCAGCATGTTATGTCAAAGTGTTTTAAAGCATTTACGCCACAGTGGCTCAGTGATGAAATCTGTAAAAAAGAGAAGAATCTGACAGAATGTCCTCAGAACATTGTTTTACCAGAAGTGTTTTGTTTCCCAGTCATTTTACAGGGTTTTTCACTCACAAGGAATTACGAGTCTGTCTGAATATTTGATGGCAGAAGCCAGTGAGACAGATTAGTGTCTTCTTATCATCTAAATGAAGTTTTTTTTTTGTAAGCTGTGCGCTACAGTTCTTTTAAAACAATTTGATTTGTATTTTGCTGATTTCATTTACATGCAATGTTCAAACTCTGTGCACAGTAGCTGGGAGTGTGTGATTTGTAGTATGCATGCATCATAACATTGATATACAGTTTCTTATATGGTGGATTTTCTGGAAATGAAAGATTTAATATTCATTTTAATTGTCATCATCTAACACGACACGAGATGGTTAATAGAACTGCAGATGTAGTCCCTTAGTCACGTGCTTCGGACCGTTCCTGTTTACATCCCATACCAGCTTTTTATATTTCCAATAAGGACGCTTCACATTGCTCCTCTGTAAAAGTTATTTTAACCTTTAGACAGGAATTTTGATGGAGAAAAAATTCTATAACTATAGAAAGTGATGTACACAATTGTGTACGTGGTGACCAAAGGGGTTAAAAAAAACTGCATTTTATATTTACTCAGGTTATTTTTGTCTAATATTAAAATTAGTTTGATGATCTGAAACATGTAAGTGTGAGAAAATTAGGAAATCAGCAAGGGGGCAAATTCTTTGTCATGGCACAGTAATTAAAAACAGATACACACCGTCCAACCACATTTGACTACTAAGCATCACTAAAGGAAACAAGAGAAAGAGGCTTTTTAAAACCTCATTTTCATCGAACGTTTAAGCAATTTTTGTTATTTGTTTTTTATCAGATGTGACTGATTCCATACATACAGGTTATATACATATAGTATGGAATCCTTCAAAGATAATCTTTCAAAATAACTGCCAAATAATTGTCCAGAAGTGTTTCAGTATGGACTTTAATTGCTCTCCTCTTTTTTTTCCTCATTATTAGCTACCCTAAAAATAACAGGGCATGTAGTGTCACGTTTTGATCTTGTTTCCCTTCTGTGTTGCTGTTGCTCAGTAAAAATGTCATTGACAGACAGCAATGACTTTTTCAACCCAATAGGTGCCACCTGACAAACCCGATCTTTCTCCCACCATAAATGTACCTCAACATGGTAAATGCAGTTTTTCTAACACTATATTAACCCATTTCATCACGTATTTCAGCTTTAAACCCACTGCTGCAGATCTCTGTGTGTGTTTATCTTTAAAGTGGATGGCCTCCTGCCAGTTGGGCCTGACTCCGAGTGCCGCAGTATCAACACTGAAGAGAAAGGGCCAGAGGGGTGATGTAAGTATTGATACACTTCTTGAAATTACTTTGTCACCACCAGACATGCCAAGCTGCTGAAGTACCACACAACAGCAGGAAGATGATTGTGAATTCTTGGCAGCGGGATGAGGGATGCCATTAAAAAGGCAAATGTGATTAATTTTTAGTGAGAACGCTCTCACGTTGGCGATAGTCAGTGAGGTCGGGCTAAAGGGATGTGACACAGGAATTACTCTTCCTCCTGGCTTCTAATGTGACTAGTCATTCTCAAGAAATATCTTGGAAATGGGGAGACAAAAACACTCTCGTCCAGTAGAAATCTGGCTTAATAGCACAAAGCAATCCATTGCTCAGAAAGCCCAGATCACTGGTTATTTAACATAAAATTATTTTTATCACTAATAGTACCCGAGGGGGGTTGTCTCATTTGTGTGATCAAGGGAGATATTCGATAGGTCGTCATCCTGCTCTGTTTTTTTTTTTTTTTTAAACTAAAAAAAAAAACCATCAAAATTGTTTTTCTGTGCTAGAGTTGTGTTTTTTTTTTTTTTTTTTTAAACCTGTTCAAACTAAGACTCCCCCTCCTCACCCCTGTGGAGTGACATTTTCCAGGTGACACAGTGGCGTAGGCCACACTTAATCTGGACCCCGTTATAAACACGGCGGGGCTGCAGCACTTCCACCGCTGCCTCTTGTCTCTGTCTGTTTAAGTGCTAACAACAAAAGACAGGACACAGGTCACATTAAAGGTTATGTCTTTTTCTATTTCATATAGTTTTAGATAAATGCTTTTTACAATTTGAATGCATATAATTATTGACCACGGAAATCTTATTTATCAGCCGGTGGATGGTGGAGTTTTAGAATGTTACTCGTTCGTGCGTAATTAAAGTACGACAGATTCATGTGTGTTTATGCCTCTGCATGTAGAGGCAATGAGAAGCAATATTCATATGAAGTTGTGTTTATCTACGATAACTTTTTCATCCATGTCAGAACTGTCTGTCTGTGGATCTGGTGTGCAGTGCCTTTTTAGAGCTTTGTACTGCTTGTCGTGCCACGAGAGCCACAGCAGTAAAGTTATGGTGAAAAAAAACAAAAAAAATCGGCTTTAAGTGGTATGAACCTCATATAGCTGAGGGGCCCAGCAGTGGATGGCAGTTTATGTACTAAAACTAAATGTAAGGGTGATCGTTTTTATATTTACAAATAGTCATGTGATCTTTTTTAATTTAAAAAAATGTGTATATATTTTATGTCTAATTTGACTCCATTAAGCCTGCATCAAAGTGAAACCCCCGTGCGTTTCTATAACCACAGAGCTGTAATTGATCCCCCCAGACATCCATGAACAGACCTTCAAAGTGCACATAGAGTCATAAAAATGGCAGTCTTCATTTCCTGGAAAGAAGAAATTGTAACATTTTCCCCCCAAATTGAACTGTCTCATTTAAAATTGCCAGCTGTCCTCACTGAAAGCGAAATATCTCCTCAGTGTTAAATCGATTATAAAAGTCATAAGCCATCAGTGATCACAATTGCTTAATCCTTTCTCGCTTGTAATCTTGGATTAGTCCTCGGTTTACACCTCCTCCTCAGAAAATAACAATCCCACTGCTGCGCGCCAGCAGGACAGTCAGCTGCACACCATGCTGTAGTTTACTTAGTGGGAAAACTGCTCACGTTCTTGTATCCTATTACCATGACCACCTTGAGATAAATGGCTCTTTCTACCCTCTGCCATAAGGTTTTATATCAAACGACATGTGTTGAGTATCTGACTGCAGGTTATATTGTTGCAGCGGAAATAAAACAATCACTTTTGGAGCCGTTTCAAGGCACCTGCCTGTGGTGTGTAACTGCTGGCCGACCTATACGCACAGTGTTTATAGATGTAGGGAAGAGGACGGTGGCAGGTGACAGGTTAACTCTGCTGTGTAAATTCCTGGGCCGTGTATGATGTAGCCCGTGATCCTGCGGTCCTTGATTAGATCTGAGCTAGTAAATATCCTGTGATTAATCAAAAGGGCTTGTTCTGCGTGTAGCGTCCCTGTGTCACCTTCACAGCTGGGGAGCAGGGCCGCTGTGTTTACCGCACTCCACTTCTATCCCTTCAGACCTCATCCTTATTTTGTCACAGCCCACAGAGGGACGACTTACAGGCTCCTGCAGCCCTAATGCTGTGGACATGGTTGGCATTATATTCCAGGATAAAACTGAGATATTGTAGAAGGTTTTTGTCATATAGTGAGAAAAATATGTGGGCCTGTAATCTCCACAGTGATACTGTACCCGCTGTCTGGTTTGTTACAGAAGTATAGATGTGGGAATTCTAAAAGTTTATCTTTGAATCTTTTTAGTGTTCTGTATTTTTATTTCTTCAGTATAATTAAATTAATGTTGATGATTATTTTTTATTATTGTTATGATTGGCACTATAGTTTATGTGAAGTTAAATGCAAACAGACACATTTCTGGCATTGTAGCGCAAAACTGAATTTTACTGTTCATCTCAAATGCGCTCTTTCCTCTGGAACCTTTAAAAATAAATAAATAAAACGGTCTTTCTTCTAAGCAACACAGACGGGGCAAGAGAGTCAGACGGTGTGTTTTATGGTATTTGTTGACAATAAGAAATATAGAATACTGCCATCCTTATCCTTTAATTACAAAATAATTAGCACTCAGACCGAGAATATCCCCTGGAAACAGCTTTGCTACAGGCTCGTTACTTCCATGAAACATGTTCAAATGAAGGCCAACATGATAATGGGTGATTATAGTAATTAATAGACTGAACTAATTACTTTAGCCAGTTGAGATTCATTTAATGCTGAAGAGTAAGTGGTGTGTGTTTGAGCAGAGCCTGCCCAACTGAAACTGACTCATTTCTAATTAATCATCCTGCTTTGCTTCCTTACAGTAGCTTTAGCATTGGGTGATAACTGGTGTAATTTTAGTTGTCTCTTGTCTGTTTAAAAAAAAAAAAAGAAGAAAAAATCGTGCGCGGTCTTCATAACATCTTTTTAGGCACCGTTTTAGTCCCCGAACAGCTCACTTGGAAAATCCGTCCTGATGTCCCGACTTGTCCGTAGAGCATGATTTCTCTGATTGCTGCCCCCCTTTTTATGGTGACCCCTTGATTGTCATTTGAAGAAGGTCTATGGGACATGTATGTCATGTTAATAAAGGCATTAAAACCCATGTATCCCTCCACCACGGAACAAAGTCTGGACCTGTCCAAGAATATAGATCTCTAATTGCTTTTGCGTGGTGGTGCAGCAGAATTGTGCTTCCCAGATGTCACGTCTGCCAAACCCCAGTGCACATCACTGTCAGTGGGCCTGAGAAATCTCCCTAACAAGCTTGTGATTACATAAATCTATAGCTGCACTGGCACCAAAGAGACAGAATAACTTTCAAGGAGACTTCATGTTTGATGTTCCCGGGCTTGATTGCAAAGAAGAAAAAAAGAGAAACCCACTATATTGGGAATGTGTCCAAACAGTCTAGGTTTGCTAATTTTGTCATAGTCAATTTTATAGCATGGCCGTGAGAATGGGTGGCTATGGAATGAAGTTTCTGAGTGCTTTGCAAAGGGGCGTGAGTGGGTTTGACAGGCCCACTGAAATATGCTCCGCTCTACCTTATTTCATTACAGGAGCAGGGACTAAAAATGCAAATCTGGGGCCCTCTCTCAAGAGGTCGTTAGAAAAGTGACACATCAAACAACTGGCTTCAAGTGGCAGACAAAGTCTTACATTAATGTTTCATCACTGTGTTCATATTTTGATTTCTGATTACTACAGAGGCTTTTCAAACTTACTCTCACAATAGAGACATGCTTTCCTTCAAGCAGCTCCCTAAAGCCATTGTTTGGATAGCCTCGCCATTTACTTCCATGTTTAATATGGCAGAAATCCTTGATCACGAGAACAGCAACCACATCCTAAACACAGAGACTGATAGACCAGATCCGTCTCATGGCCTTCTCTTAGGAAGTGATGAATTGGCTTAATGGTGAGTCGACCACACAGCCACACAGAGGGAGGAGTGAGAGGAGGTATTAAATGGCATGGTTTTATAGCCTATCAGCATTGTCATACCCCAGCTGTAATCTTAGCGTCTTTTATTCAGCACAATAAGGCAGGCTGAACATAACGGCTTATGCCATGTTAAACACACTTGTACACGATACCTCAAGATGCCATATTCAGTACTATGCAAAAGTTTTGAGCCACTCCTCACTTTTTTCATATTTTGCTTCCAACTAGCCAGGCTTTCTCGTAATTTTTTAAACTGCTCTTGAGCAATATTTCTTCAGGCATTTTGAAGGCCTTTCAAAGATTTTTTTTCTCAGACATTGGCTGGTTTTCAATTATTTCCAGTCCAGTCCTTGTGCCTGACCATTCTCAGAGGAATACTTTTTTGTTTATTTGTTAAGCTGACTAACACAGACCTATGAATCAATCAAGCATAAAAAGGGCGCGTAACTCAAGGGGTGAACCGCAGTTGTGTCTACACATAACAGACAACTTAGCAAAGAACTGATTTTAAATTGTATCCCTAGGCAACTAGTAACTTTGTAACTAGCAGTCTGCCACAAAACACATCATGTGTTCCAATTTCTTCAGTTCAATCTTTTTAAAATGTTGCAGATAACATAGTTTGACAGGCATGAAATAGTCTTTTTGCATCAATGTGATTCACAAAAAGCTATTAGCTGAAAACCTGGCATATCTCAGGGTGGTGTGCAGTGTGTCCTTAAAAAAATCTGAGGAAAGTGGGCAAGTGGAAGACAAAAGAAGAAGTGTCAGGTTTAAAAAAAAAAACTATCTACAACAGATGAACTTTGTTTAGAAATAAGAAAAATTCTGCAAAGAACTGACACAGGACCTGACAGATGCATCTGGCCCTTCACTTGATCCATCTACTGTTCACTGAAGCCTCATCAGAAATGGTCTCAGTGAAAGTGTGGCTGTCAAGAAGCCATTCTTAAGGAAGGGAAACAGGGAGAAAATTACACAAGAGCTGGACTGAAAATTAGTGCCCGCATGTCTTATGGAGTGATGAAGCCAAAATTTCTTTAGTATTATTGAAGCAGTGTGGGATCATCTTGACAGAAAACAGAATAAAAGGCAGCCAACATCCAAAGAAAATCTTTGAATGTCCTTCAAGAAGCCTGGAGAACTATTCCTGAAGACTGCTTCAAGAAATTACAAGAAAGCTGCCTGAGAGAGTTGAGATGATCATTCCACATATGGACTTTTCAGTAAAATTGTTTTTGCCTCATATACTGCTATTTCCATGTACGTTTGCACGTTTCAATAAATCACTGCACCTATTTCCCATTTTCCTATATAAAGAAATGAGGGGTCTTTCAAGACTTTTGCACAGTACTGTATAAGTGTATTTAAAAGACTAATAGCACATAGTATCTTGAGATGTCATGTGCCATCGCCAGTAAACAAAGTTTAAAGACCGCACATGCTTTTTTTAAGGACTTTAGTAATGGTATCTGGGTTGGTGTTTTTGTCTCTCTGCTGGTCAGTTATACATTATATTGCCAAAAGTATTCATTCATTCATTCATTCATTCATCCATCCAAATCACTGAATTCAGGTGTTCCAATCACTTCCAAACCAAGCACCTATGCATGGAGACTGCTTCTACAAACATCTGTGAAAGAATGGGTTGCTCTCTGGAGCTCAGTGAATTCCAGTGTTGCACCATGATGGGATGCCACCATGAAGTGGTAGGTCACGTAAAATCCGAGCGGGGTCAGCGGATGCTGGGGCGTATAGTGCACAAACTTTCTGCAGTCAATCGCTATAGACCTCCAAACTTCATGTGGCCATCAGATCAGCTCAAGAACAGTTCATAGAGAGCTTCATGGAATGGGTTTCAATGGCCATCCAGCTGCATCCAAGCCTTACATCACCAAGCCCAATGCAAACGTCAGATGTGGTGGTGTAAAGCACGCTGCCACTGGACAAAGAAGTTGACTGGCCTGCACAACCCAACCCTGAACTCAACCCAACAGAACATCTTTGGGATGAATTAGAGTGGAAACTGTGAGCCAGGCCTTCTTATCCAATATCAGTGCCTGACCTCACAAATGTGCTTGTGGAAGAATGGTCAAAAATTCCCATAAACACACAAATCTTGTGGAAAGCCTTCCCAGAAGAGTTGAAGCTGTTATAGCTGCAAAGGGTGGGCCAATTTCATATTAAACCCTATGGATTAAGAATGGGATGTCACTCAAGGTCGTATGCGTGTGACAGAATACGAGCAAATACTTTTGACAGTTTCCAAAAAATATGGAACCAGTTTCATGTATTTACACTTAAAGCTGCCACTGCAAGCGTTTTAGCAGCAGTGGCACCAGGTTGGTGGATTCCGGGTAACAGTCAGTTCACCACTTTGGTCTATCTAATATATACCGAAAGAACTGTGTACAGATATGAATCCCACCAACTTGAACGACCCTCTTAGTTGTCCTCTGGCACTATTGTGAATATATGGTCATGAAATTTTGTCTTCATGTGCACAACTGTAATAACTTTAATGGTTCTTTCTTGTTCATCCAGCACATGATCAAATCCCTGCCAAACGAATAAGATCTGCATCAACTCTAATGTACTTTGTGCTAATTTGTTGGCCTGCAAACGCAATAAAGTCAGTTGCCAAACACCGTTAACACCTGCTTAACATCCACATGTTAGCATTGTTACTGTGAGCAAGTTTGAGTGCACAATATTTAGCTCAATATTTAGCTAGTGCCTCACAGAGCTGCACACATCTTGGACTTTACAGACCAAGCAGATGTTGGGATTTTCCATACCAGTGTGAGGACACATATATAAAAAAATTTATTTGAACCCACTCCAACAAGCACCCCAGAAGCTGTAAACAGTGCGTGACAGGTGAGACCCATTAGGGTGATATTCTCCTTGAGTATTTACCAGCCTGTTTTCACACAACTCATTATTCGTGATAAATTAGCAGGCTGATGATAGTGATATGTTGTAATTTGTAAATGAGTGGGGTGCACCTGTCAGTAAGGCTCATTTGCTAATAACGACCATCCACTAAATAAGTAACAACCCTTCTAATTTCAGTTGACTCCTTTACCGTCTGCTTTGTATTATTTTGCCGTTTTCTTCTGCTGCAAATTGATTCCTTCTTTGAAAATGTGTTCCCAGTCAACAACTCCTTCTCTGTTTGCTTCGTGGTCTCACGTGAATTATTTGAGTTCATTGTTTGATAAACTGGTGTCTGTATTTGTAATCACTTTATAGCCTTAGTTACAGTATGTTGTTCTTCAAATGCCAAACATGCAGATTTCCGCTTTCTCAAATGTGAAGATTTTTTTTCTTTTATTTAATTAATCCAGGCAATTCAGTATAGTAAAATATGACAATACACTGTGCCCTTTTTCTTGCCGAAATTATTTTCCTTAATACTTCAATGCAGTTTAAAGATTCAGAAATATATTCAAGAAGTTTTACTAGATATTAAGTGGTGCAAGCCTAACTGTTGACAATAACTGGGGCACTCTGTCCTCACCTGAAATATTGCTATAGATTTATTAATTACTGGCAAGTATAGATACTAAGTTTTCATCGGGTTCTCAGAGGCATGCAAAGCTCCTTTCTTCAATGTAACTTCTATTATTTTATTATTATTAAGACTTTTTTTTTTATCCCAAATATGGAAAAGTGTGCAAATCATAAAACCTTAAGGGAAAAACAAGATAAAATGAGCAGTGGGGTGGGATAACTGGTCACCCATTAAACGATATTGCCGTTACTTTACAAAGGCTTTCTCGTAATACAAGACAAGGGGTATGTGACCTTCAGCCATTAAACCAGCCTGTTAATTGTCTAATAATAAAATGTTTTTATTGTACAAACCCTCTTTTAGTATAATTGAATTTCTGTCTGCCTTCGCTCATTTCACTTTTATTTCTGTCTTTTTGCTGAGGCTGTGAATCCTCGCTATTACTGGTTATAATGACTGCATAGGATTGGTTCTCCAGGATCACCACATCTATCCTCCTCCTCACTCGTCTCCCCGCAAACTTTACATTTAAACCACTCTCATTACAGCACAGATTACAGAGGCTTATTGGTCCTCATTAGCGCCCACTGATCCTTGGCTGGGCCCATGTTCTAACATCTTTTAATTAGCATTCTGGAAATCTAATCAATGTAATAACTCAGTTTAATCTCCCCTTTTGCACTTATTTTCTCACCCTCTTTTATTTCAGGAGGTTCTTGGCTCGGAGGCTCAAAGGCTGATAGATTGCAGTCTGTTTTCTGAAGCTGCCAGGTATGTGACATGAGAGGTGAGGAGACTTTGAAATGTTCATATTTGAAGGGCAAACTGGATCATTTAATGGATTTGACTGGATTTGATCAAACAAGTCAAATCTAAAATGCAAAATAATGCATGTGTATCTCCACAGAAGTACTGGGGGGGGGGGGGGGCATGAAAAGATTTAAATACCTGTTAGTGACAGATGTTGACAATGGGCCATGAGTTTTTCTCTAAATGTGCTGTAAAGCTTTCACTCCCCGGCCAGGCTCTGTGGTGTGATACGAAGTGAAAGCCAAGGCGGAGTTTGGCACTGGACGGCCATTTTGTGTCTGGTCTGATGCGTGGTTTCACTGGGTGTCACTTTGGCTACATGTCACAGTCAGTGGTGGCGGTGAGCAAGGCTGCAGGTCTCATTAGAGCACGTTTACTGCGACAGTTGCAGAAAACACAGGAAAAAAAAATACAAACCAAAAAAAAAAAGATTTTAAATGTTTTTGACATAAAAATTTAGGTTCTGGATTATTAAACAATAATGTTGTATTTGATAACCATAATATCTGAAAGTAAATAAAGTAAAATAAAGGACAACTGCAATTAGGCCATTGTGACCGGCATCCATGTAGGAGAAGTCCAGTTTCTGACAGCCCGGGACTCACACACCTTTGTGTACAGTAAAGTGCTGTTTCTATGTCAGGTATCCAGGGCAGACATTTTGGCGCAGCTTTGACCATACAGACAAAGACGCCGGGGTGTGATGGGACACAGACCTGCCATTTCCCAGCAGCACTGGCATGCTTCTCAATGTAGAATGATGAATGGTTGCACACGCATGTTGCACATTTTCTCATGCTCACATGTAACACACGCTCGATCACATGCACACTTGCAAAGGCCCACTAACGGCCCTCCTGGTCAGGTCTTCTAGGCACTGCATCTCTCACACACACACACACACACACACACACACACGCACACACGCACACACACACACGCACAGTCTCTCTCACTCACACACACCCATGCAGACAGGCATCCTTACTGTAGTGGTGCAATATTCGGAGCCAGGTGTAGGAGGAAGGGGGAATAAGGTTGTGTTTATTAGCAGCTCCCTTGGTGTTCTCTAAATTGCCTTGTTTGCTCGGCACAAGCACACAAACAGATGCTGTCCTCTCTGCTCTGGGTAATTCTTGGGGTCTCTGGGTATTTACTGAAAGGCCTACCCGCACCACACATGCAGTCTCATTTGTGGTGGTGCATACGGTTTCTGCATACAAACACACACGTCAGACCCAACGATATGAAAAACACATTTGTGTGCTAATTTTGCACTGACATTCAGAAGTACAGTTTGATCTGTGCAAAGAAGAAGACATTGTCTCTCCGGGTAAGTAATTGGAGTACCCCCATATAAGCAAACCTCTCAGTGCCTAACCCTCTCAGTGACACAATTTCACTCTTATTAAGAAAATCTGCATTTAGGAGGGACCAATGCTATCAGTCGAAATTAATCTGCTTTGACTGATCCTTAATGTGACCACAGTCATCGAGTAATTATTGTCTGGATGGCTGTGCACCAGCCTCATAACCACCGTCCTCCTCCTTCTCCTGCCCCCCACAAAAGGGGCTAGTCTTGGTGTGTGAATCCCTCTGCAGCGGGCTGGTTACAGTGGGTACGGCAGGCATGTCATTAAGCGCTTGATCAGTGAGTCGTGATTAGCCTGCCCTGTATTATTGTGATTAACGTCTATCCAGTGGACGACTGTCCCGTTGTCACCAGTGATACCGTCTGAGATCTTGAGACTCTGGGGTGAAGTGGAGGCACCTGGTAGTATGTGTGTATACACAAAACTGCTCACTCCAATGAGGGCTGCTTCTCTAAAATGCACACAAAATAAAATAAAAAAAACACACACACACACAAATGCTTCCAATTCTTTCCTGTCAGTCACAAAATCGAATGCATGTAACGAGTGAAGTACTCTTTCCCCGTGCAGCTATGTTTGGCCTGTGTGTCTTCTCCGATTAGTTAACCCACTGCCTCTTGTGCAGCTTGCATGCTCTGTAGCATTTCCATCAGGCCACATGCCTTTTGTCTTTGTGTGCACTCAAAGACAAAACCCTCCTCTTCCTATTGTGCTCCATTTCTCTCTTTCATCTCGCACTTCCTTGACCAACAAAGTCGATTTGACCACGGCTGATTATTGTAACGAATGCAGTCCAAGAGAATATGCACATTCTCACTGTACGTCAGATTAGATCACAGCAAGGGGGGGAAGCCTTGCAGTGACCCCCGTCTCTTCCCCTCAGACAATTGGCTGCTTACACAGAGGGATCTTTTGAGAAAAGGCCTGTGGACTAAACTGCGACTGAAGTCTCACTTCTACAGCGCTAAGGACATGGAAAGACAGTGAGAGGAAATTGGTTTAAATTAAGTAATGAATGTCAAAATATGCCAAAGAGAAAAGGAAGGCCAGATTTAAGAGGAAACTAGTGCTAAACTGTGCAGCATGAGAAGCAGAGATGAGACTATTTCGTTCTCAGTGCATCAATATCACATTGTAAAAGCAACTAAATATATAAACACAAACATATTATATTTTTGATGTATTCCTTATAGAGTGGATTTTCATGTTTTTTTTTTCCTCCCAAAAGTTTCCTTGAGCATTTTCTTCATGCGCTTCTGTATGTGTGTTTCATTTCTTTGTAATTACTCACCTAAACCCAGACCCCCTTCTCATGGCTCTTGTGCATCCGCCGGTGGAAAAGAGTCAGTTTTGATTACAAAGTAAACGCTGCAGCATCAGACGGGGTGGGTGGGGGGGGGTTACATGCTGATATGCATTCTATCAGGATGATTTATGCAAATTATGCACATTATTCCCGCAGGAATCTCTCTTCTGAAAGTGCCAGGATAAATTGCCGGAAATTAGCCATAAAATTCACTGTGCAGGGAGTGTGAGGTGAAGGCCGCCAAGGAGCCAAGGACATTGGGCCGCCATGGTTACGCTTGGCCTGGCCTGCCTCCCCCATGCTTGGCATTCATGGCTGTTAAAGACCTTTGCTCAGACAGATACACTGAAGCCTGGAGTAGCACTCAGCACATCAGGAAGATCAGCCAAGCAAGTGTTACACTAACGGCGGGGTTTCATGCTCTAGTAACATGACAGATTTTTCAAAGGAGGGAAGTAGATTGTTGGTTTATTCTTTCCACGTTTTAGACCGAAATCCACTTTATAAACACTTCTGTGTTCCTAGAAAGTGGCAGTGAATTATCATTCAGGAGCTGACCTCAGATCCAGTCACTGTTTGGACTGTTTTATGTCTGATTTTATGCCTTTGTTTGCTATATAGTTGACCTTGTTCATAGTGCATCATAATCTTCAGATTACATTCTAATCAGAAACCTGTTCAGCAATCAGGTGATGAATTGTTGTAAGAGCAGCACATAAATAGGTGGCTGCCATTATTACAACACAGAATTGAGGTTATATCAGAAAGTGTCTTCTTTATAGCTCTACGCGTCTCCCTATTGGTCAGGCCGCTCATTTGTCTCGTGATCGGTGCGTGTATGGGCGGGAAACAAAGAAAAAGTGTGTGTGTATTTTAAATGAGAAGTGAGTGATTCTCACTGCTATTGTGTCATCCTCATGTCTTTATTTTAGTGTGAAAGCCAAAGTTAATGAATATCAGAGACTGGAGATGAAATGCTCCTCACCTTGGCTTTAATGAACCCTGAGAGGGTCACGATCTGCATATTGAGCAGGACAAGACATTCCTGTCTCTCTCACAGGTAAAGTACACAAAAACATGTACGCGTTTTTGTTTAAATCCTTGACTCTGTTTAAAGTTTGCATTAGTGATTCCACGTGCAGCTGAGCATGGTGCTGTTAACATAATCCAGAGCAGGGTCACTGTGAGTTCTACATCCACTCTAATCAAACACATTATCTCAATGTTAAGGTCACATAAATGGAAAGTTCACAGCTGTCGGGGAAGCTTTGACCACTGCGCCACTGGAAGATATTTTTTGACGTTAAAATGATCGCATAAGCAGTAAATTTAAAGCTCTAATAAAAAGTAATTTCATTTTGTTTCAGTTTTTCTTTTATACTTTTATCAAGATGCGTTGATAAGTAATTTCTCAATAAAATCAACATTACAGATGGAACACCCCAAACCTCAAAGTTTATTTTTAAGCAACAGCACCATAAAACGGCATCAAATCGAGTGAATTGTCTCCCAACAGCGTTCATAATTCAATTTATTTGGCACAAATATTTGAACAATGAAAGCACTTCTTCATTGCTTGTTCTTGTTTGTTCAAACCACAGAGTAAATTGTTTTTTTGTCTTCTTTTTTTCTGGAATAAACAACCCGAACAACAACAAAGCCAGTGCTGTCCACAACAACACGGCCGCCAAATTACTGTGCTCGGCCATGACATAGTTTAATCCCAGTGGAATAAAAGAACATCAGATTACGGCAGAAAGACAGAGCCATCGGTAAACAGGGATTAGGGGATTGGGGCTTTAATCTGATTAATATGGAGGCAGTTGGAATATTAGAGATGTTACTCAACAGTTGTATTCCAGATGAGAGGGTAATCGCACTTTACTACGTCATTTATTGTGCCCTGTTAGAACTTTCAGAGCTAAATGCGCCGCCATATGTTTACCTGACCTCGAGCGTGCCTCAGAGATACAAAAACAATCTCGATGTAATGAATTAGGAGCTCATTAGTTGAGTAGGAAAACATACAGTTAGAAATATGCAGGAAATACAGAATGTTGTTAATCCAGGAAAACTGATCCAAGTGAGTCTCAGTATTCATTATTTATATTTTCAGAAGAAAGAGGCTTAGGTTTTTTCTATGTTACCACAAATTATCTCTAAATACACTCCTTGAAGTCACTGTTTTATGAAGATATTTTGAAATAACAGTACAGCTGTGATTGCAGTTAAACAGCTCCTTCAAGCATCAAGGTTTGAGTGCTATAATGGAGCTCATCACAGTTTATATTTTGAAGGGAAAGGTTCAGTTATGGCATTAATCTGTAAAATCCATGTCTCGTCTTTTTCACGGGAACCTTAAATCTAATGTGATGCATATCTTCCTTCAAACACAGCGTGACTAGGTGGCTCATTAAAATGGCCCTTGTAGTGTTTTAAAGGCGGTAAGCATATATTTGGTTACAAATATCAATATCCCATGCAGATTTTGAAATATTGAGTGAGGGAAGTCTGCAAGTTGGATCATTTATCATAAAAACTGTGCTCAATATTCATTTTGCAGGAAGCAAAGTTTCAAATAATGGTGCTATTTGAAAGATTTGTAGTTGAAGGTCAAAAACATCTCAATAAAACTCCTCGCAGGTGGGAAAATACCCATCAATGAAGACCATAGTCTTCATAGATGGGCCTTTTCATAATTTACTTATAAATCATCTCTATAGTGCATCTGATAATGGAGGTTTAACTGTTAAGAAGTTGATATTTGTATACTGAATATTATCAGTTTACACAGCTTTATTAGGCTGCATTGTGTGTGCACCATGCAACAACAACATTATGCATTGCTGTTAGTGGCCTGACAAAAATAAAGTACCACCCAGCCTATGATTCGTGCCTCAGCCATTGCAGCACATATATCTTTATACACAGTGTGTGACACAGCATGGATGAATCCACTGTCAGAGTTTTGCCGGTTACTGATATGAAGGAGACATTTCAATTCAGCATACTTATGTATATTTTTAATGTTTATCATCCTTAGCGTGCATCACAGCTGCGTTATGAAGAAGTGTCCTGCTGGCCATTGATATGGTAAATTGGACATTTTATAGTTTATGAAAGGGGTGGTTTTTTTATCTTCCACTTTAATTTGTGAACCCCGAGTCTCACTGTAAATGCTTTAAAGACAGATGCAGCTTTATTAGGCTTGTGAATAAAAGCGATGTTCCCTATTGTGATTTGGTTGGTGGCCACTTAAAATGAAAAAGAAAGAAAAAAAGCTTGAAATGCCCTTGTTTTTCTGCTTTCACAAGACATCTCGGGGCTCTATCACTGCCCAGTCCAGCTTAACATTTCAGACACCCTCGTGTGTACATGACATTTCACCAACTTGTAAAAAAATGGCTGAAATATCAGCAAGGCTTGAGCAGCCCCCTTATCAAGAGGAACATGAAGCCTTTTTGATTATTGAACTTCTTACTTTTCTTAAATATTGTGCTTCCCGTGCTAGCTGTAAAATTTCTGCAGCCTTTACACTGATATTTTTATGCTGTTGTCTGTTTTCCTTTGGATGTTGTGTTCTGTTTTATGTACGCATATGGCTCTGTCTCACCCCTGGGGAATTTCCTCTTCTGGGCTAATGTGAATATTAGTATGGGTTAAATGCTCCAGTCATTTGTGCATTAATGCATATTGCATAATTAATGTTTTTTGTGAAGTCTCATTTTCAAACAGCAGCAGTAAAAAAAAAAAAGCCTCTGTGTTCAAACAAAAAAAGTTTTAATCCTGTAAAATGAGTTGATGAGAGGATTTTTTTTTTTTTTTTTTTTTACTCCAGAGCTGTTTTGATGTCTCCTGATTATTCCCAGTCTTGATTAAGGGCTCTTCCGTGAAGAGTCGAGGCATTCAGGGGTGTGATGGGATTAAATGGGACACTGTAATGACCCTGTTGTCAGAATGGCTCATCATACAGACACAAAGCTTAGATCGGAGACTTGCAAAAATAATAAGCCACTGTTAGGAGCACATTTTCATATTGTTTGCTTCTATGCGGAAAAGACAAAGATGCAGCTTTTCAGTTAAAAATATTGGAAGAAAACAGTTTTTTTTTGTATAATTGTGCAAGCTTCAAGCTTGTCTGAGGATTTAAACTGAAAAGCTGTGTTGTGATATATTAGTTTAAAAGTCTCTGAAATTGAGGGCTTAAAAATGTTCATGTTTCAGCATCTTTACTAAGAAGAAAAAATTACAGTTTGCATCTGCACAGAAACATCTACTGCCAAGAGGTTTGCAATACTGAATTTAGTTGATT
Organism: Cichlasoma orientale; assembly: GCA_034780415.1. Lineage (NCBI taxonomy): Eukaryota > Metazoa > Chordata > Actinopteri > Cichliformes > Cichlidae > Cichlasoma > Cichlasoma orientale. Next base: position 477,341 of record JAVDPK010000908.1, on the reverse strand, counting down.
ATATTAAAAAGTTGTGAAAAAGCTGTGGTGCAAAGTGGTCATTGTGAAATGTGAAAATTGTGGCCTCTGTCCATGGTGCTGAAGCTTTCAGACTATTTACACTGACTTTTGACTCACATCGCAGTTAAAACGCAGTTTTAGCTAGAAATTAAAAAAAAACTTAGATCGTGGAGTATTAATACTAGATTGGCCTTAGTGTTTCAAGTGCATAGCACCATATCCAAATCCCCTTCTCTACATGTTGAAGACTGTGCTCCAAGATATTTCTTGTGGCATCAAATTGTTTTCGATGTGGGCAGTAAAGTGAGGGGGACAAAGGCTGAGTCGATCGGAGTGCAGCTGATGGTTGCGTTCTGAGTAAAGACACCAAATTGCGGCAATCAACAGAGTCCTAATTACATTTCTTAATCACATTCTGGAGGTCTAATTGCCTTAACGATCTGTTTGATTATGCGAGGCCAGGTATTACTGCCGACAGTTTTCATACACACTTGTTTTCGCATTATCATATTACACACCGTCGTGGAAATCGTCTTAACAACAACAGTAAAGGTCACCAGAGGGTTTTTTTTCTTGTCCGTGGAGCACAAACATCTTAATGTTGCCCTGAAGCTACGTTCGCCCACCCACGTCTGGCCTTCGCTCCCAAGACTTAGGACCAGAAAAGTTACCGGTTTTGATGGAGCAGAAAATTGTTGAACATTATTTCCCTCTCTGCTTGACACCTGGTGAGAATGCAGAGACTGACAAATGAGAGCTGCATCGTCCCCAGAAACTGAGAGGGTCTGAATTTATTCCATTTTGTTCGTTTAACCCTTTTTTTTTTTTTTTTAAATCCAACATTTCTGCAAGCGTAAAGGCAGGTCGCTCTGATTCCACGTGCACTGCACTTCACGTCAGATGAATAATCAGATTTGCTTTTTCTGTTGTTCAAAATATTTTAATAAAGCTTTTCAACACTGAAATACATACAAACGGCCCCTCCTCTGCTCTTATAATAACTAAGGTATCTACAATAATCCACAGCCTGACCTGACAACGCGATTAATCTGAAGACCTCAATCATCATGTTTAAGAAAAAAAAATACAGCAACTAAAGAAAGACGACAATGTGCAATGCAAGCAAAAATATCCATCATAAATTAAAGATCCAAATTAATAAATTACAAAAGACACATCGAAACACCCGATAAGCTTCAATTCAGGATTTGTAAAAATGTTCTGAATGTTTATTATATCACAGTGCCCCAAAAAGAATTGCAATAGGCGTGCGCAACGATTAACAAGTGTCTAAAATTAGCACATAAAAATCTGACTGATTCAACCTCTCAACTTGCTGTCTATTTCACTTGACTTTCCTTGTTCATAACATTCCACTTGCTCAGCAGAAAAACTTCGGGAAAGTAGGCCTTGAACCAAAAAAGAAACCAAAAAAAGGAAACGGGAAAAAAAAAAGAATGTCTCTGAGTCGATTGGAAAGAAAACCGGGTATCAATGAGAAAGCAGCAGAAAGTGATTCTGGACTACCACTCCAGCAAGATGTCCATCTATTCAAGTGGAAAAAGTCGCAAGTTGTCAGGTCACCCAAATTTCCAAAAGTGTCCATCACAGAGCAAGTGATCAACAACTAACTCAAATCAACACTTGCAGCCACTCTCACAGGCCCTACTGTACTTCTGTTTGGTCTTCACTGTCATTCACACCAGCTCTTTAAGGATGATTTATATTCACAATCAAGTAATGTTTAAACAAAAAGCGCGTTTTAATGCATTTAGTAAATATTATAAAAGTATTCGTCGCATTACTTCTGTTTTTTTGTCTCTAGCCTACTGACTTCACTGGTTTTCCTCTCCAAAAGTGTCCTTAAAAGTGAGTTCTTCTTTCTCATGTGCTTCTCAGAGTCTTTGTCAGGCGCGTTAAGGCTTGTCAGTGCACTGTTTGCAGAGGCTGGAAGTGGCATTGTTGAAGAGGGCACATTTATCGGGGCAGGAGGACGCGGCCACTCCGGTGGGGAAGGGATAGCCACCCGGTTGGTCGTATGCGCCCAGGCCGGGAGCTGCGAGGGCAGTGGTGGCCGGTATGGAAGCCGCAGAAATGGCTTGGCCCTGGTTGAGATACATCACTAGCCTCCTCATCTCCTCCAGCGCCTGTGACTGCATGAGGATGTAGTTTTTGGCGAGCAGCAAAGTGGCTATTTTGGAGAGTTTCCGCACTGACGGGCTGTGCGCGTAGGGGATGACCGCTCTGAGCTCATCCAGCGCGTCGTTCAGATCGTGCATCCGTCGTCTTTCTCTGGCATTGATGTTTAGCCTCAGTATTTTCTGCTCTTTGGTTTTCTTACCTCCTTCAGCTTTCCCTGTGCTCACCGTCCTCCCGTCAGTCAGAAGGACCATGTCACACCTGCCGTCACTGTCGTCGTCGGGGCTCTGCTCACCTCCGCTGCTCTCCGCTGCCGAGGTCCTGTTGGCGCTCTCCCCGTACTTTACGCACAAAGATCCCGTCGGCAGACCCAGTGCCCCCCCTCTACCTCCTGCCAGTCCTCCCGGCTGAATCGGGTCTGGATCGGCCTGGTCAAAGCAGCTGATCGGTGACTGGCGGTCTCTGGCTGGTAGTTCGATGCCGGCCGACGATCTGAAATGGTCCATTTTTTTAGTGGACACGGCGCTCAGAGTTTTGTGAAAAATGTCCCCTGCGCCGCCGTTCAAGTTCATCCTCCTGTCCATAGCCTCGTGGATTCCGCGTCGTTGCAGGCTATGGTCTCTTCTGGAAACTCTTGACGCGTGTCTGAGAGTTTCTTCCTCTTTTTTCCCTATACGAGTTTAGTTGTGTGTCAGTGGTGAAGTTGCAGGCTTGCTCGACTTGTCAGCTGAGGTGTAGAGACGAGGAGGAGCCTCACGTAATAAGAGCTAGTCTCTCCTGCCTCTCTCCCTTTTTATGTCTGATTCACCTTCACTGGATCTCCCACGATAACCCTAGTTACGCACAAGACGCTTCGGTCTTTTTACATCATTATCTTGAGGCGGGTTATTAAAAAGGATTCGCCTATTGGGATACAGACACCCTCTCCCCCTGGCACTCTCTACCCAATCAGGTTAACGTTTTAATTATTGGCATTTAAAGGATGGCAAACAAAGCAGCATGCGCTCTGTCTCTCGCTGTAATTCGGTTTGGGTTCAAGATCTTTATGGCGTGTTTGCAGAGATCCTCCCGATCATAAAATAGCCCGCTTCAGTGATTTGATTATGAGACATCCATTTGTCTTTTTTTAAGAGAGGTGCAAATCAACTCTTGTCTATGATCTAAAGCTGATTTAACTCAGAGAGGCAGTCATTTTGTTTAATTCTTAGTTCAGACACTGACACTGTTTAGTACTTTGATTCATTAACTTCTGTTACTATTTCGATAGTTCCCCAGCTCATTATAATACACGACTGTACTACAGGCTGGAGTTGCAGTAAGGATTTATCTCTGACATCCATGACAGACACATTACCTTTTTGAATTTTGACCGCGTTCAGACTTTACTGTAAGTCAAATGTTCTCCCAGACCTCACGGATTTTTGTATTTCACTGTTGTGGCGTTATCTATTTTTGTGTCAGTTTTCCCAGGACAGACCGGCGCGCTTATCAAGCTTTACCTGTGCTCATACTGCCATCTTCTGGATGGTATAGTGCAGTACAACCACAATTGAAAGTCAAACGTCATAGGTTTTGTTCAGATCGACCCCATGACCCCTTTGCCATTTTTACCACGATTTCCTGCTTTAAAAAAAAAAAAAAAAAATCTGCATTTCAAGGTTTCAAATAGTAGTGCAGTGCAAAAGAATTATAGTGGTAAAATAATTGGATAAAGGTCTTTCCTTTTAAGCAATGGAGCAACCAAAGTAAATTGTGGGATTGAATACATCACTCAACAGAAACAATAGGATACAAATATATACTTGCACAGTGTGGATAAACTATACTGCATCCATCTTTTAAGCTTTAAAAGTGCTTCACTGATGTTAAACATGTCATTTTTATAGTGAATTATTTATAGTGAATGACTGGTCCTGTGAAGCAGGGGTAACAAGTTAGGAGGATATGAACTGACCAGGAGTAAGTGTCTGATGAAACTCACTGCTAAGTTACATTATGGTAACTGCAGGATCCAGCGGTTTTTTCAAGGTTGACTTGGACTCAAGGTTAAAGTCAAACTCTTTGAAATTTCTTTTGCGTGACTTCCAACATACTGGAAGTGTGATCTTAAATTGCACTTTGGGGAGTAATATGGTTCATAAGAGGTTACTACAGGGTGATGGTGGGCTGGAGCTGTGCTCAGCACAGTGGACAGCTTCATAGTTTACACCTGAGCTAGGTTTCATTCCAAAGGGCACAGACCTAAACTCCACAGGCGACACTTAAGTTCATTGTAGCTGAGAGAAGCTCACAATGCACCATGTAGCCTCTCTCTTTGTAACATTGTTCCTTCAGCACAGAAATTTCAACTGCTAACAGTCATTTCTGTAATTACCCATTTATACGCATACATTTCAAAGCGTTAAAGGACACACTCCTTCCCCTCTTCCTTCCAAGTAACCATGGTTATTTACCATGGCATGTCTGCTGCACAAATTAAAGGTGCCTTTATCAGTGATTACAACTGACCGCTGCTTTGAAACCATAGTGAATATGCCCTGGATTTTTCACCCATCTGATTTGGTATCTTGGCAGCTACGTATTAGTAGAAACATCTGCTCATGCCTCTTTCAGTGAATTACTCACTGAAGATATTCCAAAGTGTTGTTTTGTTTAGAAATTATATTTGTCTGTTTGTAACATGGAAAGAAATAAAGTCAGAGAGGAGAAACATTTGATATGTTTTAATATAAATAGTTGCAAAGTCCTTTCTAGTAAAAATATGAAATACCAGTCCCCATTTTTAAAAGTAGTCATCCATCCATCTGTCCGTCCGTCCATCCATCCATCCATCCATCCATTTATCCAGCCAGCCATCTATCCATCCTTTGATCTCTAAAAATGACATATTTTGGCATCCATTATGATCATATATTAACAGCAGAAGTCTTACAAAATTTCCCTTTAGGTACCTTAAATAATTGCACACTGATAATTAAAATGCCATGTAACTGTGACAAAATGTTACAGAATTTAGAATCCTTTTTTGCGACAGCGTCACAAACACTAAAATTGGACACTTTGTTCCACACATTCAAGGTCAGTGTTTTAGCTCTTTTCTAACATATTTTTAATTAGCTTATGTCTCTCTTGGGGGGGAGACTAGTTGAGGAGTTATGATCTAAGACGTGGCAGAGACAGTCACTTTATCCTGAGATGGCAAGAGAACACCTTCATGGCCAATCAGGTCTAGCTAATGAGACAAGATGGGTGAGGACGGTGGCACAGCCATTACAGTCACAGTACGTCAGCACTTTGGTAATGAGGAGACCATGAAGGCAAAACTGTGGAAGAAAAGGATTTCATTTGGGACAAAGGAGAAGTTTAGATGCAGGAAAGTAAAACCACAAACTCAGAGGGAATAATAGTCACAGTGATATCTTAAGAGTTATATAATCCATTACACCATTTTTCAAGCAAAATTGTAGAGCATCACCAAGTTGCAGCTTATCCAATGTGATAGTTAGCATTTTTGTCTTATATTATTGTAAAATATCTTTGGGATTTGGACTGTTTGTCAGACAAATCTACACATTTGAGGCTTATACTGTTTGTGGTTGCAAGACTGCAACATTTGGGACTATTACAGAATTGTATGCATGTTTTATGAGCTAAGCCAGAAACCTTATTTGAAAAAAATGTCTAGTTTTTTTTGCTGTTGACCCACTTTGACACCATTGAATATTACACTATGTTGCCAAAAGTATTCATTCATCCATCCAAATCATTAATTTCAGGTGTTCCAATCACTTCCATGGCTAGCAGGTGTATAAAACCAAGCACCTAGGCATGCAGACTGCTTGTACAAACATTTACGAAAGAATGGGTTGTTCTCAGGAGTGTGGTACTGTGATTGGATGCCACCTGTGCACCAAGTCCAGTTGTGAAATTTACTTGCTACTAAATATTCCCCAGTCAACTGTTAGTGTTATTATAACAAAGTCGAAGTGGTTGGGAATAACAGCAACTCAGCCATGAAGTGGTAGGCCACGTAAAATCACAGAGTGGGGTCAGTGAATGCTGAGGTGCATAGTGTGCAGAGGTCACCAACTTTCTGCCGTGTCAACCACTACAGACCTCCAAACTTCATGTGGCCTTCAGATTAGCTCAAGAACAGTGTGTAGAGAGCTTCATGGAATGGGTTTATATGGCCGAGCAGCTGCATCCAAGCCTTACATCACCAAGTGCAATGCAAATCGTTGGATGCAATGGTGTAAAGCACGCTGCCACTGGACTCTAGAGCAGTGGAGACGTGTTCTCTGGAATGATGAATCACACTTCTCTGTCTGGCAATCCGATGGATGAGTCTGGGTTTGGTGGTTGCCAGGAGAACAGTACTTGTCTGACTGCATTGTGCCAAGTGTAAAGTTTGGTGGAGGGGGATTATGGTGTGGGGTTGGTTTTTTTTAGGAGCTGGGCTCGGACTCTTAGTTCGAGTGAAAGGTACTCTTAACGCTTCAGCATACAAAGATATTCTGGACAATTTCATGATCCCAACTTTGTGGGAGCAGTTTGGGGATGGCCCCTTCCTTTTCCAACATGACTGCGCACCAGTGCACAAAGCAACGTCCATAAAGACATGGATCAGCAAGTTTGGTGTGGAAGATCTTGGCCTGGCCTGCTCTCAACCTGATAGAACACCTCTGGGATGAATTAAAGCGAAGACTTTGAGTCAGGCCTTCTCATCCAACATCAGTGTCTGACGTCACAAATGCATTTCTGGAAGAATGGTGAAAAATTCCCATAAACACACACCTACACCTTGTGGAAAGCCTTTTCCAGAAGAGTTAAAGCTGTTATAGCTGCAAAGGGTGGGTCGATTTCATATTAAACCCTATGGATTAAGAATGCGATGTCATTCAAGTTCATATGTGAAAGCAAACGAGTGAATAATTTTGGCAGTATAGTGTATTTGGTTTGTTGCTGTTAAAATGCTCATAAATGCTGATTTTTTTTTCATCAAATCACACATTTACCTAAATATGACTTACTAATGCTCATAATATCATGTATTTTGTCCTTATATTTTGCCATGAAGTGTCCATCAGGAGGCTCACTTCTGATGGACACTTCATGGCACAATGATGCATGTTCAGAATTTAGCATATGTAACCTGAAACCTGGTCTAAAATTTGAGTTTGAAATGTGTGTGTGTGTGTGTGTGTGTGTGTGTGTGTGTGTGTGTGTGTGTGTGTGTGTGTGTGTGTGTGTGTGT
>JAVDPK010000908.1:453238-465848 GCA_034780415.1 Cichlasoma orientale | reverse complement strand
TGTGTGTGTGTGTGTGTGTGTGTGTGTGTGTTTGCGTTGGTGCGTGTGTGCGCGTGCGCGAGCCGGCAGAGGAAATGCCAACAATGGCCCAGCAAATTGTGAAGCCCCAAATCTGGCATTGGCTGTGAACGGTTATGCAACATTGCACTATTCAAAAAATGAGAACACACGTGTACCTACACTCACACACACAGACTCACACTCACTTGGACATGCGCACACGCACTCTTTGCAAACACACACACACACACACACACACACACACACACACACACACACAGAGTAATGATGGAGAGATGCTTGTGTCATCCTGAGCGTGCTGCTTGATGTGAGTTTGACAAGTGCTGCATTTTGGCTTTTTATGATGAGCTACAGATGATTTTCAGTCCCTCAAGTTGGTTTTAAAATCAGTGGCGTTCACTAAACTGTAGGCTGCATTATGTGTGTCATCACGAGATTATATAACGCGCACGCTGAGTGTAACCTGAAAGTGTGGTACAAAGTGTGCTCAAAGGTGCACAAATGTGAATTCCTTTCCTATTTAATACCTCAGCTGAGTGGGAAGCTGACAGAGATCCCAAATCTGTGCAGTTAAGCTTTAACCCAGTAAAAAGCTGCAGCGATGCAGACTTCATGGGGCACACTGATTTGCATATCTTCTAAACTGGAGCAAAAACAGCATAAATTCAAATGAAGTCAGTGCTGTTTATAAATAAGAGTCGTATCGGCTACCTGCCCATAAATGTGAGCTTGACGGATCTCCTGAGCTCACCATAACCGAAGTCCAGTGCTACATTTTTTCGGCTCCTATTTTACAGTTAAGGAGAAAGAAAAATAAATACACTGCATGAAAAGCGATGTAGTGAAAATGAAAAGGCGCAGGCTCTTAGATTGTAGGCTAATTGCAATGCATCACCCACTCGCTGGAACACAGAGGAGAGGGATACAGAAACAAAGGGAATCGCCATTTTAGACGGAAACGTCCCCATCCCCTGAAAACCGGGCGACTCTCTCATCGGCCATGGTTTGGAGATTCATCACGGCCTGTCAGCAAATCACTATATTTCACCAGTTTCTCTCTCGTCTTCGCCTCCGAGAAGAAAATGACCCCTATTGTCCTCAAGCGCCGTACAGCGAACAAACGATGAGGCTCAGAAATCCACCGTCCTCTTTACCCTTATTACTGATTATGAAAGCGTCGACATAAAAATGATCTTTACAGCCTACACGGCGTTTTCTAGCGTCTTTACTCATCTTTTTGATAGTATTTTCCTTTAGTGGTTTATTCCCTAAAGCCCGCAATAACAATGGCAAGTGCAGCGTGCATGGGAAAGCGTAGAGGACCGTTATCTATACGAAGAATGATAGCCATCCCTTTTTATTCTATTAAAATGCACGCGTTACCAACGGCAGGAGCAGAAAGACGCAACCAACTTATCAATAATTAATCAAAGGGTCGATTATAAAGCAAACGCCAGCGTAAAATACTCACCGTGAAATTGTCCACGCCATATGGTGGCTCCCAGCACACTGTGCTCTGCTTATATTTATCCGTGCCCTGCTGTTCTTTCACTTCATTTAAGCATTATTACTTCACTGCAGCTCTTTGCACCACGGAGGCAGTAGCGTGTATTCCCGGTTTCTTTCGGTGTAGCGGCGAACAAGCAAAGACTCCGTTTGGCGAGAAGCTGATACTACCAATGAGAGCGATGCTGTAGCCTCTGCAAAGCATGGCTGCGCTTTCTCGCTTTTTTTTTTCTTTTTTCAAAAAGAGGGCAGGTCGCTCTGTGCATTACAATGAGTAAAATCTCTCTCTTTCTCCAAACGTCTCTCTCTCTCCCTCTCTCTCTCTCTTTCTCTTTCTTTCTCTCTCTCTCCCTCTCGCTCTCTTCTCACGTGCTCGCGCACAACACGCAAATCCATACAAATGCGCGTTCGCTCACAGACACTCAAATATGCGCGTTCTGGAAGTTCTATATATCCAGTGATTTAAAATGATCATTTTTCTGATTTACTTCATATATATATATATATATATACTGTTAGACTGCCTTTCAGTTTGCATTTTAGCACCAAGAGCTTGTTGTGGTTTATGTAGTCTATATGTAGGAATAACTACTCTATAATCTAGTGAAGCTTGACATTAGGACTGTGTAGGACTGCTCGCCTTCTTACCGGCCACAATTAATCATGTTTAATGCCGTTTGTCTTGAGAGGTTCATTTCAGTTTCACGCATCAGGCCACTGGTTTGCAACTCAATTTCTATAGGCTGTTAGTTCAATTGTGTGTTGTTTCTGCATAGATTAAGTGAGGAATATTTTACCGCAAAGACTGGGGAAAAATGTGTTTCTGTTGTCTCTGCAAATAGACCTATAAAACTTCTTTTGCTGTTAAAGGCCAGTAAATAAGGTTAAGCGTTTCTTTACAAGCATGTTTTTTTATTTTTTTTTTTTGCACACTTTTCTTATGGCCTCTTCCCTTACCATAAATTTTGACATGCAAAGGCGCAGCGTCTGTTTAGGGAGTCTTGCTTGTGCATTCAAAATTGAGGCAGTAATTGATTGAAGCAAGTGGCAGCCCTGCACTGCTCGTTTGTATCCCCTTCACTTCCTGCCGTGATTGACTCCCAGGCAAAGATCCAATCGAAACCTCGGCCCCATGGATGATGTCATTTGAGTACCCTCACTAACCCTGTAGCCAAGGCGTAATAATGCCCGCTTGCCTCCAACCTATTAATATATATCTGATTCCAGCATTAGAAATACCCTGCAGGTGTTATTCACGGTCTATTTCTTCGAGTTCTCTCCTTCTGTCATCTCATCCTCTGAGCATCCATTCTCTTTCTCACAGTTTCACTCCGTTACCGTTTCATTGTTTCACTCTGTTACAGTGTTGGCCTTTGACGGCTGCAAGAATCCAGTCAGTGCAATGATGCAACGTTCACCCAAGTTGTGATGCAACTTGGGTGAACATACCACTAAGAGCGTTAACGTTTTGTCAACATTTTTCTTCTTTATTTAAAGCGTTAGAGAAGAAATTCTGTTCAGGCTTGCATCAGGCGGCATATAGGGAAGTTTGAAAGCTGCTTTTTCTCTGGCAGAGAGGGGGGTGAGGCTATTGTTCCCGCTGAAACAATGGAAGCTGCGGGGCGACATGCAGCGGTGCGCACATGAATGGCAGGGCTCTGGGATGTGTGTGGGTCAGTGGCCCGGGGTCTCCGTCCCAAAGCCCCTTTCCCAGCGCCTCACAATAAACCTGCACAAGGTCGGGGCTCCTAGGGGTCACAGGCCACCCCCTTTTGTCCCTCACTTCAAAACACATAGCCTAAACATTTATTAATCAAGAGGCAGCTAGTGGGCCTCTCTTTTGAGAAAAAGGGGTGAGAGGAGGGGGAGCGACAAGGGGGAAAGAAGTGGGGGGAAACAGAAAGAAATAACTTGTGGCTGCAGTTGCAAATTCCATCATTTGGACAGAGGTGGAAGTTTGTAAAAGTTGCAGGCTAATAGTAGAAGTTGGGACTCTGCGCAGCAGGCGGATGGGAACTCGCGGCCAGCAGGATTTGGACTTCTTAAACCGAACCTCGGTCCCGTCTGTTTCGCACTTCTTCTGGATATGCGTTCAACATGTCTGGAATGGGATTTATGTCGCACATTGACACGTTGGTCTCCACACCTGAGGACTCACAGGGACAAAACCGCCTGAACAAAAATACAGCGATCTGACGAAGCTGCATTAAATGTGGGAGTCGCACAATCGCAGTGAATGCCATTCGTTAACATCAAAACAGAGAGACTGCCGCATCGAAACGCCCTTTACATGCGCAGCGTTCTGCACACGGAGCCTATGTGAGCAAGTGCAAAACTAGAATTAAGGCGACATCGAAATGCGGTCTCTGTTGTGCGTCTTCGATCGAGGCTGCTGTATTCGCTGACAAAAAAAAGAAAAAAAAAATCTAAAGCAGGCCTCCCTCCGCAGCATGACCACATGAACCGTACCTGTTTGAGAATGTACTAACAACCGCATTAATTTAACTCAAGATCAAACAACATGTAACCCTATGTGGAAAAAATAACTTATTAATTTTATTCGAAACGTGTGTGGCATGTGTGAGCATTAAAGCTTCCAAATAAGCATCGGTGTTGTTGGTCTTTTTGGCAGTCAGTGAAACGAATTGGAAGTCAAGTCGAAACGAAAATGTGCCGTCTGTAGGGAAATGTGTGTAGGGTCGCTGCAAGCTATGTGCTCTGCAGCAGTAAACGCTGTAGTTGCATCAGTTTTAACACTGAGATGCCTTAGTAACCGCTGCCTTTCTATCAGTCCCCCCCTTTATTTTTTGCATCATGCATCAGGCCTTACCCCAACATCACACAGCATGCACGGTGGGGCTCATTTTGTGCTACAATTTTCTCCATAAAATCTAGACCACAGTTGATTTAATATATTGATATATTTCTTCTTATTTTTTAGCATATTAGTTATTAGTTAAAACAATTGCTATAACACAGTAGTTACACTGCAATTATTATTATTATTATTTGTGGAGGTGGGTGAAAATTTTTATTATCCATGCTTTGATTTTTACTGAACAATGCCAAGTTATTTTTAGACCTGAGTTCAAATTTGTTGAGTCTTTTTCTGTGTTAAAATGTGTTGCTGATAGATGTGAAGCAGCAACTTAAAAAATGTAAGTATCATTGTCTTAACAGATTCTAATACATTTCTAAATTGCTTTTGTAATTTTTTAAAAAAATTGATAGTGAATCAGGTTGGGAGCAATCATTGCTATCCCGAAAGATCTTGTGAAGAAGCTGGGAAAAAAATCAGTTCATTTTTGGTTTTCTGACTTAAATCATAAGATGCCCTGCCTGTAATGGTACATGAGCAACACAGGCAGGTAAACATACCTGCAGTACCACATAAGAAAGAGGGGGCATGCTGTGCATTTCCACAGTGTGAGTGGAAATATTGAGAATATTTAGCAGTGTCAGTCAGACATTGTGCGCCTTGGATAGTGACAATTTCTTGGTGTTACTCTATGTCTAAAAATTAATCCCACTATAGCTATAAAGATGCAACTCCCCGTGTGGATTTATTATTATCTTCTGAACATATTTCTTTTTCTTAAAAAGATTTATTCAAAAATACGTTGTATTCAAAGGATTCCAATTGTCCTTTTGTAAGTGGGTTACAATAGCGCACAAACACACAAATTTCAAGCATGTGTTTAGTTTCTAAAACCAGTATAAAAATATTGCTTACATAACAAAGTATACATGTCATAGTTCTGAATCCTTACACATGCTGAAATGTCAGGACTTCTGTCATCAGTAGGTTGTTAATAAAATAGTCATCTTTTAAATTTTAGTAAGCACCGCATGTTTTTGCATTTTTCTTTTTCATCAACTATACATATTTTCCAGCATCTCTACATGTTCAATCATCAGAAATTATGGAAACTTTTCAGCATTAAATATGTTTACATATATATAAAAGACTATATGGTTTACAACATTATATGTGCCACCAGTCCTGACCTGCAATGAACAGACTCCAGAATTAGAGAATAACCCAGTGGATGTGATGCCTGCTTTGTTTCAGGACATGACCTGATTGCATTTTTTTTTTTTCCCAAGCAAATCCTGACGGTAAGGTTTCACTGCTTAGCTTGAGCAGGGACAGTACCCTCCCCAAGCTAACATCAAACTCTAAACAGCAGTTGTTATTTCATGGTTGCGTGCAAGCAGAACCAGGTCATCTGCACTGGGTTACAGGCCTGCTGGCTGTGTTTGTTGTGCCCTCCAAAGTGTGCATCTTTCCTCATGCTACAGAGAATTGTGTTTTTGCCTTAGCAAAAAAAAAAAAAAAAAAAAAAAGGAAAAAAGGTTGATTTCCAGCATTGCCTCAGTTGCTGTTATATTTGCACATTTAACAATATCAACTGAAGACGCGCTGCACCTTTTAGCAGTTTATTTTCTGCATGCTACTTGTAATTTACTAAAAATATTGAGCTTTTTTATGCAATAAGACCCTTACGTTGCAGGATTATGTTAATTTATATAAATATTAAGAGGAAACGAAAGTCTGCCTGTAATTACCGAGATAGTACTCTGCAGCCTAGTAGTGTTTTGGATGAGTGAAGCAAGGATGTGTGGGACCTTCCCCCTATGACATTAGCAGGGGGTCAAATGTGCATGTAGGGCACCTGGCTCTGCACCTCCCCTCTCTCTGTGATGTTAAATGTCAACCAGCAGCATCCAGAGAAAGCAAGGTGAGCCACCATTCTAATGCTTATGCCAGGAGATCATCGCGTCTGACTCCCAAAGCCGTGTTTCTCTTGTGTAGTGCAATTAAAGCTGTTAGAGAGGGGGAATTTAGTGAACCATTAACCTAAGTTTTTTTTTTCTTGCGAAGTCGATAGTCTAAGGGTTGCTCTGCTGAAAGGAAAACCCCAGGTTTTTTCTTTAAAAAAAAAAAAAAAATTAAATGAGCCGCTTAATCTTGATTTGTTTTGGAAAGATTTGCGTTTCCAGCCTTAAATGCAGTGGATTCTCTCAGCTGCTTTGCCCACCTTGAACATAAAACGGTAATTGAATTAAACAAATGAATTCATTTATTTTGGACACAGGTGCTCATCCTTCTGGAAATCATTTTGCTCTAATAACTTGTATTCCAGTGCTGCCTCTGCTTCACTTTGCTCGGTCACAGTTTTTTTTTTTTTAAACAGATGCAGCGGCGGTGAGATGATCAAATCACTGATTTTTCAAGGCACAGTGTGGAATAATGTATAGCTCTATAACTGCATTGCACACTTACCCAGTTGCCTCTCTGATTCGAGACACAGTTCAGTGTCTGCTTCAAGCCCAAGGTGTACAGGAGGTTAGATGTAAATCTGCACCATCATAGAAGCATCCTCACTCAGAAATGGGAGCAGTCAGGTCCTTCTGCTGTACTTCTGCTTCTCCCTAATAGAAAGCCCATTGAGGCCCAATCAGCAGGTCTGTTCCAGCCTTGTAAGTGGATTTCTCCCATACCCCCAAGGTTTGTGAAATAGGGGTCAATGGGTCTGTTATTGTTTTTCTCTGCCTCTTTATCCCTACATAACTCTGTGATGTCAACAGCAAAGTGACAGAGTGAGCAGGGCGTTTGGAGAAAAAAATAGAGAGGAAATAACTACCATTATGATCTTGCGTGCGTTTCTGCTCACAACAGGGCTACAATTGTTCCAGCGGGCATGGATGTGTACCCATATGAAGAATGGAAGGAGGTAAATATCACTTATCCCCCAACAGGTCGAAATGAAACAGCAGCAGCTGGCAGAGAGCTGCTGAAAATATTGAGTTTAGTCTGAAATTTATCACTAAGCGTAAGCTTTACTGTCTCTCAAATGGTACACTCTTTACTGTGCAATAAGGTTCTTGGTGAAATTATGTGTGAACAGTATTGTCAAATATGGCATTTGTGAGTTCTGTTTTTACATTTCTCAGCGGGGATGTCTTTGTCTCCTTTAATACAGTTACGTTGTGCATAGATTTTCACACACATTTTTTTTCCTTTACGTTGCTGCTTTGAAAGACAAATGGAAACAAATCAGAGACATTTTGAACAGATTTGTTTCTTATGTCAGAGCGAAATGGCATTGTTTTCCATTGTGTTGCAGCTTGGTGCCATTTATTAAATAAAAGTGGGGATCCGTTATGAGGTGGAATTTTATGCCTCTGTCTGAAATGTGATCATTGCACCAAAGCACAGCCATAAATTTCTTTTTGATATAATTGTATTAATGCACCGAGTAATGGATGAGCATATGTTTCACAGTGATTACTATCCCTCTCTGACTGTGTGTCCTAGTTGCCTTCCCATCGCCTGACTATCGGAATGAGAATATGTGCCTTGAGTTAATGCTGATTGCAGCAGCTGCCAACACATGAATCTCCATGGCAACAATAATGGTTGCCAGGCAACCATGCTCTTTTAGGGACACTGAAAGAAGCCCAAAGGCGTACTAAAAATATATATATGGGTATAGTGCTTCTTGAGCACCTCAGCCGTATGCACGCTATGCACAGAACGACAAAGAGTTAAACGCTTAAGATGGCGCGTGTTATTTTCTCCTCTTCAGCCGCAGTGTGTGCTTACCCTGATGTTACCCTACTTTGGCATGAGCTCTAAACGGCAGCCACAAATACTGATATCTCTTATGACATTAACACACAGAGCCGTGGCAGAGGAGTTAATGCTTTTATGAGGTTATATTTGGGGCTGTGGACAGTCTGGGTTAAGAAGATAGTGACAGTTTTTTTTTTTAACACTTGAAAAAGGGGGCAACTGTCAGCCATCTTGGCTCTTGCATCGAGCTTCCCTTGCAGCTCGCACAGACCCAGGTGGTATGCGCACACGCTGTGGAACAAAGCATTCCATCAGCGCAAGTGACATCACTGCAGTCAGCTCAGCTGTTTCTGCCTGCGCTATAAATAGTGTGGTGGAAAGAGCGGATTGCCTATGCAGAAAATATTTAACTCCTGACCCCAAGCCTTAAGAGATTTTTTTTTTCCTTTTTTGTGCTGAAGTGGTGAACTGGATCACAGCCAGTGCATAAAATATGGAATATGTCTGTTATGAGTTGTGTTAAAGTTTTGCATTAAATAAACAAAAAAGTCAGACGTATAATCCTGTGCTCTGTGTGGAATATATGGAAGTGACAGTAGTTGTGAGGGACACTGTGTATTGAAATATCTAAGCCCACGTATCCACTTCTAACAGTATTGAATATAAGATCTGAAATATACATGCTAAGTAGGATATCAGTGTTCTGTGGAATAGTTTTTGCTGTCAAAAACAAAAGTTGAGTTTGCCTCTAAGATATACAAGTTCCTTCATAGACTTCAGGTTTGTTGGGGGGCTTGTTTTCTTGTAGATAAAGATATTGCAGCCTCTAGTTGTGAAGCATGAAATTACACAGAGCAGTGACTTTTAAATACCTCCAGCACCTTAGCTGATAAAGCAACTTGTATCACAGACAAGAATCATGCTTACTAACAGAACGTCATTCAGTATATCATACTAATTAGATACACTGTGGCAGCAAATGTGTGTGTGTGTGTTGTTTTAAGATTATTTGCATATGTATTTTAGACCTTGTCAGTTAAGAGTTGTCTACACAGAAAGGGATGAATGTTGAGGTGATGCCTGGTGCAAATACAAAGATAAAGCAAGGAATAAATCAGGGGGAGAGTATAATCAGGGGAACCAATCACAACCTTCAGTGCTGCAGCTGGTCTCCCAGCTTCCTGCAGCAGCAGCTTTTACATTACTAACACACAGCACGTTATAGCTGATCTTAGTTCGCCCAGCCGCTCACTAGTACCGCTGCAGCCTGCGAGTCCAGTCAGCCGACTCGGGGTCGTGGTGTGGCTGGCCGGGCGCCAGGACGTGTGCAGGGGGCTATGCCATGGTGTTGGCTCTCGCAAGCTGGCAGCATTGAGGAGCGTAAAGGCATTCAGCAGCGTGAATGTCCCTTTGTCTCAGAGGAGCGTGCCAGGCTAGCTCTAATGAGGCAGCTCTTTGTGGCAGGCCTCTCAACATCAAGTGGGCTGGTGGACTCATTAACCTGACTACTGCAAATAAAGCAGGCAGGCACAAGAGACGCCTATGATAGCACACTTAAGGCCCCGCTGAATCCCCCCACCGCCACCACCGCCACAGTCATCCTTCCACCTCCTCGCTCTCTTCTTTTCCCTCCAGTCTCTCAGGTTTCCCAGGGCTCCTCTGATAGGAGGAAACCAGCCCCTGGCCTATTTCAGGTGTCCCAAATAAAGGATTGGGGGGGGGGGGTGATTTCCACTTTCTATATTCTGTCTCGTTCATACCTTGAGCTTTAATCAGATTTTGGCTCTGTGCTATAACCTGGTTTTTGCTGAAGAATGAATGAACGTCTGCAGTCGATGCAACTTACAACACAGAGCAGGAAATGTTAATGTATTTATCCACTATGTTTCTCTCTGTGAACCCCCCCACCTCCTGCCCCCATATGTTAATTGCAATTTGGTTTAATCACCAGCAACTAGAGGGGCGGTAAAAAGAAAAAAAAATTTGGATTATAAAAACTGAAAAGGGATATATGAAAATGTGTCAGTGCCTTCATTTAATAATTGGATACACAGTATTTTAACATTTCCCATTTATAGCTCTTTATCTTGATCAGTGGCAGTGTTTTGACTGATATGTTTCAGGTGAAATGTGACTTACAAACACATTTTGTCAGTCAAGGTAGTCTCTTGCTGCTATATCACGTTCTGTATTAGCTGAACTGCTGTCAGTCTGATTTTAGTTCCGTGGTTAATGAGTCAAATCCTTTTATGCCATCTTGAATGTTTTAAACTTATCAACTTGAGCTGTGCCCTGATCATCTTGACTTATTTAGGTCAGCTAAGCCTCCATGAGTTGTTCTCCCAACTAATGAAGCAGTTGTAATGCTGGAACCAGGGATTGTAAGCGAGTCTGCTGAAATAGATTTGCTAACTTGTTTTGATGAATATTTTTGCAGTGGTTAGGAAGTCATATGGCTCACCACTGAATTATGTATCTGAATGAAATTGGGTCACGAACAGCTGTTCTCTGCACACTGACAAGGACAGGTCAGATACTCATCTCACATTATGATAGTCGGTTGTTTACATTTGTCTTTTTATTTATCTCTCATAACCCTGCTGGTTATTAGCGCTCAGCATTATGGCTTATGGGTGTGGACCTTCCAGATATTGATTCAATGTTAATGTCATGTACTGTTTGATATATGGCCTCTGAAATTGCTCAAGCATTTGATCAGGTTGCTTGTATGTAGATTAGATTCATTAGATATTCCCCCCACTATTTTTCATGATGTTTCCCCCACACTCATTTTACAGCCTCCCATTGTCTCCTCTGCACAGTAAATGATTTTAATCTGGTGATGCTGTGTACTCTTGATAAGCCCCGCACAGATTGAGGCAGCATCGCTGATGGTGAGGAAGAGGCTAACGCCACAATAAGCGCTAATTGTGCGGGTGCCTCATTTTCTGAAAAAGAATATTCATACCAACATCAAAGAGGTTAGCACTCCTGACACTGATAAATTGCAGACGAGGTTTCATTAATTAAGTAGGCCACTAATGTTTATTTAAATGAAATTTACGGTTGCATTATTGATTCGCCGCCACAAAATTATCTGACACGATGCACATGGATCGTGAGCTGCGGCTCTCCGCAGGAGCAGACAGACAGCAGGAGTGTGGATTGGGGGAGGCAGAAGGGGTCTAAAGACTGGAAGGGAAACATGAAGAAGATAGTTAGGAATTTTTATAGCTGTCAGCATGAAGATATTCCTACCTATATAGTTTTCCATTAAAGCCATAAACTACAGATAAAAAGATTTTTGTTTGTTTGTTTTAGACTACACAGAGTTTGGGTTTAAGATTCAAATTATTCTTTGTTTACCACTTGTCTTGATGAAAGCAGCAGTAATTGAGTAAAGTACACATCCAGTGTATTTGATTCAGGGTGGATGATGGTAGCAGCATTTTCTTATTAAAACTAGAAAACAATTTGACTAATCGATTAGTTTTTGGGTAAGATATCTAACTTAACTTACTTGCCATATTGCGCACAATTGAATCTTCCAGGTGAAATGCACACACATATAATCATTGGTCACTTTATTGGGTACACCTGTTCAACTGCCCCAAATGTCTAATTAGCCAGTTACATGGCAGCAGGTCAATGCATTTAGGCATGTAGACAGGATCAAGATGACCTGTGGAAATTCAAATGGAGCATCAGAATGGGGAAGAAAGGTGAGTTAAGTGACTCATGGTTGTTTCAGAAACTGCTGATCTACTGGGATTTTCCCACACCACCAAGTCTAGGGTTACAGAGAATGGTCTGAAAAAGAGAAAATATCCAGTGAGTTGCAGTTCTCTGGGTAAAAATCCCTTGTTGAGGTCAGAGGAGAATGACCAGACTGCTTCAAGCTGAGAGGAAGCAAACAGTAGCTCACATAACAACTTGTTACAACCAAGGTATGCAGAAGAGTGTCACTGAATGAGCAAATGAGCTACAACAGCAGAAGAGGCTACAATTTGAACAAAATTGGATAATAGGAGATTGGAAAAATGTTGCCTGGTCTGATGAGTCATTCAGATGAAAGGGTCAGAATTTGGCGTGAAAGGATGGATCCATCCTGCTTTATATCAGTGCTTCTGGTGGTGTAATGGTGTGGGGGATATTTTCTTGGCACACTTTGGGCCTCTTAATACCAACTGAGCATTGTTTAAATCCCACAGTCTACCTGTGTATTCTTGCTGACCATGTCCATCCCCTTATTTATACTCAGATCATCTCAAACTGGTTTCTTGAACATGACAGTGAGTTCACTGTACTCAAACGGCCTCCACAGTCACCAGATCTCAATTCAGTAGAGCAGCTTTGGGATGTGGTGGAACAACAGATTCATATCATGGATGTGCAGCCAACAACTCTGAGGGAGTTCTGAAGGAAAATGGGGGTCCAACCTGGTACTAGCAAGGTGTACCTAATAAAGTGTCTGGTGACTGTATTCATGTCATTCTTGTGGCG
>JAVDPK010000908.1:414597-450654 GCA_034780415.1 Cichlasoma orientale | reverse complement strand
GTGTGTGTGTGTGTGTGTGTGTGTGTGTGTGTGTGTGTGTGTGTGTGTGTGTGTGTGTGTGTGTGTGTGTACATGTGGCAGGTGGTAAATGACATTGCAAGCCAACAGACTGAGGTCAACCTTGCTGGGCATAAGCCCAAGCTATATTATCAACTGGGTAGCTGGCAGCTTGCTCTGCTGTACTGACGTACTGCCCACACCCACTGCTTTCCACACCATAGATGTACACACAGAAACATACACAGACAACTTGCTACAATATTGATTTTTAAACAGCATGAAATTTTAAGAAATACAATGATTTTATTGCTGAAAGCAGCAGCAGTGCTGCACAAATTTTAATACCAAAATATTGCCTGATTCACTCCATTTGATTAGTATAGGTATCGCTAAATAAAGGCACATACAGTATTCATTTTAAGTGTAATTTAATTAACCGAAATAATTTGCAACATAAATATTATACAAAACGCAACTTTTCTTTATGGTTTTCCTGCACGTTGGAGCTTGAACTTTATGCTAAATGAGATAGAAAGTTTATTTGTATTTTGCGTCGCTGTCTGATCAAAAACACCATGTAAGATTGAACTGAGGACATTTTCAGCATTCAAAATAGATCAAGTGCTCTTTCTTCACAGCGCATCGCGTTGCCCTATCTACATCATCCCTTCAAAGGGAAAGAGAAATCTTCTGACATGCTCTCATTTTTTTGCAGTAAGTCATGCTTCATCAGAGCTGCGTGTTGTTTGACCCACTTTACTTCAACATTTCATCCTCTGTTGTCTCAGAAGAAAGCCAAATACCACGGTGCATTTACAGTAGTTGGGGAAATGACAGAGTGCATTTTTCAAGTGCTGGTACAGCAAATACCACAGTAACTTTACATGGTATGTATAATGACACATAGCTGCTTGCTGAAGACGGTATCGTCGTGATTTGTCTTTTTTTTTGTAAGTGTGTGATAATTCAAGCTCTTTAGTCAGATCGTTGCCAGTGCGCGACACAGTGTGTGCTCGCTTGTATGTGATAAATTATTTCCTTCACTAGTGGCACGCAGTCATGATAAAGAAAGATGAAGTTCCTGCAGCTGTTTGTTACCACTGGTTATCTGTCTCCGTATCAGATGTGTGTACGAGAAAGGCAGGGAGGTCAGAGTATGTGATAGCAGAATTTTGCAATTTTATTCCTGCTGGGATCTCCTCTATATACCAACAGCTCATCAGCCATAGGAAGGATCCCAAATTTACATCTGAGGGTAGGAGGCAGGGATGGAGAGAGAGAGAGATGCTGAGGAGAGGGGGGAAGGGATGGGATGGAGAGAGAGAGAGAGAAAGAGGGGGAGGGGGGCACAGCAGCTGGCTCCTTTTTCCCTGTCATTATCCCTGGTCGCTGTTTCAGTCAGCCCCATTTGATGAAAGTCAAACAGTACACTAGCCATGATTATGTGACAACTAGAATTCACCTACTTAGTTAATCCTGCATCGTGGTTTAGATTTCAATTAATTTCTCTCTGGTTGCTCCATCTTCCCAGGGGACGGCGAAGGCGGGGTGGGGGAGGGGAGCCTGCTGTGTGGATGAGGATACAGTATGATGGAGACGGTGGGGGGAGGGGAAGCTGTACCTAGAGAACCGAGATGGCGAAAATGCCTGCACAGCACATTCAGATATACCACGCGGAGCAGGGAGATAGTACCTGTCGGGTTTTCTTACTTTGACTGCCTAGTCAGGGAGCAATCAGCTGAATATTTTTATAGCTTCTCCTTCCTTTATGAGGGATTCGTGGTGTGTGCATGACTGCAGTGTGTGCACGTATGTCTTTGTGCCTTCCCGCGCTGTGCCCAGCAAGCAGCTGATAGTTTATCCACGTTTCAAATGTTTTTCTTTATACACATATGTGTAAAAATGTGCACAAACGACAAACATTTCAGAGCATGTCTGTTCCTCACCAAAAAAAAGAAAAAAAAAAGGCTGCATATTAATAAGGTCTCAGAGGCCCTTTAGAGGATCAAACCCCCCAGGTTGTGATTTTCCGCCATTAGTCTTATGAGGCTGAAGGGACTGGGACTGTTTAGGCCAGTTGAACTGACTGTGCCAAGGGAACAGCGCTACCATACCTCCTTTATCCTTCCCTCTCTTCCTCTCATCGTCTTCTTCCTTCTCTGTGACATTCCTTGACATTCTGATGTTTGAGTTAGAGCCTCCTGTCCGTGTCAACACGGTAAATCTTTCGCCATATGGCGTCCACTCACACCGGTTGTCTGTGATGGGGGGAGGGAAGGCAGAGGGCCTGGTGTGATGCTGCTGCACATCAATTTAAGAAATAGGCAGGTGCATTTCCAGAAGCAGTAAAAGCTGATATCTAAAAAAATTATGTTCATATTTTTATGTTTTTGTAATGGCATTGGTGTAAAAGAAAATAAAAATTCTGCCTGGAAACAGCAACATTAAATTGTGGTTACTGGCATAACTCACAGTGCTCGTTAGGAAAGTAATTTAAATCAAGTCAAAACTATCTGCTTAAGCCACAAGATCTTTTAAAATGTTTTATGTAATTATTTTTGACACTGACTGCACACAATAAAATCCATGGTAGAGTTTTATTAGTTAAGACTCCCTCCCCTGCAAATATCAGACATGGAAAAGAAAGCCTGTTAAATCGTATTCTAGTATCCAGTGTTAGCATTTTGATGATGCACATTACAGCAGATTTTAGCCCTAAATTACAGTCTTTTACTCGAATTGCTACAATCTTCCCCACTTTTGCATCATTTGTTGTATGTACTGTCAAATACTCTGCATGCCAAACATATTTCCTTTCATACTACTGCTTAATTGTTTCCATAAAAATGTATCTCATCTTGTAACTGTTTAATGCCCTTGTGTAGTTCTAAAGGATGCTGCGGTAAAGAAAGTGATCGGGATCTGCAAGCAAATTTGTTGGATTCTTCCTTTCCCTGCTCTTCCTGCCCAGCAGGTTTTATGAATTTTAGCCCGGTAGTTTCTGGGAAATCTTGCAGACAGACTAAGTGCACTAAAAATATTCCTCCACCTCGGCTCCCTCCTTGGTGGAAGAATACTGCCATATACAGTCCTTGCGCTCCATGAGGTCTCATTAATAACGATGGTTGTGTGGTGTAAAACGAGAGTGACCCCTAATACACTGCCAACCCGCTGTATTCAGCTTTCACCAGTGCAGCCTGACAATGTGGTGGGATAGTTAACACAGCTGCTCTTCCTTACCATACCTCCACCCAGGCCTGTACCTCTTCATCTTTAACCTGTCCAATCCCTGTGTGGTTCTGCTCTGCTGTCTCCTCCCTGCCGAGGTGAAGCCCTCGGAGTAGAAGATGCTGGGACACTAATGGAGCTTGGCATCCAAGCTCACTAACAGCATCCCAGATCATTCAAGATACCACTGTGAAGAGTGGGGAATTATAATGGCACACTAAGCCCAGGTGGAGTGAGACAGTGAAAAAAGCATCCTTTTTCAAAGTTATAACTATCTATATGGTAACAATGGTGTGTTAAAAATGTTCTTGCCAAAGAGTTAGAAAGAAAAATAAGACCACTCACCTGCATGTGCAGAAAATATTAAGCTATAGCCCACCACCTATTAGCTTAACTTAGCACATAGGCTGGAAATGGGAAATTTCTCCAGTCTTCATGTTGAAGTATACTTGAGCAAGATACTGGGCACCAGCTTATCTACCACTCCTTTTGATAGCTCAGTTGGGAGAGTGAAGGACTGTAGTAGTTTCTCAGTAATCCTTAGGTCACTGGTTCAAGTCTGGCTCAAAGGAGTGTTGATTTCGGGGCTGCTGAATTATCTTCAGGCAAGATACTGAGTCCCGAGTTGCCCCGATGCTCCTGTGAGTGTTAGGTTAGAAAAAGGCATTTGCGTGAATGGGTGAATGAGACTTGTAGTAAGAAAGCACTTTGAGTGCTCAAATAGTATAAAAAAGTGCTACTTAAGTACCAGTCTCAGGGACATCTATTGGCATATGTGTGGTTAGTAAGAGTTTAAAGTGTTGTACAGTATATCAGTGAATGTGGTTTGTAGTGCAAAAAGTGCTATGTGAATACCATTCAATTCCATTAAAAGAACTGGGGAAAGAGCTCTGTCCAAATTTTTTAGAAGTTCTAATTAATCATTTTATAGTTAATTAATTGAAATTTAGATGTAGAATTTTTAATTATGATTAATTAATATAAAAACTGAGAAATAAATATTTTTGTGGTGAGCTATTTCTCCTGGAAGTTATTGGGTATATCCAATAAATATTCCAGGAATGGATGCTTATGAGCTGGACATTGTCATTAGTCAGCTATACTCATAGTTTGTCTCAGAGTCCAATTGAGGAAAGTTTTTTCTTTGTTGTTTTTTTTGTTTTTGTTTTTTTTACCTATAAATTATATATAAAAGAATCAATCAAGTGAAAGGCATTTTTCTTTTGTTTTAGGTTGTTTATTGGACATAGCAGCCTAGCTGTCACACAGGCCTAGACTGGTCAGGGACCATCTGGCAACAACCAGCTGCAAGGCAAAAATCTGTGCTCTCTGACCAGTTGCAATTGGTTGCTGGGTGTCCCTGTGAAATTGATAGCTACATCTCAGTTCACACAACCACCGGTCACTTGGAAACAGTGTGTATTCCACTAGCAGGTTGCCATGCTTGAAACATGTTGTTACAGGATAAAACACAGCTTTTACTTTGAAGGCAAACATTCTTTGTTTTCAGTTTGCATTATATTTTTTCAAGTTTCATTACTGCTCAGAGGTTAGTTAGTGGGTCCCAGTTAGTGACTGTGGCAATTCATTGGCAACCAAAGCAATCGCAAAGAGGTGAAGCACCCTTTTTGTGACCATTTTCACCTGGCAACAGTCAGTAACCACTCACCAATCAGTCAGGGAATATACATTTTCCCATAGTGACCAAAGGTTCTCAGCCAGTCTCTAGGCCTGTGTGATGAGGCCTAATTGAACCTTTTAATTTAAGAAAAAATAACTGATTTTATAATCTGCTTTTATTATTGCTTGGACATTGCATTTTTATTCCCCTCCCTCCTAGTCTTTTTCCGGGACATAGCAATTTGGGGGCTCATCCAGGATTTGGACCCAGAACCTCTCACATTAATTCATTTTTATTTTTCTAAAATATTTTAAACCAATCAGCAAAGCAAAGCTACAGTAAAAGAAAAAAAAAAAAGGAACGGGGTAGTGATACTGTGGGTGTGTCACTGTACTGTTTCTTTTTTCTTAGAACTATACTGTCACACTCAGATAACCTGACATATGTAAAGTCTACAGACTAAGCAGGAAAAGCAAAGGTCCAGCATCTAGTTCAATGAATACTACATTAATGAGTCTAACACAAAATCGATTTTAAAACAGGCCTTCTTGGTTTTATACCTTTATATTTTTATGTAAATTTTAAAAATATGTAACATGTATTTGTGAGCTTTAGAGGCGCTACAAAGCCTCTTTACCCTAGGACAGAGCCAGGCTAACTGCCCAGCGGCTATATTATTTATCTGTAAGATAGTATCAATCTTCTCATCTAACTCTTCGCAAAAGAACAAAACCTCCTGAAATGCTGAACTATTACTTTAATGTTTAGAAATTACGAAACATCAAAAACTGCAGCAGTGTCATAGAGAAGAACTGTGTGCTAGAAAGAGACATGTGCAGAGAATTTTCCTGGCTCTGTAATGGCTGCCATCCTCTCTCTCTCTCTCCAACCCCTCCTCTTCCTCCTCCTTACGGCTGCGGCTCTGTGGATCCTCGGTGCCCAGGCATGGTGTACTGAACATGCATGGCAGCGTGTTTCCTCCTGTAGCAAGCTAACTTCTGCACCACTCCTCTCGCTATTTCAAGGAAAGTGCAACCTTTGCCTTGGGCCTTAATTATGTTCAATTTGCCAAGCTGGGCCTGAAACCATTGGGGGGTGGAAAAGCTCTCTGACCTATTTATCAATGCAGCTTTTTCCTTCCACTGACGGAGACTGAACCAAAAAGGCATGGGTAGAGAGAGAGAGCGAGCGAGCGAAAGAAATACAGTTCACAGTTTTCACATGAGCAGAGTGTAGGTACAGCATAGAATGAATGGGACTAATGTAATATATACATTAAATTATTTAGAGTGTGCTTTTGTGGGAGTGTGACTGTACTATTTAATTTTTCTCATCCTATATGTTATTATAAAGTCCTATTAAATTGTAATAAAAGCAACTCTTTTTTGTAGCAAACAGTAAAATGTCAAGACATACACATTCCAGAAAAAGAATGAGCCAGTGTTATTTTTGGTTTCACCTGTATCTCCTAACCACACCGCTGCTCTTTCAATAGAGACTGAAGACGCTTCTTCAGACCACATGATTGGAGGTAAACACTGAGGAGGCCATTGACCTTTCATTATAGCTTCTGATAAGGCCAACTATCTCCCCTCTCTACACTGTGCCCTAAATGTCAAGTCACTGTATGTGTTATAATTACCCTGAGTTGGTATTTTCCTCCTCTTTATGTTTCAATGCATGGAGAGCAAATCCTGCTAGTGGAGGTTGGCTGAGGACATGTCACTGTGTTAGATGTGTGAGGTTAATTTAGCTGTTCACAGGCTAATCAGTTTTCTATTTTTTTTTTCTTTTCCCTTTTTGCAGCATAGCATTTTCCAAACATGGAAGACGTTCTTAACACTGAGAATTTACCTCCCCAGAGTCGAGGGCTTGTTAATACACTCTCATTAGGAGGTTTTATGCATGGACAAATAAACAAATGCTAATAAACTCCTAATTATTTTCTCACAGCAAATTCAAGGATTTTGAATATTCATGTTTAACCAAAAAGTAGTGCAATTATTTTTCCCTTTGCCCAAATGTTACTGAGCATAATATTTTTTTGAAAAATCTTTTTAATAAAACTATTTGACAGTCAGGAACTTGTTTCAAGAACAAAGAGGTAACTCTTAAATTCAGATTTTATTTTTATTTTTTTACAAGGAGTTCTACGTGTGTGATTGCTGAGAGAATATTTTGATTACACCACTGACAAAGGTGCTAAAACGTACAGGCTGTGCTTTTCTGCACATGTATATTTAATTGGTTGATTAATAATGTTCTCACCGTGAGCAATTTCCATGTTTTTGCCTGAAGTTGTAGTTTTTGTAGTGATTATATTTTGTTGTGAAAGATAATGTCAGAATCCTGCGGAGTTTTTTTTTTCTCCTTTACAAGAGAAACGCCCAACGTTGACTCTGTTCAATGCACCATATTTCAACTCTATTGTGACTCTTTTTTTTCCTTGTGAAAAACATTGTGCATCACTAATACAATTTGACTTGCAGGTGCAATTGTGTGGAAGAAGGTTGGCCCATTTTGCTGAGTGTCAGGAAAGGCTTTTAAACTGTCACCACACTTTCTCCTTCCTTCATACAGAAACCTTTTAGACGTCCTCTTTGCTGGGTTGGACAATGGCGTGTCAACGCTGTTACCTTATTCTGATTTTTGCTGCCGAGTTATTCGGTAGTCTAGTGGCCAATCGGTTCTCCGAGGTCTACTTTTAAGGATGTGGGCATTGTGAGTTTTGATGCCGTAAACGTACATACCACATCAGGAGTCCAAGTCTTGTTTGCATGTTGACAGACTGCCATAATTCAAGATGGCACCTGTCTCACTGATGTCTTTACCGCTGCTGCTCTGAGTCCTCTGCAGCTTAGTGACAGCCCGAGTCCTCGCTGCTGCTCTGAGTCCATGTAAACCCCTGTGAGAATCAGAGAATCTGAGATTAGGAATGTCGTCGTTAGCATTTGGAAGCGTCAATCTCTCCGTTGAGGACGTGGTGTCACATTAATTGTGAGATTAAAACCTGTAGGGTGCTGAAAGACATCGGTCCATGCCGTGATTTGCTGCATGCCTTTAACAAGTGCAGCCATCACTTGCACGTGCCACACAACGAAGTAAGGAGAAAATGAAATTATGATTTGCGATGACAAATCTGAGATGTGTGCGTGCTACCACAAAAACAGCAACAAGTCATGAATAATGCATGGCTGCCGTGGGCTATAGATTAAGTGTGAATATTCATTAATTTGCTTGCCCTTTGGGAGGTGATGCAAATTCATACAAAAGCATACTGGCAACTGGGTTAGCCACCACTCACAGGGGTAAGTATGGGTAACGATGGAGGATGTCAGTTATTTTTTCCCATAAATACCTGACCTGCTTGTAAAATGAAGGACAGCATTGGCTGTGTTAAGAAGTTTAAACAGGGTTTTCCTGAAGTAATAACCCCCCACCTACACACACCTCCCCACCTCTTAAGTGCTAAGTTACCAGAGCAGGGAAAGCCCATTAGGGTAAAGAAGGTGGGGGAAGGCAAGAGTTTGAGTGATTAGGCTGATTGGATATAGCAGCACTAGGTTGCTCAGGTCAAAACTAATCAGCTTCAGAACAGAGGGAAGGTCCTTATGACTAAAACAGAGAAAGATGGAGAGATGCGACTGCTGTCCAGTGTAAAGAGGCGTCATGTCGCACACACAAACAATAACGCTCCCGTACAGCCCCAAGCAACCACAGAGCAGTTACTGAGTCAGCATAGAGATGGATGAGCAACTAACGAGAACAAGCAGCCAATATTTAATTCTTCTCTTCACTTTGTGCATTTGGACAGCACAACCTGGCTGAGCTCAAGCCTTCAGGAAGTAAGGAAGAAAAGGAAGAGAGAAAAGGGAGGAAACTGTGAAATCTGCAGGTTTTCAGTCTCAGTTTTACTGACAACACCCTGAAACAGAGCAGAAGTATTCACAGTGTGCCTACACCGGCTCTCGGCTGTGGCTTCATGTCTACGCTCACTGTCTCCCTTTTCTCAACCATAAAAAAAAAAAATAAACCTTGAGCAGGATAAATTGATTTTGTTTAGGGGATCGTTTGCACATTTATCCACACTACATGCAGGACCCTGTTATGTAGATTTCCCCCCGCAGCAGGCACTGGCAGGAAGACGAGCAGGAATTGGACGGAGATAAACGACTCATTAACCCCAAATTGATCATGAGCTGCACACTTGTGAGGATATTTCATCATTAATATTTCAACTTAATTATTTGTGCCCATGTTGACTCTGAGGTCCTAATTTACACATCACCATGTGATGTATGAATTATTGTAATGGACAATATTTGAGCACTTATTTCTCCCACTGCCACCATTTTTCTACCCCCCCACCCCCCTCCCGTTACCCAACTCTATGGCTTGATTTTTCTCTGTGTGCTGAAATTATTCTGCCACGTGACAAACTCATATTGTAGAGGCTTAAATCTTGTAGATTGTCACTTATAAATTAAACTCTCCAGGCTGAGGGAATTCTCCTTCGCACACACGTACTCCCTCTGAACTGCGGGCTCAATGTCTCTGATTTCCCCTTCGTTTGTTCACTCAAGTGCACTTTTCAGCAGCGAAAAATCACTTTTGAGAAACGCTGTCAGCAGAGATTGAATTTCTTATAAGGGGAAGAGAGTTTGGCAAAACATTTTCATGAAGTTCCATGTTCGCCTTGCCTGAGCTCTCGCCTGTGTTGTCCCCACTTTTATTCTGTATGACATGCAGTAGGTATCAGCGTGGTGATTTGCTATCCCTCAGAGGTGGAATGTCTGCTTTGCTTTGTTTACCACTCTCCCTGTTGTCCCTGTCACTTGCGCTCAGTGAGACAGTGGCAACTAGAGGGAAACTTTCATTTCCACTAACCCGCTGCCTTCGGTGCACCAACAGTTCTGAGGATCAGCGCGCCACAAATCATTCTGTACACTTCTACTATAACATCAAATGGCTGAGAAACAGCTAAAGCCCGACAGCAGGTGTGCTCTGAATCGTTCAGATCAACATGTCAACACCTTTAACAAGACATCTCATTTCAGGCTCCCGCGCTGTTACCACAGCTTCGGCTTTAGTAGACGCCTCTGACTGAGGTTTGAGGTTCGGAGCAGAGAGCCAGATTGAGAGGTCTGGGGATTGGAGGTGAGTGCAAACCTGTGCATCAGCATCTCTTAATCCCAAAGAGCCATAATCTGGGATTAGTGATCCTCTCCTCACTGGATCCAGATTAGAGCATCCGCTCATGGAAGAGCCTCTGCAGCAACGGCTGGCACCACCTCCCCGACCCCGATGGGAGGAGCTTGGAAGGGCTGTGGTGTTTCCTGATTGGAGGAAGCTGCGGATAAACTATGTGGTGACAGGGGTTGCCAGGACGATCACGCTGGCTTTGCCATGATTGGTTGTGTCAGAGCTTAGGATGTTGGCTTGTCCTCAGACCAGCATTAGATCACTCGCTACTTGTATAAACGTATCTACACGCACACACCGTTGAGCATGCATGTAAATGATTGAAAGCTGCTCACTCTTAAGTCCAACAAATGAATCAACATACTCATCGAAACACAGAGGTATTGATTTATGGATCCAAAAGTGACCAGTGCAAGCAGTCAGTGGATCGTGCTTGTTGTCATCTGTCACTAATGTGCACTCACACACGGCAGTAGCAGCAGCCCACATAGGTCAATCTCATCACCCTGCTCACTGGCACATGGTGGAACCATAATCCTAAGGGTCAGAGGTCAGCTTCATGCTGCTTGCCTGGCTGAAAGGGCAGATGGGACACACGCGTGCATGGACACACACTGGTCAGCTTCATGCTGCTGGGTTGGTTTGAAGGGCAGATGGGTGCATTGTGTCATAATGGCGGCTGA
Organism: Cichlasoma orientale; assembly: GCA_034780415.1. Taxonomy (NCBI): domain Eukaryota; kingdom Metazoa; phylum Chordata; class Actinopteri; order Cichliformes; family Cichlidae; genus Cichlasoma; species Cichlasoma orientale. The sequence goes on along the minus strand of JAVDPK010000908.1, from coordinate 439,920 downwards.
GTTACAGCCTGTGGGGGCGGCCATATTGTCATTGAGAGGACACTCGGTGGGTCAGGTGTACAGAGGCGGACACTGATTGCAGTGTTTCATGCAGCGTTTGTTTCAGCTGGTTATATCCATGCAATCTCCCTAGAAGTAATGTAAATGCCATTTAGGTTATTTGCAATTTTCATTCTTTAACTTGGCTGATTTATTATGTCATTGTGGAGCTTAGTTTCTTTTCTTTTTTTTCTTGAAAAGCTATTAAAGCAAAAAGTGATTTAGACTACGCGCAGGAGGCCTGTAAGGCAGAAACTCAGCTGAATTGTTCTTCCTGCCCACTTCCATGTTCTCATTTGGAGCTAATCCACTTGAGGGTTTTTATGAGACAGGAAAAAAAAATCTGTATGCAGAGAAGCACAGAGGAAACTGCAAAGTGATATTATATTGATTTAGTAAAGTAACATAAGTAATGTCAAAAAAATCTTTTCATTTTTTTGCGCAACTATTTGGGGCACAGTGGCCAGTCAATTACATACACATGTAGCACGTGTCAGCGGTCTGCAGTCGCTAACTCTTAGTTTGTTCTGACTGGTTGGGTGAGCGTTTTCTTCTTGCTGTTTTACAAATAAACATCGTCAGTGTAACAATATCTTTTTGAAAACAGAATTTCCATGGCTCGTTTTGCTTGCATGTCTCGGCCCCTTTCGTTGCTGCAGAGACACGGTTTGGGAGGTTTATATTTTGTAAGCTGCTTCGGTTGCATTTCCACTGCAAATGTGGTATTAAAAAAAATTCAGCAATTTTAAGAAATTTAATACATTTATAATCTGCTTTTCCTGGATTAGGCTCCCACATTAGAACAAATCAGGAAGACACAAAGGGCAAGGACTCAGGATCTAAATATACTCCCTTTATCAGTCACTGCATCTGCCCCATTTTTTGGGAGATGTGCTTCTGGTGATGAGCGCCAGTACTTTGTTTTTACTAGAGAAGCATTAGAGTGTCTATAAAACAGGGAGTGCAGTCATTTCACTCCACAAATTCACACAAAATGTTCTAATATAGGGAATTCTACTGTGTATTCATTGGTAAATTTACTGACAATCTGCAAGTAGAAGCCAATAGTGCATTTACAATATATGTGTGTGCATGTGATTCGGAGCACAAGCTAGAAATGGGTATTATAAGGTAGGCAGAGGATGACAGCCCTCAGTTAGATCTGTCAGACCTGGGACTCTGCAGGCTGTCAGTCCCAGGATAGCAGAGAGAAAATGGAATACATTATATCCCCGGTCTCCTGCAGGTCAACTGTGACAGGGTTGCCCCTCAATTACTGAGTATCAGCACCTCTTCTCTCCTCCCCTCTCCCCTTTTCTTCTTCTCTCCTCCTCTCGCTCGCTGCAGTATGTCTGTGTGTGCTCTGCAAGAAGCATGCAGAGAAGAAAAATAGAAAGGAGAGTGGGGGCAGGGTGGCAAGTGCCTACAATAGGCTGCCTGGAGATTCCGTGGAGCACAACGAATTTCCAGAGGCGTTTATACCTTGGTGATTGTTTGAATATATCTCCTCACCTACACCAAGGATTTGTTTGCTTTCATCCAGCGTAACGGTAGACTTTATGTTTTATTGATTGCGCTACGAGTGTTGAGCATCACCTCATATCCACTGTCGAGGAGCATCTCTTTAAGTGAATCTCATATATCTAATGATCCTAAACTTCATGTTTTATGTATCCACCTTAGCTAATAAGGTCAACTAGCAGTGAAATGGGTGACAGGAATTTATGCATTTTAATGCTGCAGCAGAACAATGGACACGCGCCAAACACAATAGGGTGGATGCGGAATCAGTCAGTGAGGAGGTAGCGTGACCAGCTGGAGCCCTGTACCCTCTGACCCCGAGGTCACCAACCGCTACACTTCTTCTTCATCCACCTCTCGTGGTCGACTCATGAAAATGCATGGAATAAGAAAGTTGCTTTGTTATACAGATAACCTTGACATGTGGAGGTCAGATAGGGCACTATTATGAAATCACTTTCCTTTATATTGGGGGGCGACCCGTGCCGCTTGATGTGTCATTTTTTTTGTGGATTTGTGATGGAAAATGAGGTCACACCTGGCGCAGATGGAATGGGTTGTGTCAGTATAACTGGACACCCTTGCTTAACCTTGTCCCCATATAAATCCAGAGCGTTCTGCCTTGGAATCACTCAGTCACTTTTGAGCAAGCGGCTCCCATTAAGCAGGCTTACAGCCGCTACGCTCCTTTCTTTATTCCAGCTTTTCTGAAAAGCTGCAGGCCAAACAGAATGGGAGTCTAACTTCCCTGTGTCCCAGTCCCTTTCAGAGCAGTGACTCGCGCTTTGTGTTCAGAGACTAAAGAGCTCTTTCCTGCTCCCCTGTCCTTTTTACTATCATGGCGAACAGACCTCTCCGCCTCCAGCTCTCAGCTTGCACACTGCTGTGGCTCACAGACAGTAAGAAACCAACAGTAAAACAATCCAACACACAGAGCGACTGATCTGCCACCCTTGTACCCCATGCACTTTAAGGACTATGTGACCTATTTGTGGGAGACGGGACTGTCATGGAGATTGGGCCTTGAAGCTTACAAGCACTAGGTCACGCACACAGACAGCCTGGAAATGCAGTTCGGAGTTTGTGCACAGTAGAGCCAAAGGCTTACACCTCTATTTAGACTCCACTTAGAGGTGACTTCTGACAGATGCATGAGGCTTCTCCATTCTTTTGTGTGTGCTTCATGAACAGTCATCAGCTTTGACATGAAAAGCTTTTGAATGTAAGTTAAACCATCAGTTTCAACAGTAAAGCTAGTGCGGTTTGTGCTTCACTGTACTGGAATCGGTGAATACAGTAGAAATATTGAATTTTCCCAGCGTCTGATTCGAGGTCTATCTTTTCAATCTAGTATCATGTCTGTAAAGCTCAGCCGCTGTGTTAGCCAAATATTGTCATACAATTGACAGAGCACTGGCTTTGCTCACACTCCCAGGAAGGAGGCAGGGACCAGGGAGAGGTACAGATAACCAACCCAAACATCCATGGATATCTCTGTACCCGACTTCCCTGGTCTTATATTTCCAGGGTTAAAAATCAATAGGGCTACTGCTGATGAAATTTGCCGCATGAGTGCGCATCGGAGTCTGCAAAGTAGACCTGGACCGAGACATTTCTTTGCACCCACCGTTATTCACTTTTGTTCCATTCTGTTTTCAAATGCAAAGGGGATTTCATTTCATTCTCCTTTTGCCATTTTACTTTTTTCGCTCTAAATCCAGCTTTTGGAAGGCCCAGAGGCTGAGTAAATGTGATCGATTTCTAGAGAGTGTGTCATCTAGGCCACCCTTTTAGGAGTGGTTTTGTAACAGAGGCACAAAGGCGCGTGGAGCCATCATTCAGCCAGCTCTTCCATTGTTCACTTAATTCATGCTGAAGGATCCAGGTCAGGCCCGCAAGAACCCTTCACAGGTTAGAAGTCAGGACTCCTCTCCAATAAACTAAAGCAAGAACAAAAACACTTATGTCCAGAGGCATAATGTATTATTACCCGCAAGAATTACGTATATTTCCACCTCTGTTTTCCTCCTATTTGTAATATGACTGTGAAACTAATGAGAACAGAATGTCTCTGAAATTATATTTGCTCAACAGGGCTTGCAGAACAAAGAGCTGATATGAGTTTGGATGAGAACATCAAGCTTGGTTATTAGTTAGACCATGTTTACTGGAGCAGCAGGTTTTGAATCTATACTGGCCTGTTTTCTTTAGCATGGTCGTCTTCTGTGGGGTAACTTTGAATTAACTGTTGCATCATGGCTTTCCTGTGTGTTAGAAATGGATACAGCTAGTTTATTTAGCTTTTATGTCTTTCGCAAAGTCTTTCCACTCATGTGGAAGTCTATAACAATGAGCTTATAAACTATAACTAAGTCTATAACAATGAGCTCCTCCTGTCTCAGAATATTCAAAAAGAAGCTATCTTTCCTCCGTCACTGAGGGAAGAATTCAAACAGCAGCCTTGCAGCCAGGTTCTCCTGTGAAGGAGAATTAATCTGCTCCAAACAACCTTTTATTTTCTCTACACAACTACTTGTCAGCCTCAACTAAAAGCAATTTGTTTTTGGCTCGCTTCTTCAAGCTCATGTAGCAGGACTGAGAGAGCAGTGTGGCATGTTGTTTCAAAAAGGAGAAGAGGGGGGAAAACAGTGCTTTAATCTGATTAGACCTGGCTAAAATCCCAAACCGGGGCTGAAGTGCAGTACTTGTGGTTTCTGAACAGCTTACGCTAAGTCTGTACCATGGAAATAATCTACTCTTAAAACCCAGGAAACAAATCAACTATGGTAAGGACATAAGTCGCTGTCATTACGGAGTCATTAGGAACAACATTTCCATACAGCATGCAGGCCAGTAATGCCAGCAGAAGGGGGCAGTGTGTGTGTGTATCTGTGTTTGCGTGCACTTTTGTGATCACGTCTTTTATATTTAAGTGTGACTGTTCATGCATCGTATTTGCAGCAGAAGCATGTGTGTGTCTGTTTATTCATATTTGTGTGATTTTTTTTTCCAGCTTAAAGAAGATTTTGTTTTTGAATTTACTTTCTGTTTGCCTGCGTGCCTATCTCATCTATCTTTGTGTGTGTGTATGCGTGTTTCTCTGCGCTGCTGTGGGATTGCAGGACGACTTCTCGGGTTCTGAATAATGAATCAAAGCATGAGAGAGGAGCAAAGTCACACTGCAGCAGCTTGTCTCTCTGCACAGCTTTCACTGTAGCTGAGCTTGATGACTAGACCCTGGAAGAATCTCCTTCTAATAGGGCCAAGACCCCACTATCACCTCCACAGCTGCACAGCGGTAGACCACAAAATTCTCTTTGATATGAGGTTAAATACAAGCTGGACAACCAAGTAAAACCAGATATTTAATGAATATTTAAAATGGAAATATTAGCATTTATTCTAAAGGCACTCTTTGGTGATTAGAGGTACACTCAGAAAGACAAGAGGAAGAAGCCATTTAGGAAACAATCAATAGAAAACCCTCATAAACAGGCACTCTAGCACATGGGTTTAGCCATCAGTAAAATAGAAAATCAGTTGGTGATCAATATCCTGTAAATATTGGAAAAACAAAGAGTGGATGAAGCCTTGGGAAGCAAAGGAGAGGAAGAAATGCACTGCCACCTTAAAGGCTTGCAGCAATATCACAAAAACGGATCTTTTTAATGACACTATTAAAGTGTTTTACCACAGCATAACATGTTGTCAGCCACAGCGTTTCATTGTCCCATTAATAGCCTCCCAACACAATTCAGATTTCAATATCAGTTTGCTCTCATTATCTCTCTTCTCTGATACCGTTTCATTTTGTGCAGGCTAAATTAAATGTAAAAACCATAATGCAATTTTGCTGGAGGAGAACATGGCGTCTAATTGCATTAGGCTGAACTGTCGGTGGAGTCTGCAGCAGCTAGGCCCCCATCACTCTCCCACAATTAGCGCTGGCTACTCCCCTCAGCAGCAGGTGTTGTTCTGCCCGTGCCAGCATTCCAGCTGATTACCTTAGCCAAGCGCTGCGAGCTGCTCTTCATCCATCTACGTTAGGGCACCACCACAGCTCTCTGCAGATACTTACAAAGCTTCAATTACATTACTGTAGAGCCAGCAGATACAGATGTTGAGCTGTGCACACCAAACACTCACACTGGAAGCAGGGAGTCGAGGGAAAGGACCTATGTCATGCTGCAAGAAGAGGAGCTGCAATCTTGTTCTTGAAAGGTTGTGGTGTATCACAGAGAGAAGCCAAGAGCATGTGGAAGAGCATGGTATGAGTGAACCTTAGAGGCGCAGAGCGGTAGTAACAGCGATGAATTCACACACATACACACACAGCCTGAGGTTGGCAGCATTCCAGCAGTCTCTGAGAGCAGTTGGGCTAACCAAATTATAAATTTACAAGGACTAAATTACATAGCTAGGGTGCACACATACTGTCACATCAGAGACTCAGCCACAGGCGCACACACTCCCTCCTTCTCTGGCTGTTTCTCCCTATCTACACACACACACACGCACACACACACACGCACACACACCAGGGATACAGAGACAGCCAACATCAAACAACTGAACTTGAACTTTGGACAGGTAGAGAAGCTTCTGTGCATGATATGAATTAAAAAACCTCATGCCCAAAGAAAGTCCACAGCTTTTTGATGCCAGTTTCCTTCCATCCTCTCATGTCAAGAATTCCCTTTATCTTAGATGCATCATAGTGAAAAACAAACTAAAAACTGAAATTAAGATGTAGCTGGAAAGAGGGTTCTTAATTATCCATTATAGAAGACATGGTTAAACTTGTTTCCAACTTACAAACCCAATTCCGAAAAAATTGGGACACAGTGTAAACAACATTCCTCTCCCAGAAGTCAAACAACTGTTCTCAGTTCCCAGGCGTTTACAGACTGTTGTCAAAAGAAGAGCGGATGCTGCGCAGTGGTAAACACAGTCCTGTCCCAACTTTCTGCCATCAAATTTAAAATGAGCTAATATTTTCTACATTTTCTCAGTTTAAGCAGTTGATATGCTTTCTGTCTTCTACTGTGAATCAAATATGAGTTTATGAGATTTGCGACTCATACATTCTCTTTTATATTTACATATTCCCAGAGACCATCACATGGCAGGAAAAGCTGAAGACTTGAAGAGGTTACGGACAGTTCTGCCATAGTGCATACAGTGTAGCTCTTGATTTATAGTTCAAGTGGCCCTGTGCCATTTTCTTGTAAACAAAGAAAAAAAATAAGTTATGTTTCAGTTCAGCGTTACGGTCCACGGCACATTTAGACATGAGGGGTCACTCCATTTCCCAGTATTGGATGCTTGATGGACATGCTACTAGGCAGCGCCATGATAAATGCTCATCGAGTGCTTCGGCTGCTTCCTGCAACCACACAGGCTTCTTGTGTGCTGTCTGCTCTCTGTTTTTAAACTAGACCAGCATGGCAGGTTTCTCTTCCATTAGAAAATTTAGTTTATAAGAAATAAGCCATAAAGCTGCAGATTCTGTTTTAATTTTTGATCATCAACAAGTTTAAAAGTTTTCTTTTTTTTTTCAGTTTCCAGAGGTAGCAAACCCCACAGATCACACCTGATTGGCATAAATTAGCCTCAATCTCAGCATTTTGAAACTGAGTAGAGGCCAGCTTGACCCCAGATCTCTCAAAATGCAGTGCTACCAGCTTGAATTGCACAGCTGATATAATACAGATAAAATGAGTGTGTAAATGTAAGAACCTTTGGACACCTACACGCACACTCACCAAAGCTTAAGTGAGTGTGCGTATTTGACGTAAACAAACCTCCACATTCCCGGACCTCATAGAGCACCACTTTAAAAACCTTTGAACTTCTGCAGCTAGCCACGTGAATCATACATGACCAGGCCATACCATGCTTTGATTATTGTGAAATGCACAGAGAAATTGAGTTTACAGTCTTTCATTTACTCTTTGAGAACACCGGTGGCAAATTGCGTGCAACTGTGAATATTGAATATAAAATCATTTGATGCAACTGCCAAATTTACACTGTTTATTTCCTGTTTGGTTTTTTTAGAGTGGTGATCAGAGAAAGCAGTGGGTTTAAAGAGGTCATGGCTTTGATAAATATGCCTTACAGAAATGGCACATTTATGAAAAGACACATGATATCTGTGCAGCCACTGCAGCCTCAGTGTGAAGATCAAACAAGCTAGTTATTATCAATGGTTAGCAAAGTGTAGCCATAGATGCATGGTAGTGACACAGATAAGTGATAAGTACAAACAATAACCAAATAAAATGATAGAATTGTTTCCATCAAGACTAGCTGTGCACACAGAAATGCAACCGCACTACATTTATGGCTGAGAAGTTCAGTTCAGTTACTACATGGTATTCACCTGTCACTCAAAATGTCCTCTCCTAATGCATGACTGTACATTTAATACAGTTTTAATGGGCAAGTTATTTAAAAAATGCATTTTAGTAGTCACAGTTTTGCATATCAAGCTGTAAATATCCTTATTTCTCCTGAAAAGCTGTGCATTTTAACACGTGAGGACATTTAGATTGTCTAAATTTTGTTGCCAGCCTCAAGTGGCCTTTTGAGGAACTGCAGTATTTGTCACATCCACTGCTTCCAGAGGCTTTTTTCCCCTCTTTGCCTCTCACACTGTTGCCCACTGCAGAGCTAAAGCTAACTTCTATATAAAATTAATTGCGGCATTGCAACCCCCCCCCCCCCCCCACACACACACACACACACACACAATTACTAATCCACCTTAAGGTCTGCAGAAGTGCTCGTCAGCTGGTCGAACACCTTTGGAAACCCTTCCCTCCCACAAATTTCTGACATCAGAATGGGGGTTGGGCAGAGGTGAGAAAGTTAGCAAAAGGCTTTGAACTTCTTTCTAAACCTCTTTTATATTCTTGGCACAGCGATTTCTGTTTGTTCGTGCAATTAAGTACAGCACCATGAAGGCTTTCAGGAGACTGTCTGAAAGCATGCATTATTATTCCCATACACACAGTATTTGACTCTCGCCTCTCTGTGTCCGGCTTTAACCTCGCCGCCCAGCGCAGCATTCAGAACTCAGCCTATAAACTCTTTTGGTTCTCATTGCGGTCAGACAACACATTATACAAACTAGTCCAGCTAGTTCTTTTTAAGCACAACTTTGCTTGTCTACTATCCAGTATATATGTTTTCCCAGGTTGTTTCTTCATTTTTTTTGAGCAGTAATTATGACATTTACTATAAAATCGATCTGTTCTCTGTATACTTTTGTGGTAATTCAGTATTTTTGCTGTCTAGACTAATTATAGATCCATCCATTTTCTTGCATATCTAGTTAAGGGTTGCGAGGGCTGAAACCTACCCCAGCAGTCATGGGGTGAGAGGCAGGGTACACCCTAGACAGCCATTCGCACATACGGTCACACCTACAGCCAATTTGGAATCACCAATTAATCCATTATCCATGTTTTTGGACTGTGGGAGGAAACCCACACAGAGAGAGACAGAACATACAAACAGTCACAGCTGGATGAGACGTTCCAACCGCCCATTATAAATATTTCTTGATCTCTCTTTAAAATGTTTTCTCTGGATTCTGGACGCTTGATTCTTCAGTTTGTGGGTGAGGTCTGACCATCTACATCCAGGGAAGGGTTAGTATTCAGATGTGCCACAGACCTCAAGTAATACAGAGAGACTCTGCATACCTCACTTATTAAGTTCCCCCACTCACATTGTCTCAATGCACCTTCAGTCCAGCAGAGATGTTATATATGTTAGATAATTCCACTTACTCAATCTATTACAGGAGAAAATGTAATAAACAGTGTTTTTAATCTCTGTGAACTTTGTCTGGCTTCTATCACAAACCCATGCTTTTATATTTATGGTGTTATTTGGGGGTGAAATTTTCGCAGCCTGAATCCTTCTAAGCACACAGTTCTCTTACAGTGATAATAGAGAATCACTGTCAGTGGCTGGCCACACTTTTCAAGAATGGCCCTGCCAGACCAGCTGCCAATTACCACCAAAACAAGAGCAGAAAAGTAAATATGCAAACACATTTACACATTTGCGCTCACTCAAATGCTTTCTTTCCAAATGGTTTTCCTTCCTTGTGGTCTTAATAGTTAACGCTAAGAACGGATTGACTCAAGTGCCGCACTTTAGGTTGAATGCCACAAAGAAACCACAAATGATGTGAAGTCCTGAGCTTGTCAATTCTGGATGGGATATTCTGCAATTCATAGATTATAATATTATATCCAATTTGTCACTTTCTAGAGAATTTTTAATTTTAAGAGTCAAAACATGAGCCAAAAAAAATTATATCTGAATTTAAATGTGTATTTTATAAAAAAAAAAAATCCCTCTAAGCCGTTTTTAAACGTTTGTCAAAATAATTGCATTTAAAAAGCTTTAAAAAAAAAAAGCTTTCTGAATATGTTATAAAATTATAGACAGTGAGGCACAGTGGTGTTAGTGTGCAGCTTCATAGGTCAGGCATTTTGGTGCATTTTGATGATAATGTTGTGGTTGGTGGAGCTGCTCAAGCTCACATCCATGGAGACAATGCGCATTCGTCTCTCCCATGGTTAATTGCTGTTCATGTTTCTCCAAGTGAGGCAACCCTTCCCGATATCAGCCCTCAGCCAATTTACATCTTATTATGTCTATCTGTGCTGAGACGTAGTCTCTCAAATAGAGAGAAAATTACTCTCCGTTTCTGGGGGAAATAGTGACTCGTCCTAGTCAACCCAACATTGATGCGCTCTGTCACCATGTCAGGTGCCTGTGAAGATATTATATGAATTCTGGCCATGCAGTGTGGTCATCATTCCATATTTTCACTCCATTATTAAAACCCTAATGCCATTATCAAGAGGACAAAGAAACTGATGATTTTCAAAATAAGTGAATGATGTGGATTTGGCTGTTGCTTTTAAAAATTCGCATAGGGGAGAGCTATGCTGATGTGATGGTTCATGTTAAATCACTCTATTGAGCCGTGCTTGCGTTAGGTATATAATACAGAGAATGCATGGGAATTTCAAGTTTAAATTTTTTTTTAAATTTCTTTTATTGCATGCAGTTACCTCTGAGGTATATTTCCTGTCTTCATTTATAATTTACACATCCTTTACTGTCAGCATTGAAGCCTCAAAAGCTGTATGAATTACATTATGAAACTATTAGAAAGCCACAGCCATAGGCATATTATCATTAACACACGTGCTTCCATATGCATGAACATAATGTCAGAGAAGCATCCCAGAATTGGAGAATGTTTCCTTTAATCATCAGTTTCAGTCACACATCAAAATTCAAGTTCAGGAAGCCTGTTATGGTCATTTCTAGTACATACTGTTTGACTCAATTGAAAATAATCCTTGGATATGTTATACTGGTGTTTTTATTCTTAAGTCTTTGTGGCATAGATTCAACTCTATTAGATTGAGATCTGGTGACTGTGAAGATCATCTGAGTACAGTAAACTCATGATCATGTTCAGGGAACCAATTTGAGATGATTTGAAGTTTGTGCCTCAAAAACATGGTGTCGTGATGCTTTGCTGTTGTGGTGGAGGCTCTCTCTCACTTCTTTCAGGAGGTGGGTGCACTGGGGTCTCTCCGTCTCTCCGGGGCGGAGCCGGAGGTCAGAACTCAGCAGTCCCGCACACCTGTTTCTTGTTCTGCGGCAATCAACCCTGTATTTAAGAGTCGGTCCAAATCTCTGGTCTTTGCCAGAGTGTCTTCTAGCCCGTGCGGTAATGACCTCCAACCATTTCATGCTTATGAAAGTTTTGTGTTTCTCACTCGTGTTTATCTTTGTTTAGTGACTTCGCTACTGAGACTATCACTTGGACTGGCTTCTTCTCCACATTTCCCAGAGATCTAGCCACTCTGTGTAATCTTTGGATTCTGACTGGAAGCATCTCTTTCTGTGGAGCAAACAATAACTTCTCTTCTCTCTGCTTAGAGAGACCCTCTCACTTACCTGCGTACACCCTTCATACCGCCTGGCTGTGAATTAGTGTTCCATGGAAATACTCTTCAAGATCTTGCTTCGAGTGTATTTTACTGTTGAACTAAAACGATTCCGTGTCCACAATAAACCGTTTGTAAATACTCTCAGTTCTCTTGTCCGTGTCTGCATCTGGGTCCACCTCGTAGCTTCGGCCACAGGCCGTGACTGTACACTCTGGCCACAAATGGATGCCGCAATGTTCCCTACTGTAGCCATAGCCCGTTCTTAATTCTTTTCCCAATGATGTCATAAAACTCTCTTTTATTGTGATCCTTTTGAGAGGTAAGGCGCTGGTCTGGGCCAAGGCCTTTTCGTACATAATGATATTGGGTCTTATGAGGAATTTCTTAGGGAGTTTAAAATGACTTTCGCTCACCCTTTGCGGGAAGTGCTGCTCAGAGACTGCATAGACTGAAACAGGGCACAAAGAGTGTGGCTGAGTTCGTAATTGAATTCTGTACTCTGGCTGCTGAAACTGGGTGGCTGGATAATGGATCCTTTTCTTTAGACATTTGAAGCAGAAGCAGCTTTCACGCAACTTAAGGAATTATTTACTTCGGCACCCATCCTAGTTCATCCAGATACAAAACTGAAGTTTATAGTGCAGGTGGATGCCTCAAACTCAGGGTTGGGTGCCTGGAGGTAAGCTTAGACCCTGTGCTATCTTTTCTCTGCATTTGAACCCCAATGAGCAAAATTATCATGTTGGTGACCGCAAGCTATTAGTTATCAAGTTGGAACTATAAGAATGGTGCCATTGGTTAGAGGGAGCAGAACAACCTTTGTTGATTTGGACTGATCACAAAAACCTGACCCCAGGACTGGTCCTCCCAGGATGTATGTTCCCTCCTTGGCTCATTTGGCTGTCATTCATTGGGGACATACCACTAAATTCTAGTGTCACCCGGAGGTGAGTAAAACTCTTTTGAAGTGATATTTCTGCTGGCCCTTACTGGCCCAAGATGTAAAAGTATATGTAACTGCCTGTTCAATTTGTGCTCGCAACAGAACGCCCATCAGGTCTACTCCAACCTCTTGCTGTTCCCCACAGGCCATGGTACCATATAGCACTAGACTTTGTTACAGGGTTGCCAATTTCAAGTGGCAACACTGTCATTCTATCGAATGACAGTGTTGCCACTTGAAATTGACAGGTTGACAGGTTATCTAAAGCAGCACGCTTCATTGCACTTTCCAAGCTACCCTCAGCCTCAGAAACTACTAATTTGCTTGTTTAACATGTTTTTGGTTCCACAGTATCCAGGTGGAGATCATTTCCAACTGGGGGCTACAATTCAGTTTGGAAAACTTTTTGTACCACTTTAGGAGCCAAAGTTAGCCTCAGCTCAGATTTTGATCCCCAAACCAATGGTCAAACAGAGAGGCTCAACAGGAGTTAGAGGCCACCGTTCGATGTGTCCCTCCACCTGGAGTACCTACTTACCTTGGGTGGAATATGTACATAACAGCCTTACCTACTCAGGTTCTGGACTTTCTCCTTTTGAGGCATCCTTAAGTTTTCAACCACCTCTCTTTCTGGAGTTGGAGGAGGAGATGGCGGTTCCCTTGGTCCAACATCACCTGGAAAGGAGAAGGCGAGTGTGGGAGCAGACTAGGAGGGCCCTCCTTTGCACCTGGGACCGTACCTGTCATTATGCTGACTGATGATGTACCCCTGCTCCTCAATATGTGCAGGCCCAAAAGCTTTGGTTGTCTTTTTTTAATTTTTCTGATAGGCCAAACGGTCGCGTAATCGAGGTAATTCAAAGTACGCTCGATCTGACATCTCAGCAGTGGTACGCTTCGTGTTGACCAGCTGTTCACAGCAAGTAAGGGCAGGGCGTCAGCAGTGATCGCCGCTGTTAGAGGGTTAAAATCACTGTCAGAGAAGCTAGCTCTGATTCATTGGCCCTTATGAAATAAATGCCGTAATCAGTCCTATAGTGGTCAAGCTGAAAATGCCTGCTTCTTTCAGGATTCATCCTATTTTTCATGTCTCTTAAATTAAGGTAGGGAGCACTTGGCAGTCCAGCACACCTGTTTCTTGTTCTGTTGTTGTTGAGTTGCTGCCATGTGATTGGCTTATTAGCTAGTTGCATTAACAGGCAGGTTTTTTGTTTGTTTGTTTGTGTGTGAGAGAGCGTGATCATAAACATTAAAACACAAGTTTCAGGATAAGGAGTGCAGATGATAAAATAAAGGAAACAAGTGTAGCCTACAGGTGAATAATTTTGACTGTTATCTCTTATTCATTTTAACTGGTTTTTGTGGGTCTAAATGCTCCATCCTTTAAAAAAATCACTTCTGTGTACTCTCATATGTTCTTATTTTAACCCAGGCTAGTTGTAATTCAGGTTTCTGTGGGAATATTATTATTTGTGAGAAAAATGTTGCAGCTTTATTGACTTTATAAGCACACATTAGCTTGCATGTATTCACTCTGCCTCTTTCTCATCTGCATGTTCACGTGCACAGGGGTGATGAGGTGGGATCCTCTGATTCAGCAAATCAAAGGCCTATCCTCCTGTCCATATTATCGATGCTGCTGGAGGGCCGTAGAGGATGCCGGGGCACAAGGCAGGGTGGGGGTGGGAAGAGCTGGTGGATCTGTGGGGGGCAGGGCAGGCAGGGCTGGAGCTGCAGATTATTCTGGAAATTGCCAGCTGCAGTGTCTGCAATCAGGATCAAACCGGTTCCGGGTGGGGGAGGAGAAAGTCACTGTCGATTTTTGTCAAGCTAGCCTGTGCCTGTGTGTCTCCCGGCTGAGTGGGATGACATTCGTGAGGACGACGGTGGAAATGTCCCACCACCTCATCCTCTCCTTAATAATTCATTCGCCTTCCCAGGCTCCCTGGCTGTGGCCGTGCTGCCTGCCTTTTAATGGAGCCGGTGATTACCAACACTGACATCTTAAGATTCAAATAAGACAGACACCAGGCCGAAGCAAAATCAATAGCACATAGAGAGCGCGTATAGAAGAGCACAGCACATCCAGCAGCCATCTTGCCTACTACAGAGTATACAAAGCTTGTACATGCAAAAACACAACCAGCATTCCTTACTCTGCATGCTACCTCCCCCTCAATGTTCCCAATACTGTTCCTGATACTATGGGGCCTTCTTTTCATTTTTCCCTCCCTCTTCCTCATCTTCTCCTCCTCCCTGCATTGCCTATCCTCCCTCTTTCATATTCCTCTCCTTGTTTCTCCTTCTTCTCTCTCTCTGCCTCTCCTGCTCTCTGAGGATTGCAGGGCTCCTGAGGCGAGCGGCAGAGCCTTGGGACAGACCCTGATTAAAACTGCCTGTTAATGACAAAGTCCCCAAATGCTGCAGCTCTTGCTCTAATCCTAATCTGTGTGTATCCGCAGGAGCATATATTTCTTCCCTTGCTTAGCCCTCAACAGAAACACAGAGGCAGGCAGCCATTTTGAAACAGCTGTATGGAGCTTCGTGTAATGGAGGAGTCCTTCACAGGAAGCCAGTGGGAACAAAAACCGCTGCACCAAATCCGCATCCAGTTGATTGTGACGACGTTAGGTTCTCCTCGTTGCTCCAGATCTGCAGGCCTACATCATAAATGATTGCTACATGTGGAATAAGTACAGGTGCATGCCAGTGCAAGGTGCATGAAGCAAGCCTGGGCTTTTCATTGAAAGCACAATTTCAAGCCGCTTTTGTAAGCTGTTCGTTTATTATTTGATTTTAAATAGTCAACGGGGTAAACTTAAGTGCAACCCATTCACCTGAAAACAGACTGATGTGCTAATAATACACAGGGAAGGTGAGAGCAGTTTATTTTAGCGTGGGGTGGGAGGTTGGGGTCCGCGTGTCTCCAGTGATGCAGGGTTGATTTCTTTCGGCAGGCCTGCTAATGCCCCGAGGCAAGCGGGTGAAGGGCTGTAGAGGAGAGGGGAAGAGAAAGAATCTGGCCTGGAGAGACTTTGCAACATGAGTGCACCGGAGCCATTAAAATATAACAAGAGATGAGTGTAACAGTATATATTTAGCTGCAGAGAAAGCCTGCTACACCTCTGTGTCGCTCTGCACTAGTTATCTTTTGGTCACTGCAGGAGCTCAAATCAAAGCAGGAAAAACTGTGAAGGATGAAAAAGAATGAAGGAGCAAACTGAGGTGTTTATCATTTGCTGTTGTTGCTGCTGGTGTGTAAAAGAAGCACACCCTATCTGTGCAGCAACCACATTCGGTGTGATAAGAAACAATGGAGTCTTAAAATGAACAGGGGGGCTGGTTCAGTGCTTAGAATTATGGATGCTGGGAACGGATTTTGGGTGTGGGAAAAAAAAAAGAGAGAGAGGATAATGAATTTTCAGCAAATCACAGAAAAGCATGTGAAGAAATCTCCGAAACGCTCTTTCTCTCTCTATCCCTCCCTCTTTTTTCACTCTTTAATTTTCTCTCCCCCCGTCTGTCTTGCCTGTATCCTGAGGTCCTCTACTTTTGTGGCTTTTGTAAGTTTTTCTATTGACATCTGCCTACATTTCATCTGTCCACTGTACCAATCTTTTATTCTCTAAACCGTCTTCTAATCGACCCTTTTTCTCAGAAACATTATCATTGCAGGGCAGCAATATTTATTTGAGCCTCTTTATTCAGTTTTTTCCTCAATATGTGTAAAATGTCACATAGTGAGACTGCTTTCGTTCCCACTTGCATCACTGACCTTAATTGAGTGACTTTCCAGAACAAATAGAGAAATTACAGATTTTTTTGTCCTTGAGCTGATTTTAGGAGACCTAAAAAAATATTTGCAGCGTAATAAGTTAAGAGCATTCGTCTAAAGGAGTAATTTGATATTTTTTGGAAATATAAAGATTCACTTTAGTTCCAAGAGTCAGATATGGAAGATTGATACAGCTCCCTCTGTCTATTATCTAGCTAGATAAACAAACTGATTTATATTTAGGCAGCAACAAAACCTGTATAAAAGTTACAGTGCATACACTACCCATTGATTTATGGACTTGCATTTTGAAGCCTCAACTTCAGCTTTATGGCAGCTTATTTTTTTTTAGCAAGCAATAACCATTTTTGATGGCTGTGCGCAGTGTTAAGTCATCAGCTAGTGCTAGCTACTTTGGTTAGCAAGGTGTATCCATGCACTACAGGTATCCACACATGGATTAATTAGTGGTAAGTAACAATAAAAAATAACAATTGGTTTGTCAATACAATTAACCACACAGAAAGCTATATTATGTGTCAGATAACTGAATAAAAAATTTAAAAAAGCTCCAAAAGGCACCAGTAAAGGAGTCAAGGCATCTAGTTCAGTGGCTCAAATTAGCCCAATTGGCTTTTGGCAGACTGCTAGTAGTACACCTGTCACTGATAATGCATCATTTTAAGTCTTAATACAATTTAAAGTGGTGAGTTATTTTAAAAAAATCACCCACTAAAATTGTCAGAACCTTTCTTGTACCAATAATGCTTTTGAAGCCAGCCTCAAGTAGCCACTGTAGGAACTGCAGTACCCGCCCATTAGCACTTTGACTCTTCTGCACTGGCTTAATTTTTCAGCCCTGAGGAGGTTCCCCTGCCAACTAGCCATCAGCTGTGTTGGTAGATAGAGTCAGCCTAGAGCTGCACAAATCTTACTTTAACCTTTGGCATTAAAATGAATACATGTATTTAAAAAAAAAAAAAAAAACATGGGCCAAGTAAACTAAAATTGCTTCGTTGTCAGACTGCATTTACTTTGTTTTTCTTCTCTTTCAGTACAACAAATATTTTTTTTCTGTTACTGACCTTTTATTGGCACTTAATTGGAAAAGAAATCAGCCCAGTCATACTTTCCAGCAGAATACAGACATCTGTTATATGCGCAGGCATTTTCATTCTGTCCACCGATGAATAGGAGATGGTCCTTGTAATTACAGGGTGCTTGCAGAGTCTGATTGCAGCGCAACAAGGGGCAGAGAGAGCAAAGTTCAAGCTTCCTGATATTTCCCAGAGAAATAAATATAATCAAGAGGTGTGCTCGGGCTCCTGTGGATCACAAAGTTGAGTCCCCTTTGTGTTTGCACCTTTGGCATCGGCGAGCCAAGCAAACGATTTAGTGAGCTGTCAAGGTTCTGAAATGTTAGAAAGGTAGGGAAAATTATAGAGAAATTATAGAGCTTCTTTAATCTATCCATCAGCAGCCACCATATGATAAAGGGCTTGAAGAATTTTGTAGATTGCTTTGGAGCTAAAAAGCATGGATTTATTTTTTCCTTTGGCTTCCCACTGAAACAGTTAGCTGGAGCTCATATGTGCCGAACACAACCTGTCCTATGATAAAGCAAGACTTTTTCACTCCTTCAATATTCCCCCAGCTTAAACAAAACTGATGCTTTTTCTTGCAAATTTTGCCTTCTCATTATTGAAACGACTCGTCCGTGAGCACCGTGCCACAGAGAATATGTAGTTTGCTACATAGTGAAATCTCCATTTTATAACAATGCACAAGTAGATCTCACATCACCCTCTTAACGGTAATGGTAGAAACATCAGATATTGAACTTGGTAATTGGATGTTTAAATTGCGCAAACTCCCAGAAAAAGACAAAAGGCAAGTCCTCATGCTACCTCTTCACATGTGTAATTCGAATCAATGGTTGTCATTCTCTAACTCTCAAAGTGCAATCAAGGCTGAGGGTCTCGAAATATTTTCAGCTCATACCTGTCCTTTTGAATATGAATACTACACAAGGTAGTGTGCATTATGATAATACCCTTCAATTACCCAAGATATCTGCATATCTATCTCCTCTACTTCTTGTAATGCAGTGAAGAGGAGCATTACACTTCTGAGGGCACTGTACATGAGAGCAGCGTGAACGTTGGATCGTCACTTCTCTCCCGCCTCTCATAGCTGCTCGCTTAGTATCAGCATTCACGCCTCGTTTCAATCGATACCAATTAATTATCGCGGGCACTCCGAAATGATAAATGCTTTTTATCTATCACAAATCAGTGCCTTCTCTGTTACCGCGCTAACATTTCCCTCATCGTCTAGTCGCAGTGGACAATTTAAATTGAAGATGCATGATGAAGGAGAATCAATATTAGTGGTGGTCAGAGTAAAGGGGAGTGTGATATCTGTGACAAAGATTTTTTAAAAGGTTATACCATCAACAACTCAAATTTTATTACAGTCGATCACAAACAAAGTGACCAGCATTGATTGCAACACAACGAGCCGTGCATGTCTTCTGTGCTGCCATAAATCACGACTACTGTAATTCTTGGACTTTGCTGAGGACAGAATGTTCATTTAGAGGTTAATCTGTAGACACTGACCATGTTTTCATGGGTGTAGCTCATGTCTCATACTGAGTATGCACTATCCTCTGTGACCTTGTGGCCGAGAACCCAGTGACCTGCTGTGGGTGGTGTCTGACCCCAGGGCAGAGTGTACAGGGTGAGTGTGACAGGCAGCACCTCTCCTTGATGCTATACCGTCGACCTTTGACATTTGTTTGAAAGCTCGGCTTTTGGAGTAGAAACATAAATCTTTAGAGGAGATGCTAACAGCCGCTCTAACATCCAGTATAAGCTTTGCTTTGCTTTGAAGTGAAAAGCTATTTGAATTCAAACATAACTGGCTTGGTGGCAAACAAGAAAGAAAATGTCACCCGCTTTAGTGGTGGTGTAAAAAAAAAAAAACACTCCAATTCTCTGTCAGTAATTTTCCACATTAAAAACCTCAGAAGTACACAAGGATTATCAGCAAAAGGTAATAAAGTATCAAACGTTAAAGGGCCTTTATGATTGCTCGTGAGATTTGAATATTACTGCAACTTTAATCTCTGCAAAGTTATCTGCATATGAATATGCAGAATCCATAAGCACGGGACGAGAAGCTTTCTGGTTTCTGTTCTGCAGACAGGTTTGAGCAGGCGTTGGTTACATGCAGGTAAACTGTTTGTTTTGAAAGTCAAGAACAGTGTGCATTTGTTAAACTGAAAAAAAAAAGCTAAATCCTCCCAATTATGCAACGCAGAAACAAAAACATTAACTATTGTCTGGTCGTTTATCGTATTTTTCATTGTTCATGAATTGACTGGCCGATGAAACAGGAAGCCTTGAATCAGATGTCCTGTAGTCCCCTCAGAAGTCCTGAAAAAAATGTCCTGACAGGTGAAGTCTGTAGACTAGCCATTTGGTTCCCAGTGTGCTGCATTAAGACCCACTTTCTACCAATTTAGGTGGTAGTTTAATCTACTTGATATGGAGTTTAGGTTTTGTCCAATGGTTGCCAAACCAGGAACTGAGCCCCTCCAAATGGCCACTAGATAAATCTGAGGGGTCATGACATTAACGCTGTTGTTAAGAAGAAACAATAGTTTGCTACAATGTCTAGCTCATTGTTTGTGTGTGGAGATTTGGGGCTGTGGGGTGTTTCTCTAAAATTTTTAATCTTTTTGTTTTTCAAAAGAAAAATAGGTAAATAAAAATAAGACATGTTCACATGTTCCGCTCTGGACCTCTAACCTTTAAATTAAAAGAAAAATATGCTGCTAAGTAGCTAGCAACTGCTCTATCATGCAGAAAAATGTGACACAATAAAAAAATGCAATTGTCCTCTCTATAATCATATTATATATGCGAAGTAACTTAAAACCACATTAAGTAAAGCGCAGAACTGAGTTACTTTGCAGTGCTGCACAATACAGTGCGCATCAGTTTGTTTCTACGCATTTAGGTCTCACAAATGGAGCAAAAATAATTAAAGTTGTAATTAAATTTGTTCTGTCATTATTGACATTGTAAAAACAAGTTGGAAAAAGTGCCTTCAGAATGAGTCTAAACTCACTGACACCGATATATGCTGGTGAGATGTGTTTTTTTTTCAATAATTACCAGTCCTACCGTAGAAACCATCAGGGATGGAGAGAGAGCTCCGTTCCTGTATTCCAATAAATAAATGTCATTACGCTTGAAGGGGTCAAAAGTTTTTATTTTGCTTTTAATGCCAAGAACCCTGCATGTTGTTTCTGCATTTCCTCCACAGAGCACGTTTAGGTCTCTGTGCATATTTACCTAATTTGGATGGAATAGATTGTTCACAATGGTCTAATTACCATAATTATACATGTTACTATGGAAACCCACAAGTCCAGGTCCGATTCACTGTGTTTTACCTCCCAGACAGTTTTAATTGTTGTGATGTGAGATAAGAAATGGCCGTTGGCATTTTCAGAACTACTCCACCATTGCCTTTTAGCAGCTGCCTTAATTTCACTTTGTGTCAGCCGCAGCCGTGTTCAGTATACACTCCAACACCCACACACCTGTCGGGGAACGCGCTCTCATTATTCCAGCAGAAGAGGAATATGTAAACTTTGCTTGATGCAATGTCATTTTGTGATATAACCTTAATTTCAAATCCACTTAATTCAGTTAATAAGTCACTAATCTAATAAAAATATAGTATGTTTACAATTTTACAAATTAAATAAATGAATCTAAGTGAAGTTGACTTTTACGCTGTGTTTTATAAATTGTATATAATTTGATGGAAAGCTTAGTCCCCCCAAGTTGTGTTGCTTGGGTTGTCCATAATAAAGTCAGTAACCCTTTACCTGTATATCTTCTGAAATAACTGAAATAATTAAACTATAATAGAATGAACTCTCTTTCCAATTACAGCCTTTTTTATTGAAAAAGGAAAAAGCCATTTAAGCGGTCTAATTGAAAATATATCTCACATTCCGCATTAAAATTCCTCGTATTCCTCAACTTTATGCAGAAGTTGTCACACCCTGTGGCTCCCAGGCCTTCGCAGGACATTGTGTGGCGTGTCCTCTGATTGTTTTGCCCCGCAGAGGACGCAACTCAGATCCACACATCTAAGACAACGGATCTCAATCAGTCATGGTAGTTGGAGTCCGGGCCCCGACACATCCCTCACTATTTCAGAGGTATTGATCATTTAATTACACAATATGGGTCGGATTTCCCATGATAGATGACACTGTAAATGGAAAACAAAAAGACAAATTTGGTAACAATAAAGGCAAGCAGGCACAAAATGGCAATAAATTACAACTGAAGGAAGTTGGCTGTACAGTACAAGGAAAATGTAAGGCATATACAAATTTAATGTTATATTAAATCAGTGTAAATGTTTCTAATTTTGCGCAATATTTTAATGGCAACTTGTCAGACTCAGTATTATGCACAGAACACCAGTGAATGTACTTTTACTCAAGTTCTTTACTAAGGTGCACTTCTGAGGTACTTTCACTTTCGCTACTTTTTTCATACAACTTCAACACTAACATACAGATGTACGATAATGAGATAATGTACTACAGCTCCATCTATTCATGTAAAAAACACACAATCAGCTTAATAAATATTATGCAGTATATAGTCAAAAATCCATCAGCTACACTATAAAAGCTTGGATGATAAAACCATTAATAATTACATAATTTCAAAGATGCCATTAAGAATGAAGAGTACCTTTGCATTTCAGAGAGCATTTTTTGGTGACTTAAATTTTGATACCAGTACTTAAAGTTGACTTTAATCCAGCAAAAATCATGCTATAACTCTTAAAGTAATAGTTTCCCTCAAATGAACATTGATGTAACTGAGTGTAATATTGCAGCTTGTCAAAAGCTTGGTGTATAAACTCCTCCCTGACTTTTTTGTGTGTGTGTGCGTGTGTGGCGAAATCACTGTAGGCCTTATCAGATCCAATCCCTCGTCGGTGGGATCGCTTGTGAAAAGCTTCCGGGCAACATAAATTTGCGGCTGCTCGTCACTCGTGTGCTACCTGTGAAGTAAAAGTGACGGCGTATGGAGGGACTGGTGAAATCTTAGCCCTGTTATTTATGTGCGCAGTCTCTCTCCGTCTCCCTCAGCTGTGCTATTTTCTGCTCTCCCTCTGCAGCACGGCCCTCGCTCAGGCAGGCTCGGGCTCCCAGCTCTAATTCTGCTGCACTTGCCGACGTCCTTCGTTTGACCTTGCCGCACCACGATGCCCTCTGACGCCATGCTGCTGTGGCCTCACTGTGCCTCCATCCCCCCGCTCCCCCACCCCCACTTCAGATTGACAGTGCATCATTACAGACACACACAAACACACGCTGCCATTCTGCTAATCAATAGTGCATTGGGCTCCAGGTCAACAGAGGGAATTAACTGAGCATGCCCAATCACTTTTGGAGGTGGGGGCACTGGTAAGAAACAATGCCTCTGTGTGTATGTATTTTCAATAATGAGTACAGTACAAAGGCTATATATTTTGATGATGACCTGTTGTTCACTGCGCAGGGTTGTGTTTCTCTACGTGGGTTGTTTGGGCCTGTGAATGGTGATGGCACTATGGAGGCTCCTAAACCTCTTCTATAGAGGTTACACTTGTATCATCTCATCCTCCCCCTCCACCTCGCTGTGCCTTGCTGTGGAACAGGAGTACGTAACACACGTGTGCATGTTTCTACCTACCTTAACTACAGAAACAGAAACTGCCTGTTTCTGTGCAGCTTCTTGCAGCATTGCATTATAGTTCTCTCTGTCTTTGTAATTAACTGCTACATATAGAGTATGTGCCTCTGTAGTACAATTAAAACACACACAATCATCAAGTTAGTTGTTGCCAGTGTAAATTTTGTACTTTAAGCTGCAAAAATGTGTTTTTAAGCTTGTTTGACTACAGAAAGTAACTGTATTTCACATGCGCATGGGTGCAGAATGTTATGTAGAGCATAAAAATGCTGGATTTAATATAGGAGAACATGAGTACATTTTAACAGTATTCATTCTGGACCTGCATCTGTATAAAAGGCTGACCAGTGAGACAGAAAAGAGTGCATGGCATTCTGCTCTATCTCTACCGCTCCATTCCACTCATCTGTCCCCAGGGCCAGAGTCAGAGCGGCGGGATCAAAAGTAAAATCAGAGCGGAGAGCTGTATCCAATCATGTCAGTCGGAGAGGTCTCTCCTTCTACTGTAGTCTGGCAACGTCCAGGGCTGAGGGCACTGATCTCTATCAACGAGGATAAATTCAGTCAAGCCGCTAAAATGTGTGGCGGTGGACATCAAGTGATTTAAATCATTAAAATGAGGCCAGCTGCATCATGCAGTCAATGCACGCAGTGGGGGCATCCAGCAGCCTGGTACAGAGAGAAGAGTGCCATCATCTGGCCCCTGCTGATACATCCATCCTGCTGCAGAGTGCATGCGTGTGGAGAGATGCAGCAGCAGATCTGTGCAAGCTCTAGTGTAGGCATTTGGTATGTATGGTCATGAAATAATAGGTGTTTGGTCCAGTATGATATTGCTGTCAAACTCCTGAAACACTCACACCCATCTGAAAATTACAATTGGTACCTTTGAGTCCAAGTTTCCAGCATCTACACATTTAGAGTGAGCCTCCGTCGTCAAAGTGTTGCTTCCATGTGAGGCCCATTCCATGTGATTTGTGTAAATCGCACAATTATCAGGGCAGCTTGAGAGAGGATTTTCTGTTTTCAGGAGAAAATGCGCGCAAGCCTGACAGCATCTTAAGAAGAAACCAACAGCTTTTAAGTAGAGACAGACAACAATCACACATCAACCGTTCCATTTCGCAAATAATAGAGCAGCCTCCCGCAACCATTATATGGGCCTGAGAGGGAGAGTGTGTGTGCCTTGTATAATTGTAGGGTTACAGATGTATGTTTGTATTCAATCTGCTCATTGTAAAAAGGTTGTGAGGTGTTGATTCACCTGTAAGTCTGTGATTGAAAAAGAAAATCACTACAAGCCTCTCAGACTCGTACTCAGGACAAAAATGCTTTTAGAGTGAAATTAACAGGCTCGTATTAGTGCTCAACTCAGCTTTCGAGTTCATCTTCGACAAGTGTCTTCATTCTGCGGCTTACTCAAGCTTTGCCTCGTTCAAGCTTCGTTTATATATTTTTCGCCTTTATTGATAGGAAGGTGTAGCGAGCAGGACGAGAGTGGGTGGGGATGACACACAGGAAAGAGTCTGGGGTAGACTCGAACCCCCAGCCCCTGCAGAAGCCTTCAGTATATGGGTCGCCCGCTCAACCATGTGAGGTATAGCAACGCCCCAGATTCAAACTTTATCAAGTGTAAAATAATTAAAGCAGTCTCTCGTTATGCATACTTGCATCTTTTCTTTGTCGCTCTGTGTCACACATGCCGCTAAAAGATAAACAGAAGCACAGCGCTGCATGTCCAATTCAGAAAACGCTTTGAAAAATAGACTCCGTGAAATCTCGGCTAAACTTGATTCTCCTCCAAACCATGAGAACGAAAACAAACAGGTGGCATTATCAGTGACATACCCGACAACTAAAACACACAGGACTATCTAAGTCAATCAGCAATCACATCTGTCCTGACCATAAACACACCTATTATACACGCCAGGCGGTGTCAGTGTAAACAATGCAGAACAATACACTCTGCATTTCGAGCTGCACTGGCTCCTCTGATTGGCTGAATCGATCGTCGGAGGCATTTGATGTTATAGGAGGAGAGGCGAGGCATATTGATTGGAGGATAATCAGAGTCAAGCTGGCTTGGTCCTCTTCAATAATTCAAAGGAAGGATTTGGGTGAGATTCCCTTAGATCGGAGGTGTGATGTACATTTCATAGCCTGAGAGTTGGGTAGCAGCACAGGAGCGGGGAGGTGTGTGTGTGTGTGTGTGTGTGTGTGTGTGTGTGTGTGTGTGTGTGTGTGTGTGTGTGTGTGTGTGTGTGT
>JAVDPK010000908.1:393896-411006 GCA_034780415.1 Cichlasoma orientale | reverse complement strand
TGTGTGTGTGTGTGTGTGTGTGTGTGTGTGTGTGTGTGTGTGTGTGTGTGTGTGTGTGTGTGTGTGTGTGTTCTCAGCCTCTCTGACCCAGCATGTCCTCTTTCCATCATCTCCATTTTTTTTCTCTCATCACAGTAATGGTTCTCCGTGCTGCCTCTTTGGGTTTATGCAGCATCATTCACAAACATCATACAGTCCTCCTCCTCATCCTCTTCCCCTCACTCATCCCCCTGTCCTTTCATTCTTTTGAAGTCCTCGATTCACGTATATTTCTGCTGAAGTGCTCCTATATGTCAGCCGACCAGCCAGAGAGACAAAGACAGGCCTGAGTTAATTACCTATCATTTAGAGCAGATGGCTGCAGATGATATGTAAATGTGTGCGTGCGTATGTGTGTGTCTGCGTGTGTATGTGTTTATGGGATTGTTAATATGGCTACATATATGTGTTCCCACACACAGCACTTGTGTTTGTGTATCAAAAAACATTTACACACGTCTCATGAAGGCACAAAAATGTTTTTAAAAAATATTTATAAAATACAGTATGGCTTGTTTTATCCCACCTAGATGAAGTGTTAATGGCTCACATCATCATCATTATAGGTTGCAATTTTTCTGCAGTTACTCACAGGCTCCTTCAAGCTGCCCGTGTGTTCCTTTAAATTTATGTTTAACATCCTGTTTCTTCATCTTAGAATTAAACAACTGCGTTGCACATTTGCTTTGAATTATTGGAGACCCACATTTGTGCTTTAATTGTTTTACACATAGCCCATATAAAAATGCACAAGCCTTTTTAGCAAATATGGGTTATAGAGCCATCTGACTAAAGCTGGGTCATAATAAGTCAACTGAGACCTTTCCTTTTTGCTCCTTGTTTAACAGCCTTTCTTTTCTTTTTCTTTTTTCTTTCTTTTTTTTGTGGCATTTTCACTGAATCTAAAGAGATTTTTCTTTTTGAAACAAGCTTTTTTTTTTACTCCAATCATCAGCTGGTCTGTGCTCTTTCTTAGCACGAAGCGCGAGCCATTGTAAATCGATGATGAATGTGCAGTGAATCAGACATATATGTTACAGTGCAGTCTGTGACACAGGAAGGAATGTAACCACAGAGGGAGGGCAGCAGTGAGGGGGAGCTGGGGGGGGGGGGGGAGGGGTGGGGCCAGATCAATAGTACTGCTCAAAAAAGACTTCACACTGTAAATCTGTGTTCTCTGTGCCAACATTTTCTCAGCAGCAAGTGCATGAATTGCAGTGTATATCCAAGCTATAATGTGCCCCTTTGTGCATTGTACAGTAGCTATTGCAGTGTGTGAGAAATAATGTGTGTATGTTTATTCTCCACCAACACACCCAGCAGGGGTCTGTGAATATAGTCAGCATGTGTGACTGTAAGTTTGCAATGCCACAGATGGAGAGCCACTAATTTACTCATTATGGGGATTTAATATGAGAGAATAGTGCTGCAATGATCAGAAGTAACTAACACACAGCATCGCGATTCATCCTGTTTCACCCTGTTGACCTTCAGTTTGAGCTCAAGCTCCACACTTCGAACCGTCCACTCTGTGGCACACTGTACTTAGTGAAGGCTGAAAAATTAGAGAATTTTTTTTTACTTTATTTCCTCAGATTAATTTTTTTGTGCCCGGGCCTGACACAATCAGTGCAGCAGGAGCAGCAGCAAATGGAGCCCATTCACATGATGGTTAGTCCCCTATTGGCTCCCTGGTGAGCGAAGCTCTTTCACAGAAGTTAACGCCGCTTCAGGCCTTTTATGGCATGATGGGGGAAAAGAGAGCAGTTTGACTTCATATGATTAAAGAGTGTTTATTAATTCAAGACTAGTGTGGTGCTGCTGTTCCACCATCATATTAAAATCAGATAATATTTAGAATTATGCTTAGCACAAATATTAAATTAGGAACTGTGCAAATCAGTTTAACACTGTCAAACAAAGTGGAACAATCAGTCTTGTTCATAAGAGAGGATTTATAAAGCAGTATTATTATTTTTTTAGTTGTTGAAAAATGTTTTATTTCATGAAATCAAACAGAATTATTAGATAAATCAGCAAAAGGTGAATATTCTGTATCACCTGTATATAGACAAATTCAGCACTGAATCAGCATTGTGTGCTCAGGATCAAACTGTGGCTGCTAGAAAATGGAACCAGCCATCTGTGAGTTTTATGTTATAACAAGGAGGCCCCCTACTGGTAACACGAGTCTCTGCACAAGCACGTTAAAGACGTTTAACGCTCTTCATTGCAGGTCCATATGGATCTTTCAGTTATTTTTCCCAGTTTAAGAGCAGTTGTTGTAATAATGTGGATTGCAGGGTGATAAGAACACAGGTGTTATTTTAATTCTACGTTCTGGTGGTCCTACGCAGTTGAATAAAGAAAATACAGGGTTGTACCCGGGACACCCCTGCAATTAGCTTCATTATGTGTCTTTCACGCTAAATATATCCACTCCTAAATAAAATCTGCTATTGTCTTAAGATTATAGTGACCCCATTTGGAAATGAATAGCACCACACAATGAAATGAAAGAGGACTGTGGCTAACCTTAGGCTTTGGGTAACCACATCCAAGCTATGAATCTGTAGTCTGCTCTTACATTTGAGAGTTACTGACTCCACATGCTCATTTCGATGCATATTTTCTCTTTTTCCTCACAGAGATACAGAGGATCTCTTGAATCCCCCTGCGGAGAAAAGTGTGAGCACCTTTGATCTGGTCTTACTCGTGGTCTGTTTCGCTCCCGAAGCAGAAACCCATTACATACACTTTGTGTCCAGATACACTTGTCATGCAACGGCAATCAGAGGTGTGGGTGATGCCTCCAGAACCTGCATTAATATGCATGAGAGCGGAAGCTTCCCTATGATGTAATTGCAGTAGCGGCGAAGGTCAGTGCCTTTGCCCAGCGTCTGCACAATATCAAAGCCCAGATGTAGACAAACCACTTAGGTTTCTTTATGGTAATCTTCATGCATTTTGAAGACTGTGGATGCCTCTGCTGATAGGGGTATGAAAATAGATGAAAATCTGCTTTAATTGTGTTATCGCCAGACTTTTTATGCTCTCAGGGGTCTGACTCTCACATTACATTGTTACACTCTCATGTTCTCTGCTTGGACACACATCACAGTGGACCTTTGATCCAAGCAGTAAAGCTGTTTACAA
Organism: Cichlasoma orientale; assembly: GCA_034780415.1. Lineage (NCBI taxonomy): Eukaryota > Metazoa > Chordata > Actinopteri > Cichliformes > Cichlidae > Cichlasoma > Cichlasoma orientale. Next base: position 407,811 of record JAVDPK010000908.1, on the reverse strand, counting down.
GCCTCCCACCCACCCATGTGGTCCTATTCTCATGGCTCTCCTGGTTCTGAAAATAATGGATCATCCTTTTATTCATATTCCAGCTCCTTCCCTGATTTAGCCCCAAGGATTTTACTGCATATCAAAGCAAAGCACCAAAAACTGATAGTCAATACAGACCTTTTCCTGCATTATAAAATGTACGCCTTGTAAATAAAATCCAGCAATTTTCCCATTGTTGTGAGTGAATCATCCTGTGCTGACTTGATGCAGTTTCAGTTATTCTCTCTGTATTGTTTTGGGCCCTGTGAATCCCTCCCTGCTACAGCTGATTGATAGAACCAGGACAGGCAGCAGCTCCTATCGCATAGCTATGACTGCTATTAGACCCAGTTCTGTCACAGCATGCGCCTTCCCTTTAAAGAACAACAATATGTATTACAGTATTTAAAATGGTATCAAACTTGTCCGTGAGGTATTTAGAGAGTTTTCAGTCAGTCTTCATCAAAAAGGCTGTTGAAATGTAAGTCAGCTAAACCCAACAGGCAAAATCTTGACTTCATGACCACTGTGTAAAATAATTCAATTCACTGCGCTCATCTCACAGCGTCAAAGCTCTGGTCTCGAAGTATGTTTGGGCTGAATATTTTACAGCTGTTGCTTATGCTGTCATTTTATGCAAAAATCACAGTGGCCGCTGGCACTGTGGCCAGAACCAGCCAGCCAAAAGGGCCAAGGGTCCACTGGATGGCTTTGAGAAGTATGAAAATTGCAGGAGAGTCATTAGCAGTTACATGTCTACAGTAAAAAAAAATGCAGTGCTGTTACTGTTACTGTAGTGATGTACAGGCAATGTAGAAAGTTGTACTTCTAGAGCTTGACAAGTTGCTTGACTCATAAAGAAGAAGTAAAATACAGTTGTTGTTTAGTTCCAAAGTGCTCAGCGGCTGAAGGTCTTGCGTCTCTTTGAGCTGTAAATAGTAATGCACATGTAATGATAGCAGACTGAAGGCGGAAAAAAAAAAAAAACGAGACATATTGTTGAAACTCCTTTTATTTTCCTGAAGTTTCTCTGTTTTGTAAATCATTAGCTTATTAAATCTGAATGTTTTAAGAATGTGATTGTACTTCAAGCTTAGACAGGTAAAAAAAAGATGTGGTTTTAATAAATTACTAGGCTATAGTTTACACGTTTGGCCAAGTTGAGATCAAATTTTCCTGTATGTTGCACGCTGGTGTGTGGCAGGTGTCAGTTTATGTTTGCAAGGTTCGTCAACAGTGTGATATTTGCTATTGTATCGGACATTCTTAAATGTTCACCTAATGGTGGTGTTAGAGTCTTTAAGGCATTGAGAAACAAGATATGGTCATTGCAATCAATCAAGATATATGAATAAAGTCAGAGTATCCCCAGTCAAAATGAATCCTCTGAACACCGTGAATCTCTGCCATTCACGGGTAAACATTGTTCTCGTGGCTAAAAATTAACAATCCTCCCTCATTGTTCCAGATGGCTTTAAGATAAGGCATTTCTGGGAGGGAATAGGTATCCAGTTCTGTGGGAATCCCCCTGAGTTAGCAGCATAGTGGGACACTTCCTGTACAGTACAAACTAAGAAGATTTCCTTGAGCCCCTGTCACCGCTAATAACCAAAGTGGTCTTGCAGAGTGCTCCCCTAGGGCTGTTTGACCATGCAAGGATGGGAGGAGGTGATGTTCAGAGGGGTGGGAATTGGGAGGGTGTTAGCTGATGCCTTTCAGACTGTCTCAGCTCATTTAGCTTAGGGGCAAAGCCAATCCATTTCTCTCATGTAGAAATAAGGTTCATCAACTCTGCTGTGTGGACGGTGAGAGCACAGAAACAAGGAATGGGTAACATACACGAATGGGCACTGCGACCAAAAGACAAAAATCCGGATAGACACGCAAGCAAATATTCAGAGGCTTGCCGAGGGGCCTTCTGGGTATGCCCCACTGCTGACATCAGCAGAGGCAGAGCAACCTCCACAGAGAACGATAAAACAGAAACGGAGAAGGAGAGGAAGAAGAGAAGGGAGGGGCAAAGAGGAAAGAAGATGGAGGAGGAGGGGATAAGAATGGGGGTACAATACTTGTAATCGGATCATTGGCTACAGTGGGTTGAGTCGATGTGATCAATAGAAACTGCTCATGAAGCAGAGAGCTTTTAATGGCCCTTAAGCTCCATCAGACCTGAACTGGAGGATGAGGAGAAGAAGTCACAGGAGCAGCGGCAGCCTGCATCACAGCATCACATTACACAATCAACTTCTAGTAGCACATGCACTTAGATTTCCTCTCACATACATATTAATATAAATATATATATATTTGTGTGTGTGTGTGTGTGTCATCATATAGACACGCAATATATATGCACAGCTGAGTATCAAGTCCCAGCCGGGGGCTCCCCAGACTTCAGGACTCAGGAGCGAGCATGTCATATTTCATTCCTTGGCACCTATTCATTTCATTTCAAATGCATTACATTTCAGACCTTTCCATTCTGTGCTACCCCCTGCAATGCAAAGCCTTGGTTTGAGCATACCATCCAAGCACAGGACACATTCCAACCTTTGAATTCAATAAGCAGCCTGCCCACAGCTTGAGTGTCTCCAGTCATCAGCACAGAACAGAGAGCACAGTCCAGATATGAAGTGTACTGTTGATGTGGTACCAAATCTTTGGACGCAGTGCTTTCTCACATTCCTTCGGTTCATATATTGCCTTCATCTGCTCCATAGATGGAAGATTCATATTTATGAGACGTGGTGCTGGTGTCCAAGTTCCCGGAACAGCAGTAAAGCATAATGAACATACAGAAAAGATATTAGTGCATAATAAACCGCAGCAGCATAGCTGCTCCGACCTGTCCCTAAAATATAGAATGAATTGACGTTAATCTGGAACGTAAGGGCAGAAGCAGGACTGCGCGTGACCTACTGGGAAATGAATGGCAGTGGCCAGATGTGTATGTTCAGATAGTGTTAGATGAGAGGCCTCTATTGTTTGTTTTTTCAGACACATGCAATCATTATAGCATCGTAAGGAACAGTTCCTGTATACTTTGCCACATTATGGCCACACAAGGAAAATATTTTTTATCTTATCCAGAGAGTTGCATTAACATTGATTTGATAGTTTTGATTGTTGCTGGGAAACAGATTAATGGCCCTGAATTATTCCCTGTTGCTTTAAGAGCTGCACAGATGCACCACATAAACATTTCATTTGTGCAGAAAATACAAAGTTGTGATGAGTGCTTTTACTGATTGCTGACTACCACACTGCATTATTCACTGTAATGTCTGAATAGCTTCGTAAATCAGTTGAATATAGAGAACTCTGAAGGTAAAGCTTTGCCCTGAGATTTAAGGCATAACAACATGTTTTACACATAGTTGCCATCAAGTCATTCAAATAATAGTGAATCAAGTGTAATAAGCAGTATTTTAAAATGTTTGTGAAATAGGTGAGAATTTAAAAAAAAAAAAAAGAAACTTAAAAAAACCTGAATAAATGGAGAAACACAATTGCAGATGCCACCACATAAGTGCACTGCATAATATTGTTAAACAGTTAGTATCCAGTCATGCTCTTTGGCATGTATTAAAAAAGTTGCAGCATAACCATTATACATTCTTAAGCATCTTACAGTGCAGTGCAATGAAAAATAAGACCTCAAGAACAATTAAATATTGTCCCTTCAGTTAATCCAAACTAGCACAATGTTTTAGGCAGCAGCTGGCCCATCTCCTTCATGGTTAAAGATTTATGACGTTCACCAGGGCATGACTGCAGACAGTATATTGCCAGAGCACAGCAGTCCATGGTCACGTTGGACCAAACATGTGAGGCAAAAAGTGGAAAAATGCAGTGCACCAAAGCCTTTACTGACAAGGCCATAACCATGAGGGAGACGGACCACCTGGTGCCTAAGGGTTGGTTTTGGTGCTGGATCGTACCATCAAGTCATTTCACCATTCTGCTGGGAAGGATCTGCCGTAACGCACTGCCAAGAGCCACCAGTTTATGTTTTCAGCAGAAGCGGCTCTGGTGCTTTGTGAGCTTACATTGCACTTGATTTTCCACTTTTTGCTTGACACATCTGGATTCTTCAGCTGAACGGGCAAAAAACTGAAAATGATACCCTGGAGAACTTTGTGAATGTTGTTGCACATTTTCTCTTGCATACTGGCAGGTATGACAGGTTTTCACCCTCTATCAGGTCCTGGCAATTGAAGATCAGGTGGAAGTGTTTTCTGATTGCCAATTATGTTTGCAGTAGGTTTTTTAGTCATTTGTAGATATCGCCTATGTCCTGTATCATCCTTAGGTGAAATCAAGTTTTATTAAAAAAAATTTTTTTCCTGAAAGCTTGACCAGGGTTTTGCTGACTGCAGGAAGAATGTATCTTTACTGGCAGATTGATTTAGGTGGTTTGGCTCTACAAGAATTCTACACAGTTTTCTTAATCATGCCAATCATGACCCGTGGACCACATTTGTGAGCTATGACTCCCATATTCTCCATTGGAGCTCCTCTTTAACCTTGTCAATCAACAGTAGTGGCACATGACGTGGCACTAACAAAGTGTAGGGCTTGGCTCCTTTCCTCAGCTCAGTTCTATATTCCCAGGCCTGTAAAGACCTTGGAGTGTAGCTCTTTGATGTCAGTCTCTTTTTCTGAATACTGTCAACTTCGCACGTAACTGCACTGACTTGACTTCTGTCAGGCCAGACAAGGAAATAGCCAGCATTTGTATTGCAAACACAGTTTGCTTTGTTGTCCAGGCCTTGTATTCTATGATGCTTTTGAACTGTCCACATACCTTTAGAGGGTTATAGCTCACGTTGTGCCTTTGTCATTCTGGTGGTGAGAATGCCGTGCTCTTAACATTGTGCTCTTTAACAGTATTTGAAAGGCCGTCGTTTCTGCAGCAGTGTCCTGATTAAAGGTTGTTTACCCTTTTTGACTGATCTCCTGGAAAAACAGAGTCCACTTAGTGTTCTTGGTTCTTTAGTTTCACCCTGTCTGATAGCCATTATTATTATGCACTTCTTCCATTCTGCACCCGGTCCAGGTGTAAGGTTGTTCGGGGAATGTGATTTGTCCTTTTCATACTTTCTTTTTACCTCTACCATGTGCATTTTTTGCTTTCATTTATGACTTTCAACATATTCACATTTGCATCTTTCTGCCAATTTTTAGGGGGGGTCAGTTGTCTCATCCACAGTGGGTTGCTGTTTCTTGATTTCTTCATGTTGTCTGATTTTTGTGACAAACGTCTGCCAGTGTTAGGTCATTATAATTTTGAAGGCTGTCTGACAAGCTGTAGTATCTTAAACCTCCCACTAACTTATACCTAATTATTTCTTCCTGCAGTGCACCATATTGTCAGACAGCTTATAAACTGCCAAGATTAAAGATTTAGCTGATTCTCCTGGATATTTACATCATTTGTTGAATCAAGGACATTCATAGACTACAATTTTTACTGCATATTTAATGGAATCATCTTGTACTTTATTGCACTTCTTGTGGTCTGCTTCATTTAAGGTCAACGAGGACAAAGTATGATCAGCAGGATCGCCCACACGTTAATGAGTTTATCTGATATTCCTCAAACCTTTCATTCAGTTCTGTGTCTCCTCTTTAGTCTGGAAGACTTGGTGTCCATGTTCTTTCAAAAGAATTTTCAAATATCAATTTGTCTGACCACAGAACCATTTTCCACTTCACCTCAGTTCATTTTAACTCAGCTTTGGCCCAGAGAACACAGCAGCATTGCTGGATCGTATTCACATGTGGCTTCTTCTTTGCATGATAGAGCTTTAACATTCGTGGATGGCACGATGAACAGTGGTCATAGACAGTGATTTCTGAAGGTGTTCCTGAGCCCATGCAGTGATTTAATGCCTATTTATGATGTGGTGCCGCCTGAGGGCCCAAAGATCATGGACATCCAATATAGATTTTTGGTTTTATCCCTTGCAGACAGAGATTTCTCCAGAGTCTCAGAATCTTTTGATAATATCGTGTACTGTAAATGATGAGATGTTCAAGGTCTTGTTCTACAATTTGTAGATGCATTTTTTGCAAATTGGCAGCAGGATGGTGAAGTCGCCTCACAAATAGGTTCTGGGTTCGAATACCCTGCCTCTCACCCTATGACAGCTATAATAGGCTCCAGCAACCCTGAACTGAATGAGTGGAAGAAAATGAATGGGTGGAGTTTTTGCAGATTGTCTGAGAAGGGGGGGCAGCATCTCTGCCTCAGATGCTCTTTTTATACCCAATCATGATACCAACCAGTTGCCAGTTAACCTAATTAGTTGCAAAATGTCTCTTCAGCTGTTACTTTTTAGAGACACTTCCTTTTCCAGCCTTTTGTTACCCCATCCCACCTTTTTTTGAGACATGTTGTGGCCATCAAATACAAAATTAGCTAATATTGTTTTTTAATGGTACATTTTTGCAGTTTAAACATTTGATATGCTTTCCATGTTAAATTGTCTATGGTGTGGTTTGTGAGATTTGTACATCACTGCATTGTTTTCATTTACAGTGCCGTGAAAAAGTATTTTCCTCCTATTTGTCAACACGTACATGTTTCAGATCATCAAACAAATTTTATTATTGCACCAACCCGAGTAAATACAAAATACCATTTTTGAATGATGATTTCATTATTTTATCCCCATAAGGCACAATGCACTAGATCTAGATCAGCTAAATTGGATGCTGTTTTAGCCAAAATGTCTGATATGAAAAAGGACTTTTGGATCAGAAAATGCTTCTATAGTCTAAACATTCATCATTTTGTTCAGTAAAAGCCACAGTTTTAAAGGAAGAAAAAGTGACCAAAACACATTCTTGAGTGGTGCACCTTTAATAACAGCATCATTTAGCAATATCTTTAAAGGACAGGGAGCACATCAAAGTCCTTGGCACCTTGTAGAGGTAGGTTTAAATCTGTTTGTCCTTGTTATGGATGGTGCCTCCCTGTGGACTTCAGAGATAATAACACTAACCACAATGCATTGCATAACTTGCCTTTGTATTTTTATTCTTTGCTCTAAGTACAGGTACAGATATAACAAAACTATATGAAATGTGATATATAAGATCTTTTCATATCAAAATGTAATTTCCTTGATAATTATTGACCCTATTGAACACCTGCATTAACTCAATTACAAAAAATATTGAGGAACTATTAGACTGTAAATGACTCATGTCTATTTTTCATTGTAAGCAGTACAATAAAGCCTTTTCAGCTCACATCTACATTATATCATTGTGTTCGGCAAAATGCTCAGTCTCTACTTTCAGTTCGCTGATAATGATATAACCATGGCAACAGAGACACCTTGGGAAAGGGCAGGCAGAATACTTACATTACTGTCAGTCAAAACCCTGCTTTTTCAAATGGGAAATAAAACTCTGCTGATTATTTCACTTGGCTTTCTGAGTAACACCTTGAAACTTCAGCGTGGCTTTGAATAGGACTCTGCTGACATTTGTTGATCCTCTCACATTATCCCACTCTTTACTGGTAGCATCTAAACATACATAAAGAATGTTCCTCTGATCAACTGCATGTCAGTTAACATAGTCATCAATTGGACTAATGTTCTGCGAGGACTTATTGAGTGACATGCCTTGGCCCAGAGTATGAAAACCTTCAAAACATCGAGGAAGTGCCAACCCTGAGACTTGCCCTAACCTTGCCTTGAGCCATGTGTTGATGAGCCTTCAGTGTGACTGAAACTTCAAAGGCATTTCAGCTCTCTAAGCAGAGGATGCTGCTTCTTCTCTCTCATCTTCCCTCGACAGAATCTCTCTCCAGAAGGACATTTTGATAGTTTGAAAAAAAAAATACTTTTTTTTTTTTTTAACTTTGCCTGGCACTTTATTGGAACAGCTTTGACCACTGTGGATAGGAGCAAATTAACTGCATGGTGACATTAAAGTCATTAACCAGCTACTTTGACTCCTTGAAAGATAAGTACAACATGACAAGCCATTGAAATTGAATAAAAAGAGGAGCGGGTCTGCAGTGCATATGTTTTCCTGTTCAATCCTAATGATTTAAAAGCTACAGATGTGTGTACTATTCATGAAACAGCAGAGAAAGAGGTGATTTTGCTGCACTTTTCATCACTTAAATGAACAAGGTTACATCAACAACACATCAGAGGTCTCTAATCAAATTCGTGGTTTCTGCATATTTAAGAATTTGTGCACCATCACACACAAGTAGTAATTGGGAGGACATTGTGAGGCGAATAAATAACGAGTTTCCTGCTTAGCTTGTCTGTTGTGTTCACGGACAAATGGAGGCAGGAAGAGTGTGGTCTTTTCAAAAGCTGCCTGCGAAGACCTGATGGGGGCACAAATTAACACACAGAGGAGAGGAGTTGCAATCCAAAGCCTCCAATGTTATAATTACAGCTCTTTCTTCCTCCTTGACAAACATAAAGGGGGATTTTTCTCACTCCCTGCTTACATCCCCTTTCTCCCTCTCCTCTCTCCCCCACCTCTCGCTGCACAGCTTGGTGAGCAGCCATTAATTGCTCCAAAAAGCTGTGGAAGCACAACAAGTGCTTCTCATCCTGGTGTAATTGTGTCTGTAGGAGTAGGAGGGCTTGAGAAGAAAGAGGGCTTTGCTGCTTACAGGAAAGGCTTTGTAGCTGTGTCTTTGGTAGCAGAAGGGGGAACATTTGATATGATGGCGCACTCTAGTGGACAAGACAGTGAAAGAAAGATGAGTCTTTTTGTGACAGTTGTATTTCTTCACTTCTTGTGAGCATATTTAAACGTAAATGATTAGATGAAGGGAAGAAAGAAGCTGCATCTTAAATCTGGGCAATCCATCTTTTCACATCGCAGAGTTTTCTTGAATTGTCTGCTGTGTCTGCTGTCTGACACATTTACAGAAGGGTGTATGACTTCAAAAAGGACACATATTTTTATTTGTTATATAACATGCAGGTGCACACTGCTGTGATACTTAGTGGAACCTGCACTTAGAGTATATCAAAACATGACCTCTGACCTCTCCTTAAAGGTTAAGAGATTGATCTGAAGGTCAAAATGATAATAGTGCTAAATAGAGCTATTTAAAATGACAGTGGGTTGTTGGCATGGGATACCTTTTGTGTATAGTTGATTAAATTTATTATGACTTTGTTATGTGCATTACGGTAACAGGTTATAACCGTTTAAATACATAACAACTTGAATACATGTACAATATTACATGAATAAGTATTATTTTTTGGAAAAACAGAATAAACTTCTGATCAAAAACTTTTTCACTTAATATTTATTAATAAACATTTAAACAAATCTATTAAACAATAAAATGAATGCTACTCATGTACTATACCCACATAAATGTATGTGAGGTTCGCATGTTTCTCTGGGAGTCCTGGTTTCTCCCACCAGAGATTTCTCCATTCTAGTATCAATACTTCAACTGAAGTAAAAGTTCAGAGTACTTTTTCTACCTCTGCACCTCATACAGGATTCAGTTTTGAGTTCATCCCAAAGCTGTGAAATGGAATTGATGTCAGGTTTGCAGCAGCCCTCGCTAACCTGTGCTGTAACCATTTATAATGAGTGCATCACCTTGTTTCTTATAGCCCAGCATGAATCTACCAGCATGTTCGTGATGTTGAAACTGTGATTGTTTAGACCAAGAAAGTTTATTGCTGTACTTCACAGTGCGTGTTTAGTATTGAGGGGGAAATGTTGCATACAGTGGAGGAAACAATACTAAAACAACAAGTACTTCTACTACATTTAAAATCACTTTTGAGTTAAACTAAGTGTTAATAGTTCAAATTACTAAAATTACTTAAAGTATCAAAAAGTATTGCTTTATTGTGAAATATTATAAGTTAATTAAATTAAATCAGGTGAGTTCATTCTGATAATTCCAAATCTCTCTAGTATAACTGCAAATAAGCCACAGATACCCGAACAGTGACATGGAGCACCCACCACAAACTGAATGTTTTGTACATAATCACAGGCCTGATGGGTTGGAAACAGTTGCTTTAATTTCCCTGTGTTTGTTGAGATTTTTGTGTTTTTTGTTGTCATTCTTGGTCCATCCATCCATCCATCCATTCTCTTCCACTCATCCTTTTCAGGGGGCTGGAGCCTATCCCAGCTGTCATAGACCGAGATTAGTTTTGTTTTTTAATCTCAAATTGTGTGGAGTAAAAAGTAAAATATTTGCACCTTCTGTATTAAGTAGTTTAGGATTGGCCCAGCATAAGTAAATGTATTTGGTTTAATGACCTTTCAACATTATCAGACTTAAATGAGATAATTTTGTTGTTTCAATAAAATATTACTAACCAAATTTAAATTCACAATTAGCTCATCTTAAATATTTAATTTCATATGTTTTTTTCCTTTGCTCATTTCGTTTTAGAATTTTAAAGGTTTTTTCTTTCAGGTGGATTCAGTGTTTAATCTTGGGTGATCCATGGTTTGTCCAAAAATATTCTCACTGACTTCATAGGGAAATTTGCTCAGTTCCTTTCCACCACTACCTGCACGCTCATGTCTTAGCTGTTGTCGAGACTCTTTCCACCCTATATGTTCCAGATATATGGGGACTGATCCCCACCATGCAGCTGACATGGATACTCTTGAAGACCCATCACCTGTGATGGCCACACACTAATTGCTGCTGTGGCTATATAACCACTGTGTGTGCATGGCTTCTTCCATAGACCTCAATTGTAACGCCTTTCTAAGAAGCCTGGAGCTGGAGAAAGTCGATCCACTCAGAGAACCTGGGTTAATGTAACCATTATACTTCATACAGCTTATACCATACATTCCAGTGTTGGTTCTTGTGCCCTGCATGTGTAGTGTGATCTTAGCTGACTTGGTTTAGGCATGCTTATTGCCTCATACCAGACATTTTGATGCTGTTCTCTTCGAGATTATTTATTGCACCCCTTTGTTATTTTAATCATACTGTCCAGTCTCTTGGAACAAATGCACTTTGTCAATAATAAGCTGGAATGCTTTGGAAAGGATCTCCTGCTACTGCACTTGCTTATTTAAAAGCACTTCTGTGGATATATTTTTTTTACGATTATTGAATGCATTAAATACTGAAGTAACAGTAATTATAAAGGCAGAACTCCTTGTGAACACATTCTGAGGCAAATGAGAAAAAAAAAACACAAAAGCAGCGATTTCCTCTAAACATGAGTAATTTTTATTTAGCTAGTGAGTTACCTAGAGGAGAAAACTGTCACATCCTTGCAGTTGATGTCTTGCTTTTTTGGAGGAATCTCTGTCAAGTCCAGCAGGTGTGGTGATGTGGAGGTTCTTCCAAAAGTGCTAAGAGTTGCTGAGGACAGACAGTCGGATTGGGCCTGAGGTACGGTACATCAACATCAGAGCTAAGACAGTCACCCATGGGGCCAGCGGAGGCTGCAGATAGTTCTACCACAGCAGCAGCAGCTTTCTCCTCAGACAAATGCACTTCAGAATGACAATCACAAGAAACAAAGAAGAAGAAAAAAAAAAACCAAAGATGTGCACTAGCTAGCACTCACCAGCCCGCTGCATAATTGTTATCTTTTGGTACACAGAAACAGATGCAGAAAGGATGGAAACAGGTAGCGGGAGGATACATCCTATGATTGGCATGATTGTGGCTGTTTCCCAATTATTTCATCCCACCTGTCAATCGTCACCAGCCTCTGTCTGATGAGGATCAGACAGCTGAATACAGATTCAAGTACAAGATTAATTTATACATATATTTAATTCTCTTCAGGGCCTGATGAAGCTTGCCAATATCCCAAACATTTGAGGCATTTAAAAAAAAAACAAAAGACAAATAAGCTCGGTGAAATCTTCTGACTACTGCGGTTAGTCAGTTAGTTGCTCACAAACAAAATCAAAGAAGAAGAACAAAGTTAGAGAGTTAAGGGTATTGGTAGAGGCTGCTGAGGACTTGAAAGTGCTTTAAAGACAGAGTTTTTCAACGTGGGTTACGTTCTTTTTCTTGTGAGACAGGAACACGGGGTTTGATGCACCAGTCAACGGATACAGATGAGTCCAACTATGGTCATGTTCAAGTGTTCAGATACATTGTCATCTTCAGCGGAAAGATTGTGAAAGCCTTTCCTCCTTGTGGTTAGGCAAATTTGATTTAAGGTCCTACATCATTAGTGTTGCAGTTCTAGCAGAGAGCTTGCTTGAAGGTTACTGTTTATTTCTACTGCGCTCCTAGCAAAAGGGGAAAAAAAAAGAAAGGAAAAAAAACAGAAAGAGACAATCAGTTAATTGTACCAGAAGTGGAGCAGCAAGGGAGAGAAACAATGATTTAAATTTTTTTTAAAAAAAAGCAGCTTAAAAAAAATTGCAACATCAGATCCACCTACTCTCCTGGCTTTCATACGTGGAATAAAGATATATTAAAGTCAAAATCAATCTATGCTGTCAACACTTATAGTGATGCACTCCTGTGCACAGAGTAGGTGATACAGTAAAGAATGACACCTTTAGATGCAACACTTAGTCCTATAGGTTTGCATTCTACATACACTGTATTGCCAAAAGTATTCGCTCGTCTGTCTTCACACGTATATGAACTTGAGTGAGATTCCATTCTTAATCCATAGGGTTTAATATGATGTCGGCCCACCCTTTGAAGCTATAACAGCTTCAGCTCTTCTAGGAAGGCTTTCCACAAAGTTTAGGAGAGTGTATATGGGAATTTCTGACCATTCTTCCAGAAGTGTATTTGTGAGGTCAGACACTGATGTTGGATGAGAAAGCCTGGCTCACTGTAATTGAACCCAAAGCTGTTCTGTTGGGTTGAGGTCAGGCCTCTGCAGGCCAGCCAAGTTCTTCCACACCAAACTCACTCATCAATGTCTTTATGGACCTTGCTTTGTGCACTGGTGCGCAGTGATGGAGGAAAAGGAAGGGACCATCCCCAAACTATTCCCACAAATATGTGGGAGCATGAAATCGTCCAAACTGTCTTGGTATGTTGAAGCGTTAAGAGTTCCCTTCACTGGAACTAAGGGGCCAAGCCCAACTCCTAAAAAACAACCCCACACCAGAATCCCCCCCTCCACCAAATGCAGTCAGACAAGTACCGTTCTCCTGGCAACCGCCAAACCCAGACTTGCCCATCGGATTGCCAGACAGAGAAGTGTGATTCATCACTACAGAGAACATGCCTCCACAGCTCTAGAGTCCAGTGGTAGCGTGCTTTATACCACTGCATCCAAAGCTTTGCATTGCGCTTGGTGATGTAAGGCTTGGATGCAGCTGCTCGGCCATGGAAACCCATTCCACACTGTTCTTGAGCTAATCTGAAGGCCACATGAAGTTTGGAGGTCTGTAGTGACTGACTCTGCAGAAAGTTGGCGACCTCTGCGCACTATGCGCCTCAGCATCCGCTGACCTCAGGCTGTCATTTTACATGGTCTACTACTGGGTGAATGAATACTTTTGGCAATATAGTGTATATACACAATACTTCACTTATAAATTAAGAGTTTAATAATTTCTTAAAGGTGCGTGTTAGAAGGTCACCAGAGAGAATTGCCAGTGCTCGTGTAAGAGTCAAGTCATTTCTGGCATTTGAAAACAAGTCTAAAACCAGAAACATCTACATGTGTCCTGAGTTTTTTTTCATTTTGCATAGAACTTTATAAATAAATCATCGTAATGTAAAGTTGGGCTTCCTGTTCCAAACAATTAAAGATTAGACAGCAGAATACCAAAATGATGTATACATACTGTCTTAAATACTGTATAAATATAAAGTCATACAGTGTAAGCACTAGGCCTGTCACGATAACAAATTTTGCTAATCGATTAATTGTCTCAGAAATTATTGCGATTAACGATAATATTG
>JAVDPK010000908.1:358330-384464 GCA_034780415.1 Cichlasoma orientale | reverse complement strand
TTGGCCTAGGGATAACCCCCCCCCCCCCCAATCAAAAAAGTATCTTGATTTTTGGCGTTTTGCTGGTCTGGAGAATTCAGGTGTGTTCAATGCCACAATCTACCCAGGACTAGATGTCCCTGCAAATTCACTCCAAGTTCAGACTGTGCAATGCTCAGAGAAATGGCAAAAAAAACAGAAGAGCTACATCTGCAGGCCTCAGTTAGCATGTTAAATATTAAAGTTCATGACGGTACAAAAAAATGAACAGGTATAGTTTGTTTGGAAGGGCTGCCGGGAGAAAGTCTCTTCTCCGTAAACAAAAACGTGGCAACACAGCTTAGGTTTGCAAATTTGCATCTGAGCAAAGCAAAAGACTTTTGTCCTGTGGACAGATTAGACCAAAGTGGAGATGTCTGGCTGTACTGCATAGCACAGACACCTGATACAAACTGTCAAGCATGGTAGTGGAGGGGTGATGATTTGAGTTTGTTTTGCAGCCACAGGATCTGGGCACCTTGCAGTCATCGAGTCCACCATGAACTTCTCTCTACCAAAGTATTCTAGAGTCAGATGTGAGGTCATCTGTCCAACAGCTACAGCTTGGCTCAAACTGGGTCATGCAACAGGACAATGATCCCGAGCACAGCAGCAAATTTACAACAGAATGACTCAAAAAGGATCAAATCAAGGTGTTGCAATGGTCCAGTCAAAGTCCAGACCTAAACATGACTGAAGTGCTGTAGTGGGACTTTAATAGACCTGTGCATAAACAAATAGAGTGGGCCAAAATTCCACCACAATATAAAATCATTCAGAAGACGATTACTTTGAGTTATTTTTGCTAACGGTGGTTCTACAAGCTGCTGAAACATCAGGTGTACTTGAAAACGTTTTTTTTGCATGACTTTAAACTGATAAAATGCAACAAAAATACACATAGCAAAATACCCAAAATAAGTTCACACATGTACATGAGATCACGAGTGAAAACTTCCAAAATTCTAAACCTAAAGAATATCTACCTTTTGTCCCCTACTGAAAAATTATGTTTTGGTGAATATACAAAAATACTCAGAAGTTCAGGTGCTGAGCGTACAATTTCTCCTCCTTCATTGAAAACCCTCCATAGTGTCTGTGCGCCGGAGGCTTCACATCTCCACATTTCTGTCTAAGCTGCGTACTCAGCCATAGCTGGCTGTAGCCATGGCTGCTTGTAAGTCTTGAGATTCTGCTGGTGCGCCCATATGCTAAACTGATATTGAAGGTGAGTACAGAGAAAATTTCCCCCCTTCAGCAGCTGAATGTGAAAACAGCCTTCTATTGTCAAAATCAGCACATACATCATTCTGCACATTGTGTCCAATGCCAACCAAGTAAGACAAAAAAAGGAGGGGGGGCAGGGTAGTGACCACTACAATGTGTGCATTTAAAAATTCTCATTTGCAATCAGCAATTAACCAAAGGGAGTTCATAAGAGAATCAGTAATAGAGGTGTAAAGTCCTTCTAAATGCCACCTCCAGTGTTCATTGTTCCACAACTTTGCCAGAAGATGGCACTGTTACCACATTTGTAGCTTTCCTCTTCAACAATTATACTGCACGAGTGTGTGCTTTCTTAATAAAATGTTTGAAGTGAGGCATCTTATTATAAGTTGAGTTACATTTGATTTGCTGTCTTGCAGATACTGGTTGGTTCCAGTATAGGTGGTTGGCTCATGCTGCTGGCAGCCATCGCCAGACCAGAGAAGACGGCTGCACTAGTGGGCATCTCTACTGCCGCTGATCACCTTGTCACAGCGTTCAATTCTCTTCCACTGGAGGTGAGAATAGAATATGCAATTACATGTATGATTCTTTTGTTATATTGTTTAAGATGTTTTCTAAATGGCATATCCCCGTGTTCAAATGCAGGCACGCAAGGAGTTTGAAACCAAGGGGGAGTGGACAGTGCCCACCAAACACACAGAGGAGGGTGTTTACAAGTTTAGCATGGACTTTCTGCGTGAGGCAGAAAATCACTGTGTTCTCCAGAGTCCCATCCCCATCACCTGCCCCGTGCGGCTCATTCATGGGCTCAAAGATGAGGACGTCCCGTGGCACATCTCCATGCAAGTTGCAGAACGCGTCCTCAGCTCCGATGTGGATGTCATCCTCCGACGACACGGCCAGCACCGCATGTGTGAAAAGGATGACATCAAGCTTATGGTCTACACTATTGACGATCTCATAGACAAGCTGACCACTATGGTCTGAATAAAGGATAGGGAAGGAAGCCTGAGATGTTCCTTAGATAAAGAGAATGACTTTAACTGGGAAGTCAGCCCTCAAGGAAATTACCAAACAATGGCATGTTGCTCTGCCAAATAGGACCTTTTATCCATCTGTGTTTTTCATCCCATACTTCCTGTGTCATCAAGTCGACATGCCAGTAAATTGCAAACAATATTGAAAGGGAGCCCTCCTGCTAGCTGTTCCCTTGTATCTTCAGGTTGCATTTGTATGTGCTCCAGGATATTGTATTTAGTGTTACGTTGGTAAGCCGTTCTTAGGTCTGCCTTGCTGCTGTCTCTGCCATTGTTCTTACTGTTTGGCTGTTTTTTTTTCCCCTTCCACCTTTTCTTAGACACACAGTTTTCCTGTGCCTTTTTAATCACTTTTTGCCCGTTTTTTGGCTAATAAAACCTCTGCACACTAGAGTGCAGGTCTCAAGTCTGTGGAAGTGCACACACACAAATGACACAAGAATTTCACCATTATGGGTCAACAAAGAGCAAATGAATAAAGATAGTATGCAGCTGATATTTAGGTGCATACAGAATCAACTGCATTTGGAGATATGAGACGGAATCTGAGTTTATTTTAAGTCTGAGAGGATTTTTAGCTACAAATTTGTTTAACGGGGGAAAAAAAAAAACAGTCGCACCATAACTTATATCACCATCATTACTGAATGGGTTAAAGAATATACTGAAATTTGTGCAGCATCACAATGTAAATAATTGTAGGTTTAGTTTTGTTAGAACATTTCTGTTGCATGACTCTGGCCTGCTGAATGGAGCCGCTGGGCTGTTGATCATTAACATGAAATTGGCCAATGGGTGCTCTATGCTCAATGGGGTGAAACCAACCACTTGGAGCTCTCAGGTCCACATAACTCCAGCAGTGACCTTTAACTCGTGGCTGAGCTGTGTATCTAGTCATCTGGTATGTCTAAACTCAGATGTCAGTTTATGACAATTTAATCTGCATGAGACATGGCCCCCAAATGACTTGCATTTCCAATGTTGCTCCTTCTTGAACATAAGTGTCCCATGTTTTAGTCGTGTTGCTGTGCAGCTGGATCAAGTAAGGAAGAACATTGTCCAATTTGATCCATAGTATTCACCCAAGATAAAACAACTCAAATTCAATAAACTATAACGAATGGCTCCTGTTGCTGATATCAAAAGGCAGGCATAGCAAACCGTAAGCCTTGGTGTCTGCACTGTGTAGAAATACTGGAGGGAGACCAGCTCTTTAAAGAAAACAAAATAAACAACTGTTGTTGAGCAAGTCAGTGTAGCTGCAAATTGCTTACCTATGATAAAATCAAAGAGGATTATATTGTTTACAGTGATTTCCGCTATTGCTTTAAAGTCGCAGCCAGTGGTTCAAAGATTTGATTTGACACCATCATGTGCTTCTGCTTGAGGAGGGTCCGTTCAATGCTGAATAAGCTGAGCGTGCACTACAGTGACCACTATCCGGGAGCGCAGTCACGTCGCAGTCTGTGCAGAGAGTGACTCTAGGGACACCTCCCGGGGGGAGCTGCCATATAAAACCAGTGGCTCGCTCCTCCCGGACAAAGTGAGGTCCAGCCTCGTCCGATCAGCGCGCCTGTGCTGCGTTTCACGGATGCTTCAGCACTTCAGCATCCTCAGCTCAGTGGAATTAACGCATCGGTACGGGACGAACCTGACCTTTCTCTCCTCTATAGTAAGTGCACCATGTTTTTCCTCGATTAAACTGCTCTGAGTGCAGGACTTTTTCGGGATATAATGCATATGCAAACAATGCGGCGTCACTGCTGCCATGCGAGCTTTGGATTGCTCCCTTTCTGTTTTAACAAGCTGCAGGATGCGTATCAATGTGGCGACATGTTATCATATAACGGGACTTTATTTAAATGTATTAAAGTTAACTGCGCACTGTGTGAGCAATGCAGCGAAGACAAGTGATGTATTAAAACGTTTATGCGTAAAAGAGGACTGACGTAATTAAACTATATTGCAGCTAAAAATAGCAGCGTGAACTTCTGTATATTGTTGAAATCCACGTTTGTTTTAAAGAATATAAACTTTCAGGAAAAAAAAAACATTATTTAATTTGCGTCATTTTGACTGCGTGGAGGTTATACTTGAACCGACATCCCGTGCAGCGCATCATTGCGCTCTGTGCGCCGGAAAGGGGATTGGCCGTTGCCATAGAAATAAGAGGGCTTGTCCTTCTTCGGGGGCGACAGTGAGTGGACCACACCCATTCTGTGCTAGAGGCTCCAAAAGATGTGCCTGGATGAGTGCTGAGTGCCAAGAGACACGTGTACTTATAGCCCTTTTATTCAAACATTTAAATGTTTGCATAAGAGAGAAAATAACCTAAAAGAACCAAAATGATAAATAAAAACTCCTTAAATATAAAGCAAGAAAATAGGAAGATTACACTAATGTAATGATATCTGTCATTTGTTCCATTCAGGGCATTACACACTGCATAGAATATATATACTAGATTGCTGGGAGACCCACAATGGCAAACAGAGGGCCCAGTTATGGACTGAGCCGAGAGGTGCAAGAGAAAATTGAGCAGAAGTATGACCCAGACCTGGAGCAACGATTGGTTGATTGGATTACTGCACAGTGTGGTGGAAACCTGGAGAGACCACAGCCGGGCAAGCAGAACTTCCAGAAATGGCTGACGGATGGAACAGTGAGTCTGTGCAGCTTTAGTTTTCTGCTTAAAATAGAAGCTAACCTTAAATAATTTAGGATAGCTCTGTTAGATTTAAAGAGCCAGAGGAGCGCAAAAGTCACAAATAAGTAATCACAGTTATGTTCCCAGTTATTTTTGAGAATTTCATTATGGATTCTTGGCCTGAATTTGTAACTAAAAGAGGCCTGTAACTGATACGGTGTTCTATATTACTGATAGATCATTCATACTTGACTGATTTTAAAATTGCTAACTGTTACGGATACACTGATTTCTGGAAGCCTTTCATTCAAAACTCACTGAAGATGCTTACCAGTGCACCCTTCACTGTGCTGTCTTTTCCAAGTCTCTTCAGCTGACTGTAATGCTAAAAAAAAAACTCTGAGAGAACCATCATATGAGGCAGATATATCCATTTATGCACCAATAATTAACTCAGGAGATAAGCATTTAATGCAGCCAGAGGACACTTCATTTTCATTGCTAAGTGACTCAGACTTTTTGTCACAATTAGAAGAGGCTCTCAGCTTTACTACTAAGTGCAGGGATGGGGGATGGGGGTGGGGGTGCCTCTTCTCTAGAGACTGTACTTCTTCTTGGAATTAAGCTGTTACTGAAGTATAAATTAGAAAGGGAAGATAACACAGCCCAAAGCAAAAATGTCAATATTGGATTAGGCGTGTCAAATGACAGTATCTTTGGGTGAACTATTCCTTTAAGAACCCTGAGTCATTTGTGTGGTATGGTCAGTATGTCTGTTGATGACAGTCGAGAAATATTTATGACCTCTTTTGTCGCAGATTCTTTGTAGACTCATCAACAGCCTTTATCCAAGGGGGAAGGAACCCATCAAAAAGATCCCAGAGACTCAGATGGCCTTTAAACAAATGGAGAAGATCTCCCAGTTCCTGCAAGCTGCAGAAGCTTATGGAGTCACAACCACTGACATCTTTCAAACTGTAGATCTCTGGGAGGGTAAAGGAGTCTCACAAATCAGTATAGACACTTGCATCTGACAGTTTTCCCTGTGATTACTATAAGAGTTATTAAAATGCTTTCCCACGTGTCACTACAATATGTTTATGATCTGGCTGCAGGAAAAGACCTGGCAGCAGTGCAAAGGACCCTAATGGCTCTGGGGAGTTTGGCTGTCACCAAGGATGACGGTCAATACAGAGGAGACAGAGACTGGTTCCACAGGTGGATAAACAGCAGAACAAAACAAAAGAGCTCCATTTCTTCACAGCTGCACGGCCAGTCATGTAACCATACTGCTATTTGTGTTTAGGAAAGCCCAGGGGTATCGAAGAGACTTCACCGAAGAGCAGCTACGCCAAGGACAGAGTTTAATCGGCCTGCAAATGGGCAGCAACCGTGGGGCTTCCCAAGCTGGTATGACAGGCTATGGTATGCACCGTCAGATCATGTAGACCCATCACTAGCCAAGCTGTTCTGCTTCCAGACCTTATTTTCTCCTAACACCACAAATGTTGTAGCCCGAAAAAAAACCTTCCTAAGCTTTGTAGCACCTGCCATGTTAACCTCAATTTCCCTGAAAGTGCTGCTTTCGCCAAGTAGTGTTTTTATCCACATCTTGAAAAGCGATGTCAGATGCTGTACTTCCTTGGGCTCGCCTTCCCTTCCTCTCTTCCAGTTTGTCACATGCTGTTCCCTAACTATCACTCTTAACTCAGTTTTGCTACACTTCAGGTCCAGATGTTTACTTAACGTGGAACTCAGTGCTTCAGCATCGGTTTATTCTCATAAAGTGTTCGATTAAAATCTCTATACAATGCAAGTCATCAGTGTTGTAAATATATCTACACAAGTACTGTAAGCCACTGTTAGAGCATGCCACATGCCATGCATTTTTAGTTATCTACGCATTTATTTACATTTCCTTTGGTTGTTTTAGGATGGTCTGCTACTGTGTAATTATTTAGCCTTAAAACTCATGGAACTTAATGACTGACGATGTCTCTGCTATCTTGTCTGAAGACTTGTTGCAGTATCCTCTGTAACCAAATCAACCTCACATGGTGCCTGGTTATGGACTACAATGACTGGGTCCCGATATACTGGCCTCAAATTATAAATGAGAGTCATTCATTCTGAGCCATGCCCTTGTTATTTGTTTGTTAGATTACATATTATACTGTGTCTCTTTTGTCCGCAACAAGCAAGTAAATGTGCAGTAGCCAACATGTATGACAGTGAAGTTTCCATCTCTGATGCCAGTTGAATACATTGCTTGAATGTGCCCTTTTATGTGCATTATGTTTATATTTTTTAAATATATTTATATCTGGAAGCTTGTAAGAAGAATTATTTAAAAAAATAAATACAATAAAGTACAGTATGATAAGAGGTATTTGTGTCAGTTTTATAATGCACAAGTTGAGTAACTGCTGTGTACTCAGGGTGTTGGGGGTGTTTCTTTTTTTCCCTTATCTTGGTTTTATGTTCCAGCTCCTCCCTCGCGCCCATCCCTCTCTCCTCTGCTCACTGTACACAATCTAATAAAGCATATGCTGCGCAGCATAATGATTAGGCTGCTTGTTTCTGATTCAAGCCTGTGTGCCAGCAAACCTTTGCCTTGCTGAGTTGACTTCAGTGAGATATTAAATCCCTCCCTTGTTCCAGTAAAGCTCTTTAATAGCTGATCTTACCTTTGTAAAAAACCAAGACTGGAACTGCCAGAAAGTGTGCATAACCATCATATCCATTTTGTTTGGACCACTTTGAACCATTTTGATAAATATAAAGCAATGCCTCGTACCACATTACCTGTAGTTTCATTTGCAGTGTCCTGGGAGATAGTGTTGGGCTTTAGACCACAAAAGGCCGCGATTTATTTCAGTGATCCAGTTTATGGGGTCAATTGCTGCTGGGCTGTTAAATGGCACACATGAGGAATACATGCATTAATTAACATTTTAGTTTGCTATTAACAGCCAGCCCACAGTCCATTCATAGTACTATATTTTTAATTGCCAAATAAAAATGTGGTATCTTCTGCTGTGGAGACATCTAGGCTCAACATATAATTATTTGGTTAGGGGTAATATACTGTTTGCTTCACTGTATGGGCAGCTCATGTCAGCTATGCAGCCTTCTGCATGTCTGGTCTTCAAATACTCTTTGAGTGTAAGCTTATTATTAGCCTCAGTTAGACTGGAAAAGAATAAAAGGGCACAGGTGATGTGTAACCAGGGTGGCAGGCTCAATAAGTAAACCAAAAACAACACAGAGACCAATGGCTTTGAGAGGTCTAAGGTCATTCTTGTCTGAAACTGTTTCCCTGCTTGTGTGTTTTCTGTGGTTGGTCTCTTGTCCTCTTTCATTGTGCATGCCGGCTTTGAGGCTAACTATGCACTAGATTGAACTTCTTTGAGTCTGCGAGCTTCTTTGTTGTGGGATACTGATCTCATTAGACAGGAAAATCAGGTAAAATGTTGCAGGCAAGGATTACGGTCATTTTACTGCTTCTTCTGTTGGCATTCAGAGGTGTCAAAGAGCAAGAAACCCAAACTAAAGGCTGCGTCTGTGGATATCCTGGAATACCAGGTGATCCTGGACACAATGGCATGCCTGGCAGAGATGGTCGCGACGGACTCCGAGGTGACAAAGGTGATCAAGGTAAGTTTAGAAGAGAATTTTTTTTTCATGTTTTAAGTGTCACCTTCACAGTTTGTAATAACATTATAATTCATCAATCATCCCTGGAAAGGTGAAATTGGCCCTCCTGGACCCACAGGCCATGATGGCCACAAGGGAGACAAAGGGCAACCCGGTATGTGTCTTTAGAATATGCTGTGTGGACCTATATCTGTATTTATCTGCAACTGTTTGTACATACTTTAATGCAATGCAAGTTAATATGTTTGAACTGCACTATAAATGTATATCTACAGTTACAGTGAGGTTTATTGTGTGCTCATCATTTACAGGTGAAACTGGCCCAGCAGGCCTCAAAGGGAAAAGAGGAGATAATGGAGAAAGGGGCCTTCCTGGGAAAATGGGGCCCCAAGGAGTGCAAGGGCCTATTGGCCTCAAAGGAAATAGGGGAGAGCTTGGGCTGCCTGGACCCCAAGGACCTAAAGGAGATTTAGGGCCTCCTGGACCACAGGGTCAAAAGGGGGAAACTGGCCACAGAGGTGACAGAGGCATTCCAGGACCATTGGGGCCACCTGGCAGACCAGGCCCCAAAGGGGAAGTTGGTATTCAAGGTCACAAAGGAAATATTGGTTATCGTGGGGACAGAGGGACTCGAGGTGATAAGGGCGATAAGGGTGAAAAGGGAGATGCATTTGTTATTTCCAAAAGTGCCTTCTCCGTAGGCCTCAGTGCTCAATCTAAACTCCCAGCAGCGAATGCGCCGATCCGGTTTGACAAGGTTATTTACAATGAGCAAAATCATTACGATCCACAAACAGGGAGATTCACTTGCTCCGTGGCAGGTGCTTACTTCTTCACCTACCACATCACTGTCTTTTCCAGAAATGTGAAAGTGGCCCTCGTGAAGAACGGGGCAAAAATCATCCACACCACGGACAACTACCAGAGCGGTGAGGACCAGGCAGCAGGGGGAGCTGTGCTTCACCTGGTGGTAGGGGATAAGGTGTGGCTGCAGGTGGCTGGAGGAGAGCTGTTCAATGGGCTCTTTGCTGATGAAGATGATGACACTACCTTCTCTGGGTTCCTAATCTGTGGATCTTAATTAAGGCATCATTTATAACTACTATGAGTAGAAACACTGAAATACGTTAAACAATCCAAGTCAGTCGGATTCAACGTGCCACTAAATTTAAATCCTATTCAGTTAAGGTGTATTTATATAGCAAATTCAAAATAACCTTCACCTCAAGGTGCTTTAAGCTGTAAGACAAAGACCCAAGCAAACCCCTATGAGCAAGCTTTTTGCAACAGTGAGAAAACCTCCAGCAGTATGCATTTAAGTCTATAACGCATGCTGCAATGTTAAATGTGACTAATTTACTCAAGTACTGTATAAATTTGAATCAACTGTGTTTCATTTTAGCGTTATTATGTGGTGTCTTCTCCACAAAGCAAACAGCACACTTTTCTGCATTTATTTATTTACACTGCTGATTAAAATTTTACATGAAAAAGAAGTGAAGTGTTTATATAAAACAGCTTATCGTTATAGATTAAACTGCACACGGAAGACGGTTCAAAAGGCTTCTTAAACATTAACACAAATGGCAATAATCCAGTATTATAAACTGTTGTGCACTATAATAGCTATAGCAATCACAAGAGGATTTTTTTTCTGCATTGTAAGTATAAAATGTGACTTTCCTTTTGGGGAATTTCTTTTTGTGTTTTATGCTTACTTGTACTTGGATGTTGTTCCACCATGAGTTGCCAAACACTTCTGAAATTCTGTGTGCATTATTGTTTTTATTGCGAAGACATGTGAGCATGATCATGTGAAAACAAATAGTGATATTAAACACTGTGCAGAAGTTAACTCTGCCCTGTTATTTTTGCGACCTGTTTACTCTCTCAGAACAAAGAGGAGTCCTTTTTTCTTCCTCTGGTATTTGGGGATGGGTGCGCAATAGAAATGTCCGTGACAGTAATTGTCTGGCATGGCACGAGGAAGACAGTGCAACACCA
The DNA here is from genome assembly GCA_034780415.1 of Cichlasoma orientale. Lineage (NCBI taxonomy): Eukaryota > Metazoa > Chordata > Actinopteri > Cichliformes > Cichlidae > Cichlasoma > Cichlasoma orientale. Next base: position 373,871 of record JAVDPK010000908.1, on the reverse strand, counting down.
ACTGGAAGGCCCAGTCTTTTTTAGTCGTCAGAGAGACGCAGGAACTTACGTGAAGCGTTTTCTGTTTTCTCTTATCTGACTTCATTGAGGAGCCTTGAAAGTGGGCGTGGTTTGCGGTGGTAACGATTTACTGAATTGTGATTGGCGGTAAACCAAAATGGTCACGCTGTGGTCAACCAGTAACCGCGAGTTTAACCTGGCGATCGCCCGCCCCTTGCAAACACAGCAACAAGTGCATTAGTTAGTGATGCTCGCCAAGCGCTATCCTCCAAGAGGGACCTCTTTTAACTTGGAGTCACCAGCGACATTAGTAGCGTCCCGTGAGTAACGTCGGGAGAACTCGCATGTTTCAGTGCTTAACTTGCACTTACTTGCGTACCAACGAGTTTTACCGGTTATTGAAAGCGAAATCAGAAACCTCAGAGCTTGCGCAATTGCACAAGTTTATCAGTGGAGCCTGTGAGCTAGCTCAAGGTGCTAGCTCAAGAAGTCAGACAGCCATTTGTCTCAGCATGTCGCGGAGTGACTGAGTTATAGCGGAGGCAGCTGCCGTGCTTTTTGTGCGCGACATGTTTTTGCGAGGAGACTGCGGGTGCGACGCAGCGAGCGGCTGGAAGTCCGGGAAACCGCTCCACCACTATGGATAAATAACCAAAACAGCTGCTCTGTTGATGTGAGAGAGAAAAAGGTCAGGAGGACAACATCAGCAACTATGAGCAGGGTGAGGAAAGGTTTTGGTACTGTGATTTGAATAATTGATGATAGAAGCGTGGATCGCCTTACAGTTGCAGTGATTTTTTTTTTCCCCCTGTTGTGTTCTCAGTTGAAATGGGACCGGGGTGCGGGAGTTATTGTGGTGCATTACAGCCGTGGTTGTTATAGTGATGTGGGAGATGCCAGGCTGTGCAGGGAGTTGGTGAAGGAGGAGGGGAGAGTTGAGGGCCAGCAACTACAAAGAGCTTTACGGCCGAAGAAAGTTAATTAATGCAGAAATAAATAAGCACTTAGGCCCCGAGTTCTTTATGAGCTTAGAAAAGTGCTCAATATAATCCCCTTCCGTGATTCCCTGTTTTCCAGATTCTGCTGCAGCCCTAACTGAGCTACACTTGTTGTAGGAGAGTTTACTCCAAATTAATGAACTTGGGTTCATGGCTCCCCACATACACTTACAGAACCGAAATCTGGTGCAGGCCAGAGTCCTCTGATTTATAGTAATTTTTACAACAGAGCTAAATGGCTACAATATAATTTTACAATAGTCTACTTTATCTTCCAGGTACAGTAGTAATTTGGTCTCATGAGACATAAAATGTAGCACCTACAGCTCATCTCTCAGTAGTTTATAAACTTTTTTCTCTTAATAAACTTATTTTTATTTATTTTTTTATTTGATGCTCAGGCCTTTAGGTTGAGGTTGCTGTGCTGTCACGTTACACTGCTGGCTGTTGATACCCACGCTCGGTGGTGTTTTGTCCTCACTAAGCCTTTTACACTGTGTGGTATTGGATTTCTTGCAGTCTGTATCTTTGACAGCCCTCACTTGATCAGGTGAGTAAGTGGCTGCCTGTGTGAGAGTGGTGACACTCCCTGCTTTGGCCTCCACCTGCACTTCCCACGCTCTGTGGAAAGGGGCGTGGAAGCTTCTTTCATTCTCCTTAGCGCTAGATCAAAAATGAGGAACTGGGTCACAGATGGCGATGAGACTTTAACCTTTAATCTGAACTCGTAGCTTGAATTCACCTGATCCGGGCATGACCTATTGTGTATTTCATAATCATATCAGATGCTAAAGATTTATGGTGTTGTGTCATCGCCCCCTTGCAGTCAGATCCTGGTGGGCTGTTTGCAGGCTTTAGGTGTCACTCAGTCAGTGCCGAATCACCTGGTGATCTTCCTGGCCTGTCGTGTCAATGAAACTAGTCCTGAACACAGAGTGGTAGAGCTGCTTTAATCAGATTATGACTGGAATGGAAACAAAATGACCTATACCCACTCCCACATCTACACACTGGTCTCACATACAGTAGACTTCCTTCTTAGCATACTTGCTAACAAAAAGACTTTACTACAGAGTCATACATACTCATGCAGAACATAGTCAAGAGTTACTTAATCTTGAAAAATCCTTTCGCAACCACAGAAAGACAACTATATTGAACTTTTTCCTCTTGCACTCAACATATGTTCAGCTTAAGTTTCGCGAAACCCCATTTACGCACACTGATCTAGCTAATCAGCCAATCTGTTCTTTAAAACACTGTGTGTGTGGTTTAGCTGTAAGAGGAAGAAGAGAGGATTGTCTTCCTCACAGCTTTCTTTCATCGAGGCAAGTAAAAGGCTGGTAATGTGACGGTTTACCAGAACAGCAGCGTAGCTGCAGGGTCATTGTGTCCGTCTCACAGTTAAGCCAGAGAAACAAAATGAAAAATCAAACTTTCCCTTGATACTGTCTGTCTGGTGGTCTCTTGGTTTAATGCTCACTTCATTTTGTCTTCTTAATAAGTTTTAGCCCAGCCTCGGGGAGGACATACCTCAGCAGAGGTGAACTGTGTGCAGAAAGTCACTTATGCTATGTACTTGTAAATTCTTACATAACCGACAGCCAGAGTTTTCCAGCCAAACAGGAAGGGAGTCAGTCATTTCAAAGCTTTCCTCCCCGCTCCGTGTACACATACATGAGTATCCACGCGCATGGACGAAGGCCATACATTATGAGAAAGGATGCTCACATGTGTTTTTTTGGAGTGCATTTTTTCTTGAGCCCATGTATGGGTGCATGTTGTTTATTCGTGTGGATACATGTTCATCCTGGGAGTCTAATCTGAAACTGGATCCAGCTGGCCGCCTTGCACGGTGGTGGTGGTGGTGGTGGTGGGGAGGGGGAGATCCTCCCTCAGCTCCTAATTAACTCTGGACCAGGGCCCCAGTGTGCCGCTCCCATCCACAGATTAGCAAGACGAAGCCAGAGAAAAGCAGTGATCCTGGTACTCAGGCAGCATAACGAAGTTTGACATTGTGAAAGTGATTTATTACCACATACGTAAGTAGTGCTTGTCTGGTTGTTCTGATGTGCATATGAGCTTGCGGAGTGTGTTTTATTGACAGCGTTTTTGTTGTTGTTGCCATTTTTTCCTCTAAATTTAAGGGAAAGAAAAACGTGTGAGTCAAAGCTGAGAAAAAATATGTTTTTGGAAGTGCATATAAATACCTTTTCATAGAAAATATAAAATATATCCCATACTGTGGATGTATTGACAGCATAAAAATTTTAAAAAGCAATACATTATTAACATTTCAATGATTAGTTTAATTATTGCTTATTTATTTGATTAATTATTCAGTCTGTATACCTGAAAATGTCCTATTACACATCCTCAAGCTCAAAGAAATTCCATAAAATTTCTTGTTTTTACCAAATTAATACTATAAAACAAAGACATTGAGAAATGTAATGTGCTGTTACATGGGACACAAGAAGAGAGAGAATTCTCTGAAAAGCTGCAGCAAAGATTACTTAGAAGTTTGTCTTGAACAGTTACTCAGTTATTAATAATAGCTCCTGATTTATGTTCCCTGTAAAAATGCTGCTTTCACTTGCTCCCTTATTCTCAAGGAGTCATGACAGTGGGTTGCTCCGCATGTTTGATTTGGCAGAGTTTTTACTCCAAATGCTCTCCCTGTTGCAACTCCAAAAGGATTTGTATCTCCTCCTGGGATCGAACTGGGCATCTTTTGTTTTCTAGGTGAATGTGTAAACGGCTACACTATCGACCAATTTATTAATCAACTATTTGCTTCAGCTAAAGAAGTGCTTCTCACCATTAAATAAACTGCGAACTGTTTGCAGTGTTGCATTTGTTTTGTAAAACTAAGTGTGAAGTGCTATAGGGGTCTTAAATATGTCCACATATATCCACATCAACGCTAACGCTGTAATGTTAATGCATTCAGCAAAAAGCTCTAGTAAAAAGTCACAGAGTCTAACATACTGTAGATTTACTGCAATGTAAAAGCATTTTGCACATACGTTGTTGATGATTAAAGCCTGTTTTGCCGGGATGTGAAACGGTGGCCACCTGTGTCAGCTTGACTCTGACTAATGCCACTGCCAAGCATTAGTCGACGCCAACTGCCACAGGCCAGTTGGCGTCCTACTGCAGGAAGAACGCATAAAGGTATTGAAGGATAGGACATTTGGTAGAACTGCTGATAGCATGACGTGAGAATTCCAAACAAAAACAAGCTGCTGAAGACATTCCTTCCCTATCTCCTATCTTTCCACTTGGGAAGTAGATGGAATAATCGATCTTGTCTGTTTTTTTCCATTTTGCTACTCAACGTGATTCCTCAGTGGCTGTGAAGGAGAAAGTACAAGAAGACAATTCAGCATAGATTTGAAAGCAGCACATTGTTCGGAGGGGTGGGGGGGGGGGTGTTTACTGTCTGTCAGCAGCGGTGCTTGGCAGCGGTGGCTCTGTGTTTACATAAGTGTTCAGAGCGATGAAGCAAGCTGGTTGAAGTGACAGCAGATTCCACTGAGGGGCTGACTGAGAAAGCTCATCTGCTCTTAACGTTGCACAGTGACGGGGAGTATGGGAGCATTCCAGGATCCCTGCAACTCCCTGCATGCGTATGCAGCAAAAACTGGAGGCAGTGTTTTCTTCAAATAATAAAAGAATGCATTCAGCCTGTTAGGACTGGTAGATGTTGGCATATTTTTGACAACATTTTGCACTGTTTGGTGTGTTTAATGTAGAACAATAAGCATACACTGAATCCTTTCTTATATGCTATAATATTGTAAGCGCAAATCTATTAACTACGACGAGTATATTTTTGTACATTTTATATTTGATAATTAATAAAATAGATAAATATTTCATCTGTCTGTGTCTGTTACCAGATCTCAGCATATAACCATTTATTAATTATTTTTGGTGAATAATTAGTTAATATCATCACCGTATACCATCCTCCTCATGACAAAACAGATGGATTGGGTCTTAGCTGGGGACCTACTTGGACATTATTATAAAAAAAATGAGTTTGCGAATTTAGAAATTTCTGCTTCAAAGGCATCGTTTATTTGCTTGTTGTTGTGGAACATTTCAGTCAGGCATCAGCTATGGAGCTATGATGTGTTATGAGGTGAAAAGTGCCACAGATTTGAAGACCACACATCCTTCCCCTTCACCATCACCTCATCTTCTACGCAATCGGGAGAAAACTGGGCAATTTATTGCATTAATCACAATGGATTAACGGGCTTCATTGCTTAGTCACGCTCACAAAGCCCCACTTCAAAGCCTCGGCTGCATTAGCCACTGCCCTGAATCGCACACATGTAAAGCTGAACTTGGCACCACCACCACCCCAGCCTGGGCCTCATTTCGCCTTGGACATTGAAATACGCCATCAAGGACAAATACATGAAGCATGCTCAGGAAAATCTCACACTCCCAATGATTCAGTTCCCCCTTTTCTCATGTACAAACACAGATGATACATCATTGGAATGGGTTCATGTATTAGTCTTTTCATTTTATTTGAACTGATCTACCTTTATTTGATTGTCAATTGTAATTGATTTTTCATTGTGGACTTATAAATGCAAGATTTTTAAACTGAACTCTGTTTTGCAGGCAGGACAAAAGGACAGGGTCTTGTCTGCAAGTGAAGACCTTGTCTCACACGTCAACGATGCAAAAACTGATCCGCTGATCCGGAGCAGACCCCTCAGTGATATATATCCATCCCAAAGCCATCCTGAGAGAAGTTCAGGCCCATATCTGCTGTCTGGATATGGTGCCCAGGTGCAGCCAATGAGTGCCGGTCCTCACTCTGATGAGAGCAAACTGAATGTCATCAACTCTTCTGCTTGGTCCAGCTCTGTTTCATGTCAGCCTGAAGGAAAGCCTTACTCCTCAAGAATTATGAGGCTTTTTTCTAACTCAAGGAAGGGCCCAGTCCCCGCTCAAAGTCCAAATGCAGACGATCCAACCTTGGCCCACAGCGGCGACAGCAATGCCCCCCAGTCGTGGTCAGGACTTTCAGGGTTAGGTGTTGTGGACTCCTTTAAAAAACTGCGGTCATCTGTACTTCAGGGTATTCAGAGCAGAAACCATGATGGAGACCATGCTGCTTTACCCAATCAGGAAAGGGCAAATGGCATAGTTGTAAATAATTCTGATCCATGTCTACTGGATCCAACAAATCATTCAAAGAGCACTGAAGGATATACTGTTTCTAATGGAAGTTTTATAGGCCAAAAATTGGCTTTGTTAAGCCAGTATGGCTCAGATAATGAGGACTACGATGATGAGGATAATTGTGGAGATGGTCTCACACGCAATTCACGATTGTCCAGGAGTATCAGGAGAGCATATGGAGCAGGGCGCATCACTTTATTTGACACTGGGAATGGGAGAAAAGTAGGAAGCAATGCAAATACCGCACAGAAACCAGACAGGGCATCTAAGCTCAGTGTCCAAACTGAGAATATGAGTGAAAATACAAACGTGAAGGTGCTGAGCAGACTGAGCAAAAGTGCAGAGAATCTACATATATTTAAGACACAGTTTAGACGTAAAGCCCCGTCTCCAGGTCCCCCTTCCCCACAGGAAGACGATCGGAGGTCTAGCATATCAAATGGGATGCCAAACATCGAAAGGACTTCCAGCGCCTCCTCAGCAGACCTCTGGGCTCATGACGTTAGCCGCAAGAAGAACCCTGTGAAGACTAAGGCACCAATGCTGAAGCTAGTCGGTAGCATGACTGACTTAACTGTCCGACGCAGGCGAAGTCCCTCTCCGAGTCCCACCTCTCCATCTCCTATGTCTCCCTTGAGCCGCCTCCATGACGATTACTCCCGCCGTTTGCCTTTCCAACAACATACCAGTGAGCGACAGCGCCGACCCCTGCCCGTCACGGCCCAGGCCATGTTCGTCGAGCACACTCCTCTGGTTCATTCCCAGCCTGAATACAACAACGGGCCACAACCCCACCAGGTTGTTATCAGCCCCCCTTCCTTGGAGCCCCCCAAGACAACAGAGCAGACTTCACCTGATATCTCTGCTCAATATGAGTCGCTGGCTGTAGCCGCAACAAGTGATTATAAACAGATGGTAGAATGCAGTTCATCCCTGTTCAGCCAAAGAGAGCCTTCACAAGAGCAAGAACAGACTGAGGGCATCCCGCTACTGAATGAGGTAAGGCTGCAAATCTGAAGTAATACCTTTTTCTTTGTCTGCACTTCACTGCTCATCAACAGACATGATATTTCAACACATCACCAAACAACAATGACTAGAATGCCATCTTTGTACAAGTGGCCTATTTGATTATGACACATTTAGCTGCTTGTTGCTGAATAAATGTGCTGCTAAAAAGAAAGAAGGCGGCAACGTGTTTCAAATCAATGCACATAAAAGCATAGGATCCGTATCTTTAGGCTAACCTTTTAGGTTCAAAGAGCACGTGCTGAAAGACAGAAGAAAGATTCAATTTCCTATCACGCAGAGGTGAGTGATGGCTTCTGGATGCCGACTGAATGGCATTGACCCTTGTTTTGGGAAGTGATATATCACTTCTCTCAGTTTGGAGTGATCTTTGGATCTGGCAGGATTCCAGCAGATTCAGATAAGGATGCGTGTTGACGTGAGACTTGTCAGTAGTATGCCAGAAGAATTGAGCTTTGTGCAGTCCAAAGTCCTCTTGAGTGTCAAATAATAATGCCATCGATTCACACCCTTTTTTTCTGTCAGTTGTGGTCGACGCCTGACCTCTGATGCTGCAAGAGTCACATGGCGAAGCCAGCTGTTTTAAGCTCCCAGGCACACTGAAGGAGCAGAGAGAGTTAATGATTAGGCTTTGTTTATGATTAGTGGCCCTTGCGCAAAGCAGCTCCGTGTGCTGTTGCTGTGGGAGGGTTGGAGGCTAAGAGTGCGCACAGCTCTCACTTCTCCCCCTTTCCTCTAGATGCAGCTCAATAGAGCAAAGTCCAGCGCCATGGACACTGGGCCCGGGACAGCTAACGGCACCATCAAGTAGACAGGACCGTTGAGATGCCATTTTAGCAACATGTCTTATGGTCTAAAGGTGGCATTTTCTCCTGAAAGATGAGCAGGAAAAACAGATTTGTTTACTTCAGAAATCAAGCGGCTTTCACTGGCCTGAAATTTTTTAGAGACTTGGCCTTGTGACCGTATACCAGCCTGTGTGTTTGTCTGTGTTTCACAATGGTGCTAGCCTACTGTGTGCCTTTCCAGTGTATATGCCGGGGTCCGGATCCAGATCGAGAAAAGCAAGAGGTGAGAGTTGATTTTACTGGCTAAAAAGATTTAGAGCAGTAACTTCCCAGTGGATAACTCTTAGCCAATAATGGACTCTTAAATATACGATACCTGCTCAGATGCATGCAGCATGATAACATCTGTTTGTTCATATTGGTGCAATTTCTGTTGCAGTTTTTGTTTGAATATGATAAGCACGGGGTTGATTGTGTTCAATATAGAGAGCCTCTTACTGCGTCAACAAGAATCCTTTCACTCGATAAAGTTTCTCACGAGATAAAGCTTTGCACTGATTCCAAGAAAGCTTTTTCTGCCTTTACCTCTTGTGACTTTTAATTTTATTCCATAGTGTAGTGCTTTACATAGTCACCTAACAAGTATAAGATCCCCGATTTGTTTTTGGGAGGGGAGACAAAATCCCTTTGGGGTTGCTTCAGAAAGGGCATCTGATGTTTAAAAACTCTGCCAAATCAAACGTGCGGCGCTACCCGCTGTGGTGACCCTTTCTGTGAATAAGGAGCAGCCGAAAGCAGCTTCTTCTGTTTCTGATTAACAGATGTTCTTTCCAGTTGACATTATGTTCGCCATTGTTCTACATTGCAGGTTAGAGACCAAGGGAAAGTCAGTATCATTGCCCTTGTTTAGTTTCCAAGTTTTTCCTTTGATCCCCAGGTGGCATCGGACCTTCAGGGACGAGAAGCCCTTCTCCAAACAGAGGATCCATCAACTCCATCAACCAGCAGCACGCCTCCTATCTCCCCAACATCCCTCTCCGAGTCAGCCATATCACCTACATCTCCCACAGATGAAGCTACGGATTCCACAGAAACATCCTCCGTCAAGCCCAGACGAAGAAGCGGGCGCCCGAGACCGCGGCCCATTTCTGACTATGGGCAGCTTATTTCCAGGAAACATTCTATCCCCGAGGAAGTCGGAGAGCTTCTTTCTGAGGAAAGGACTGCAAACGCACTGCTGCATAAAGATGGCAGTAATGACGCATACATGAATGGAGAGAGCCCTGAAAGCTGCAGCATGAATGGGGACATTCAAGCCATGAGGCAGCGGCCCATCTCCGTGATAGGACCTGTGGATATCTTCCCTCCTGATGCTGACTTGAAGGAAGACAGCCTTCCTTCTGTAAGCTGCTTCAGGTTTTACCCATTATGTGCCATATTCCTCAAAAATTTCTGTATGAGGTGTGATGAAAAAATTATGTGATGCCGGCCATAAAAAGTAAAAACCAGACCTGATTTAAATTTTGCCGTTAGAGCCATTAGTCAAAGTAAAGTCTGACCATTTGCATCTTTGGATCCACTGTGTCACAGTAACGACCTATCAACTTGCACTTCAGCTTGGGGAAGAAAACAGAATCATAGGGAACCAAATCTGCCAATTAAGGCAGCTATTGGGCAGTCGTTGCTCAACTACCTGCCTTAATTGCATATATTTACATATATATATACATATTTTTTTTATATGTGTTCACGGTCTTATCAAGAGGTTGCACCATCTGTTATTTCTGTGCGACAATTTTATTTTTATTTTTGTCCTCTCTGCAGCCTTTGTCGCGACCACCAATCCCTTCCCACCAGGTGCCCCCCTACAGAGGAGTGTCTGCCAGGTTTCGTCCCTCTGCTCTCTCCCAGAGTACCCCCATTGGACTGGACCGTGTAGGCCGCCGCAAACTCCACAGAGTGCTCAGCGGTGAGAACTGACAAAACATAACAAAACATTGGTAGTGTTCCAACATGGTACCATTAAGTTAGAAAATACGTACCTCAAAGCTTTCCTCCAACAATGGTTAAGAATATCATGAAGTTGCACAGACATTGTAATCTAATGCAATATATTTTGAAGTTGCCTAATTGTTGTATCAGTGCCCATATGTCAACAACTGGCTGTCAAGTGAAAGAACGTACAATTCAACAGTATTTCAATGATGTTTATTTATTTTCCCTATGAACTGGAGGGTTCTCTAATGATAAAATACAATAAAATGAAAACCTTTTAAGAAAGTTGTCTTCAAGTGTGCACACAATGACTACCGTAAAGACAAAGGAAAAAACTGCACAGATTATAATAACCATACCGTAAAGACACGAATACTTGTGCAGAGTAAATTAGAAATGGTCTGTCAAAATCTAATAATAGGTCTGTGTCTGGATCCGGATCTCGGCCCTCTTATTGGTGATCTAGGCCTTAGAGCATAATGACTATATGAAGCTATTCTTTTCTATTGAGCCTTGGTGAGTGTTTCACTACCATTACTCAAGTCATATTAATAAAACATAAGCTTGCTAATCTCATCCAGTCTTGTCTCTTTCAATTAAGAATAAAATCAAACCTATACCGCCTGCCAGCGACATTGAATTTTAACGAAAGCTTTCCCAGACACAGATTAGGCCTCATGTCTCAGACGAAAGGAAAAAAAAAATCAATGAATGTCTCCATTGAAAAATGTTTATGGTCTAGGACTGGGCTTAATCCATGTCTGGGAAACTGAGCCTTAGTTCTCCCATCTTGATTACTGTAGCTCACTTGCATTAACTAGCCCATCTTCTATTGATCCAGAGCACAGGCTGCTAACAAAAATTAGCCAACAATCGCACATCATCCCGATTCTTGCATGGCCATGCCTCTGCTTATATAACAGAATTGCTGAGATCTTAGCCAAGCAGTGGGTCTCTCTGATCACCTGATGAAGGCCTTTTAATTGTTCCATGCTCTTATTTTAAACCCAGAGGCAACTTTTGATGTCAACTGTGCAACAGCCTTCCTAATTGTATTTCTAGTTTACTCTGGTCACCTGCCTCGAGTAAACGTAAACAAGTTTGTATGCAAGTAGTTATGTAACGTATAAATGTGTTGAGAAATGTGCACTTATTTTAAAAGCAAGTTCTGAAGCTTTTTGTGCAATAAAAATATTGTTTTAATAACTTGGAAATAGAAAACAGCAATACAGTGCACTCTGCTTGCAGACTGAATGTGCCCCTGGGGTTGTTTATGTTTGACGAGAGATTAAAAAATTTAGTCTGTGGGAAAACTGGAGTGCAGGAATGTCAATAAGTGCGACACAGGGAAATGTTGATGTAGAGCCAGGTGTGAGTGCGCCTGCATCTGTGCCTTCTTTCTGCATTTGCTGAGAGTTTTCTGCGCTGTACGGTTTCATCGTCTCTTTATGCATGTTACAGATGGCGTGTCGGAGTGCTCTGCCACACTCGACGACAGCGTGAGCGAGGAGGAGGAGGGTAGCTTTGATGAGCTCACTGATGTCACGCCCTACCTCCAGCCAGGGGTGGAGCTCTCTGTGCTCAACGAGGTGAGGTTGCGACGGGAATCTTGTCACGTTGCAACACACACGAAGATCTCTTCCAAAAATGTGCTTCAAGTTTGTGATGCAGTACTTATCTTGTCACCCTGCTGCCTCGTGAACAGCTGTGCAGAAATGTTAATGCGTGTGGTTCCAAGATGTCTGGCCTCAATTCAGTAGAACACACTTCCAGTGCAGAGTCCGCAAGCCTATACGTAATCTTACATGTTAGACACGGGTTTGGCCTGCATGTAATTGTATGTTTATCTTATCTGTTTGTGTTCATGCTCAGTGGATAAGCTCTGGCCACGCGGTTTATGCCGAGGCTCTGTGGGACCATGTGACCATGGAGGAGCAGGAGCTGGCCTTCAAGGCTGGAGATGTAATCCGTGTCTTGGATGCCTCACATACGGACTGGTGGTGGGGCAGGGGGGCTGACAGGGAGGCCTGGTTCCCCTCCTGCTTTGTGAGGGTAAGTGGACTTCCTGACCCGGCGTCTGATGCATGTTTGCTCTCTGGCAGCGCAGAAAAGACTCACAAACTGGCTTAGCTCCAAACAATCCCCAGCACCCCTCTGAAGAAGGGGTACAGCTGGTTTCTGTAGTGACCAGAACTGATTGACAGTTGAGTGTTAATTAGGCGGGCGGTCACCATGGTGAGGTTATTTGATTGGCAGATGGGGATTTGCTGTGTAATTGCTTGTAGCTGAATCAATGTTGTTGAACAGGAGCTGGTTAAACTTGCTCATGTTGTTGCCTAAGTGATGTGGAGCAAATCTGAGCCATAAAAGGTACTTAAACCTCAAAAGACTTTTGTGCTTTAAGTACCTATTGTTGTAATAATGTCAATTTGCATATGAGCTTTAACATTTGTTTGATAATTTTGCAAGTACAAACAAAAACAGGCTGAATATGTTTTGTGACTTGAAGTTAGACTTTCTGATAATTCAAATTAATTCAAGTGCTGCTCAGGAGGTCCAATTGTGTCTGTGGTGAATGTGTTTCAGGTGCGTGTGAACCAGGAGGACTCGAGCGCTGAAAGCGTGGAGAGTGTAGCGGACCAGGAAGATCCAGCTCCCAGAGACACACACAGCACTCAGCACAGGCAACAGATGAGAACCAATGTGGTTCAAGAAATCATGAATACTGAACGCATCTACATAAAACACCTGAAAGACATTTGTGAGGTATGGGCTTCAAGACCAGTGTTTCTCAGACTTTAACTAGCACGCCCCGGCTTCCAAATGCAAAAAAGTTCAAGTTGAAAACCCCTGAATTGAACCACGGTACGCTAATCATGTTCCGTCTCTGTCGCACTGGCATTTAATTTGATCCAGAGATGATTGACGTCTCTCATTCCAGGAAATGTTAGCAATGTTTGTAATAAGCTTCTTTTCTAGAACTGTAAAATTCCAGATAATCAGAGTCATGTTTTCCAAGAATGTTAAATTCTACCTTCCAGCACCACCTGCTGGCCAGCATTTGAGCTGTTGTCATGTTTTCTCTCAGTCTGAATACTGGTGCTGTGTATGTTTCAGGGTTACATCCGCCAGTGCCGGAAACACCCCGACATGTTTACCGAGCTGCAGCTGAAAACCATCTTCAGCAACATAGAAGACATCTACAAGTTTCAGAGGCACTTCCTCCGAGAGCTGGAGAAGAAGTACAACAAGGACCAGCCGCATCTCAGTGAAATAGGTTCATGCTTTCTCCTGCAGGTAGTGGCCCCACATGATGTCACCTGTGTACTTACCAGTGTTACTGCCCCTAGCTCTGAATGATTAGTGAACATTTTTCTTTTCATTTTAAGGGGGAGGGCTTCTCCGTACTCTACTCGGAGTACTGTAATACTCATCCTGCAGCCTGTGCTGAGCTGCAGCGGCTCATGAAGTTGGGAAAGTATAAGCATTTCTTTGAGGCCTGTCGCCTCCTCCAGCAGATGATTGACATCTCTATTGCTGGTTTCTTACTCACACCTGTCCAGAAGATCTGTAAATACCCCCTGCAGCTAGGAGAACTTCTGAAGTACACCCCGAAAGACCACAGGTACTTTTAGCGCTTGCACTAAACTGTATATTTTGCCTGCATTAACTGTATATTTCAAGGATCTTTTTATCTGTATTTATACATCTATTAAAGACCTGTGGTATGCATTCCACACACTGTATACCGAAGATGCTTTGAGTCAGTGCAGCTCAGTAGCATTACTATGTATGCTGCACATTATAATAAAAGCTACAAGCACAAAGTTGCAGTTATTCACTCATAAATGATCTGAGTAAAATCTTTAACGTTTGCACTTTTAAATTAAAAATAATGCTCATTTATTTGTTAGATCTGTTTGTTGTTTACTGTTCACATATAAAAACATCATGCACAGGGCACACAAATGCAGTGTCTCACTCCTCTGATTACGTACTGTTCCATTAGTGAGATTGAATGGAACTGTTAATGGAAAAGTGCTTTCATTTTCCATCTGCGGGTCCTGTTTTCACTGCTGTGTTGCCGATTTAATGCAGTGACCACAGTGGCGTGAGCGAAGCTTACGAGGCGATGAAGAATGTTGCCAGTCTAATCAATGAGAGGAAGAGACGGCTAGAGAGCATCGACACCATCGCTCACTGGCAGGTCGCCATATTGCACTGGGAGGTAAATCATGATAATAATAATAATGTTTCTAATTTTTAGGTGTATTCTTGGATGAATGTTGTCGGAAATTGTTTGACTGAATGTCTTTGAAAATATGTTGTCCTAGGGACCCGACGTGCTAGAGCGCAGCTCGGAGTTGATCCACTCTGGTGAGCTGACTCGAATTGTCCGGCAAGGCAAAATGCAGCAACGCAGCTTCTTCCTATTTGATCATCAGCTAGTCTTCTGCAAAAAAGACGTCCTGCGCAGAGACCTGCTTCACTACCGTGGACGGCTGGATATGGACCAGACCGAGGTGGTGGATGTTCCTGACGGGCGGGACACAGACCTGGGACTGACCCTGAAGAACGCTCTGCGCTTGCGCCACGCCTCCACTCTGGAGTTTGTGTGTATGCTTTGCTGTAGGAAGGCTGAGGACAAGCAGAGGTGGTTAGAAGTGTTTGCCAAGGAGAGGCACAGAGTCAAGGAGGACCAAGAGATGGGTGAGTCTACCCGAATTCCTTTCACTGAGAATACAAACAGCCACTGTAGATAGATGTCAAGTAAAAGGCGAACGGGGTAACAAGAATTGTTGAATAAGTGGGTAGTAAATATTTTGACCTGAAGGTGCATTTGTGTGTGTCTCTTGGCAGGAATCAATATCAGCGAAGAGCAAAGAAGACGGGCGATTATTAATGCCAGAAGAGCCAAACACGGGAAGATCAAAAGTAAGGACAAATTCTTTGATTCTCCATGTTAAAAAACAAAAAGTTTTCATTTGCTTTAAGTACTCCTTTGCATTTTTTTTTCTTTTGCACCTTTTAGATGTTGGTTACTCTGGTTCTGTCCCACCACACCCCCAAAACCTACACCAAAACCTTCACCCACTTCACCAGCGTCACATCACCATTCCAACCAGCGTGCCTCAGCAGCAGGTCTTTTCACTGGCTGAACCCCCAAAACGAAAGCCTTACCACCTGTTGTACAGCATTACCCGCAACGCCTTTTTCAGGAAATGAAGCTTTGTTTCCTCGTCCTTTTCTCTCTCTGCACGTTCAGAGCCAAACCGTCCTGAAGTCTGAAAGAACACTGTTTTTCCTGCTATCCCGTCTTTAAACGTACTGTCAGGTTTTGTTTTCGTGCCTCGTGTGTGTGTTATAATATTTGTGTTGCATGTTGAAACTCAGTGCCTACGATTTGTAAAGGGCACGACAAAAGTGTTAAAATACTGACTGTCCATTTTGTGTGTGTGTGTGTGTGTGTGTGTGTGTGTGTGTGTGTGTGTGTGTGTGTGTGTGTGTGTGTGTGTGTGT
>JAVDPK010000908.1:288184-351671 GCA_034780415.1 Cichlasoma orientale | reverse complement strand
GATGGTTGTTTTCCCTCCATAGTTTCTGTGGAAGCTACGTGGGACACCACACGGTTTTTCGGATCGCTGACTACAGTCCAGAGGTGGAGTTTCGCTGCAGCTCACGTACCTCATCTCAGCCTTTTCAGGCGTCTTATAGCAGCTACATTGTCAGCCAACGTAAGCACAGCATAACTAGAGCCTGACTCACTGTGACGACTAGGGTGCAGTGCAGGAAATGCGTATTTCTGTGTATTTGAGCGTGCACGTTAATTGATGATTGTTTATAAGAGAATTCTAAAAATTACAAGGAGAAACTGTTGGAAAACGGTATGTAAGTTCATATGGAATAAAAAAAAAAGAATCTGTTGCTGTAGCCATTTTGTTGTTAATTTTGACTGAATTGTAACCCCATAGAAGCTTATTGTGTTGCGTTACAGTGAGCCAGTACACCGTTATGATAGAGATTTAGTTTTGTTTCTCTTCCTGTGCTCACCAGCCTGTCCAAAGAGCCACTTCTTGTGCAACACGGGACTGTGTGTGGAGAAAAATCAACTCTGTGATGGCCTGGATGACTGCCAGGATGAGAGTGACGAGATCTTCTGCTGTAAGTTGTTTAACAAGTAACAGAATATTGATTTTTTTTTTTTCCATTCCCTGCCTGTTTAGCTTTCTGAATAACCGTTGAAACATTACACTGTTCGAGATGCCTGGCGTGCTGTTTGAATGTGTTGTTTGCCTGAGGAATCGGTTACAGATTAGAAAATAATGCATGTCTTCACAGCGAGGCCCACGATGAACTGCGGTGCCAGTAGTCCCCTGCATCCTCTGCTTGTATGCAACGGAGAGGCAGACTGCACCGATGGAGTCGATGAACTCAACTGCACTCAGGGTGTGTGTTGATTGCAGCTTTTTAAAGTGAAATGTGCCTTCTAGCCACTCATAACCACCACATGTTCTGTTGCACATCTTGTCAGAAACGACCTGCTCTGCAATCAGATATCAGTGCAAAAGTGGCTCCTGCATCCTGAAAAAGAACGCAAAGTGTGACGGAGTTTGGGACTGTCGGGACCGCAGTGATGAGGCTGACTGTGGTGAGTTCTGTTCATTACCTGCTCTATGTGCACATCATATTTTTGTAGTAATACAATAATTACAGCTTGTCCTCTTACTGTAGGTGACTCCGTTTCTAACACGTGGTATGATGTTCTGGGTGTGTATGACATGATATGTGAACTCTGAGATAAACTGTAATTATTTTTATATTTTAGTATACATGTAGCTCATAATTATGCTCAAACGTCTTTGACAGTTGGAACAACTTCTGAATTGTTCTGCCCGGGATTTTTTAACATAGCATCCAGTTCTGCCAGCAAAAAATTGGAATTGTAGAGGAGGAATTGTTCCTGGATTATCGCCGAGTAGCGATCTCCGTGCCTGGATTAAAATATAATTCGGAAATCTGAGGTTGAATTTGAAGGTGGAAAAAAACAGCAGCAGTAACCAAAACCAAAACAACTAGAAATATCAAATGCTGCTCCATGCTGAGTGGGTGGTGTTCAGTCATTCTGATTTTAAGCCACTGTGGAGTACAAATTATTTTTCTTTACTACAATTAATAAGCGCAAAAGTGCAGTGAGTTTTTATTCAGCTTAATTCACTGCACTAAAATGATTTTTGGAGCAGCAGCAGTATGCTGAACCGTGGGAGTAAGATGCCTTTAAAATGCTGCTGCCTCCACCTTTTCATAATTTCCTCAGTTGTTTGCTTTGCTGCCATCATAAGTGTTTGGCAAATAGATTCAGTGAAGTGCAGTTGATTCAACTCAGCGTAAGCTATAATCACAAATATTTGCTTATAATATATTTGCTTACCCTCTGAGTTATCTGATTTTAACGACTGTGATTATGCTGCCACCACACTGCCAGTTCTTTGCCAGATCCTTCATGTGGCTTCATGAGAAAGCTGTTCTTTTTCTAATCCTCTGTGCACTGAGCTGCAAACTTGCTGACCTGCAGCGCTGAGGTGACCTGTAGCTCTCTCTGTTTGCTGTTATTTTATCATGATGGGGTCTCAAGGTGGTGGGAACAGTTCTGCCTTTGATCACTCACTAAGACCGGGCATACGTGCACGTGTGTTCGTGTGCATGGACGCACACACGCATGCATCAAAGCTCTAGGTTTTAATAAGGTGGCAGCGGGACTGCCAGCCACGGTGATGATGCAGCATGTCAGCGTAGGTGGTTATTGTGGGTGTGTAACTCATTCCATAAGCTGTACACACTGGTAAAGGCATAGTGTGCATATGTGTTATAAATGTGTGGCAAATCTGTGCATACACATAATAATATCGAATTCAGTACTGTCCCTTCTCTGCCACTAAAAGGTACTATAAAATTTATTGCACGTGTTGGTGCATGTTTTTAAATGATAAAATACGCTCACATAAAGCGTATTCTCCTTTAAAATGTAACAAGTGTAACAACAAAACCCATCACTATATCATCCTCAGCTTGTGGTCATCCCTCCCCATTGACCAGGGTGGGTTCGTCTACGGGCTTTGAGCGTATTGTGGGCGGAGTTAATTCTGTGGAGGGGGAGTGGCCTTGGCAGGTCAGTCTTCTGTTCACTGGTAGCCTGTACTGTGGCGCTTCTGTCCTCTCCTCTGATTGGCTCATCTCAGCGGCTCACTGCTTCAGCAAACAGAGGTCAGCCATCCTCACTGGTATTCTTATATACTGCAAGTACTCTTTTAATTTAATAATAACCTCACATTAATTACTCTGAGCAGGCCTACAATAAATAATGTTGCAGAGATTCCCAGCCTTTTTGACCCAATTACTGTCTACTTGCAGCTCCTGTTACATAGCAACTCATCTTTTATTTAGCTGTGTAAGATCCAGTTTAATAAGTTCCAGTGTATTTTAAATAGCCTGCTCCTTTAGTGTCTTTGACCTCTGACCTCTGCCTCTGCAGGCTCTCTGATCCACGTTATTGGAGCGCCCACCTTGGCATGCTGACACAAGGCAGTGCCAAATATGTGGCGGAGATACAGCGGATCGTGGTGCACGAGTATTATAGTGCACAAACCTTTGACTATGACATCGCCCTGCTGCAGCTAAAGAAGCCTTGGCCTCCCTCCCTGAGCCCACTTGTCCAGCCTGTGTGCCTACCACCCACCTCCCACACTGTCACTGACAGCCACCGCTGCGTGGTCACAGGGTGGGGATACCGATCTGAGGAAGGTAAGCACAGTGTGAGCCATTTCCTGACAAGTGAACATCTAATTTCTTCACCTGTTGTGTGCATGTCATGTCATGGAGATGTAAGGAGTTCCCAAAATATTTTAGATGCAAACATTTCTGCTTGTCATGTTGCAGCTGAATAGTCATAATAAAATAAACAATTTTTTAAATGTTAAAAGCACTGAAGGGTCTGTCCCTAAAAGACTGTAGTCTGGTGTGGAGGATAGAGAGTAAGCTTTTATGGACTACAGAATCCAGGACGGAGTGTAGGGGAAGAGAAGGTCAAATGAGCACTGGGGAGCAAGGGCATGTAAGGCTTTGTAGGTGAGGAGGTGGGTTTTATAGCAGGTGCCACTTGACTGGGAGCCAGTAGAGGTGTATAAGGGTGAGGGTGATGTGCAGTTGAGTTTGAAATACACTGCAGCTTATCCAGGGATTTGTTACGCAGACCAAACAGGACACCATTACAGTAGTACAGGTTGGGAGGTGATGAAGGTTTGAGCTGCAGAGCTTGAGAGTAATTGCTGGAGTCTGGAGAGCGTGATATGCCATGTATCTGTCTTCTCCTAAATCTGTTGGTGTATAGAAACACGGACCAAGACTAATGTTTGTTCTCATCACCTTCAGTTGTCACGGTCCTGTGCTGTCCTGCTCTACTACTTATGTCACGCTAAAGCTGTAAATGTTGTTGTCTGATGCATGATCCATATCCACATCTTGCCACTCTGCAGACAAGGTGTTGCCCTCGGTGCTGCAGAAAGCAGAGGTGGATCTACTGAGCCAGACGGAGTGTAAGAAGCGATACGGCCTCATTTCTCCACGCATGCTGTGTGCTGGAGTCCCCTCAGGAGCACGGGACGCCTGCAGGGTACGCTCCCATCTGACTGAAAAGACTCATAAGACTCACCTGCATTTCAGTGCACGTTAGTGAGCGAATGACTCCAAGTTGCTTTTGTGTACTCTTTGTATCTCAGGGAGATTCTGGCGGTCCTTTGTCCTGTCAGGCACCAGGAGGGGGTCGCTGGTTCCTAATTGGGATTGTTAGCTGGGGGTCCGGTTGCGGCAGACCAAACCTTCCCGGGGTCTACACCAGGGTCACCAAGTTCACCTCTTGGATCGATAGCCATATCAGATGACATGATGAAATTCATCAAATGCCAGCACAATATTCCAAATAAAAAACATCACTATCATTACTGGGTATCGTGTACTGTTGTATTTTTTTCATCCAGTTATTAATAGTTTACTGATATTATAAAGTTCCATTAATCTGTAAAAGATTTAAAAGTTAATCTTTTTTTTCACAGAATAAGAGCTCACAATAAGTCCTCTTACAATTTCAGATTTGTAATTGCAGGTTCTGTTTTGTCCCCTAAGGAGCATCCAAGGGCACAGCAGCTCAGCCCCAGTTGTAATACCTCACACGTTCCCCTCAAACACTCTTTTGTCCCTCCGAGCTGAACTCCCACATACACAGCGAGGAAGTTTGCCCACAATATCTGTCGCACGGATGGTTGTGCGGATTGTACCCTTTCAT
This sequence comes from Cichlasoma orientale, assembly GCA_034780415.1. Lineage (NCBI taxonomy): Eukaryota > Metazoa > Chordata > Actinopteri > Cichliformes > Cichlidae > Cichlasoma > Cichlasoma orientale. The sequence goes on along the minus strand of JAVDPK010000908.1, from coordinate 346,911 downwards.
AGTGGTCTCATTGTCCCCGCACTGCATTATGGGGCTCCGTGTGACACCTGCCGCCAGGTTCAGGTAAATGGGAGGCGGTGAATACCCGCCGCATCCGAGCCGCTCAGGTCGGGTTTCGGTGGGTTTTTTTTTTTCCTCCTCTTCCAAAGGTAGCGACAACGGGGATTTCCTCTCTCTCCATCGTTTCTATGCCTGGTGTATTGTTGCATATCGCCTCTCCGGAGCTAAACGAGCCAGTGCTATGTGGACTCTCCCCGAAAGCAAAACTTGCGAAGTGTACTGCGTCTCCGGGCATGGACACTCAGGCTGCTCCGCTGCACAGGTAAGCCGTCAGTGCGCCTCTTTTACCGCGCAGGAACGACGGGGTCACACCTTTCTGCGAGAACTGTTTTCTCAGTGTATTCTAACTAACTTAACTTTTTCCAATACAAGAGGGATGCATAATATTTAGAACCCATCGCACTGTTACCTGTGGTTCATCTTAAGTGTAAAATCAGGCTCTAGAGGTTCGTGGGTCCCATTCTTATGAATGTCCATATCAGGGTGGGCCACTTGATTGAGTTGCTGACACCGCAGAGCCAGGCCGTGGGAAAGCAGGCCACTCCAGCCACTCTTTGTCCCTGGGGAAATCTGCCAAGCCATTAAATGTCTTAGGAGATCTTTTATTCTGAAGGATGTTCTCCATTGCTCTCAGGAAATCAGTGCCTGGCTCTGCTAAATATGCCTTCTGCTGATTTTTGGTGTATAGGCTGCCTTTTCTTAACTGTTATTCTGCTGTGCTCCCATAAAAATAACAATTAGAAGCTATTTGAGAAAACACATTTAAAAAAGACTTGTATGATATTTGAGTCATGTCCTTGTCTTTGAAAGGGAGAAGGGGACTTAAAGCCCACCCATTCACCGAGCCCCCCCACGAAGCCTGAGGATCAGGCAGAGCAGAAGGTGGAGGGGGTACACGCTCCATTGTGTGGTTCATGGAGGAGGTGGACGTTGGGTCTCTCGCCTTTCTTTCCCTTTATTGCTGCCATTGCACTGACACTCCACTACTTAACATGTGAGTACAGAGCTGCATGAGATTTTTCTAGTCCACTCCTGCCATGTAAAATGTCTTTTGAGTCTCACAGTTCACCTGTCTCAAATCTCTCCCTCCTGCTGCACAGCTCCGCCTTGCTCAGTGTTCTTTCTCGGAGGCAGCGTGGAGTTCCCAAACCTGAGCTTCTCCTCGGAGCTGGCTGACTCCACCTCCCCTCAGTTCCGCCTGCAGGCTCAGGCTTTGAACCATTATGTAAGTGGAACGGCGAACCTGTCCGTCACTGCCTCCCCTCTGAATGACACTTTAGAGTGCTGCTTGACCTTGCTCCCCCAGGCTGAAGCTGATCTTGTTGTTGTTGCTCTAACTTTGATATCCTTCTCTATAGCAGGTTACTGCTGTTTTTTTTATGCCACACATTCCAAACACATCCTCCTCTTCTTCTGTCTTTGCTTTCTTATTTGCTTGGTTTCTTCTTATCTACATTACCCTCCCATCTTTGCTTTTTTTTTTCTGAACAACACTTACCTCTGCCCCTCTCTCTGTCTCTAGCTGGTAGTGTTAAATGTAAAGCTGTAACAAGACCTGGGCACAGTGTGTGTGCAGGTTCCCGAGACCCCCAGGGACAGGGCCCTTTCAAGGCTGAAGACAAGCTCAGTATTTGTGAGCCTTGCTAGGCCCAGGCAGCAAGAGTGAGAGGAAGAGCAGGCCTTCAATAAAAACATTGTCTGTGTTGCTTTCACACAATCAGCCACTCTGTGCACCGGACACTACAGAGAGCAGGTAAACCTCTGTTTGATGCTGGGGTTAAGAGGGAGAGACAGGGCAGTAGGGCAATCCGGGATGACAGAAGGACTGGGGGGAGATATAAGAGGGGGAATTTGGATTTTTGGAGCAAAAGGTCAGGCGTATGGCAGTAGATTTGCCAGTAAACTGATCAGTGGAAATTCCCTCAAACTCAGCAGTGCCATAGTTTAATATCCCTGTAAGCAGCTGTGATGGTAATTTAGCTGCTTTGTTAAGTGGTTGTAGTATCTTTGTGGCCATCTGTTCAAAGAACAGGTGAACTGAAGGCTAAGAGCCAATACCACCCAGTATCTTACCTCGACACAGCGGGCTGGTAGAGACACAATGGAGCTCTGTGCTGGTCAAAGTCAACATGGACACACACAAGAACACATAAGAAGAATGCTTTTACTGAACCTGTGAAACACATGCATCCAGGTGTGTTTTCATGTCACTTCAGTGGGAAAAGCCATCTCATGTGCACTTTGTGAAATCACGCTGACAGTGTTTCCTCCTTTTTTTTTTTTTTTTTAATTTTTTTTAATTTTTTTTATTAAACACAGTTCTCAAAACTCTACGAGTCCTCTCCGTGGAGCTCGTATTACATGCGCTCAGGAATTACCGCCTTCAGGTATGTCGCGCCTAAACAAAATCGACTTATTTAGTGCAGCAGTTCTTGCATGCCAAGAGCATGCATGACAACAGTACACTGAGATCTAACCTCTGTGTGTGATAGTGAAGGAGCAGAAGGGCTCACCGTCTTCTACTGGAGTAAATTCACTGCCCCAGACGATGTTGCGATGGAAATCCAGACATTCAGCCCAGAAAGGCTGCAGCGGCGGCTTCCCGGCAGCAACAAGGTGCAGCGGGAAAGCCGTAACGAGCAGCGCTACTATATGCAGCAAGATGATGATACACTTCACTTACTGGGTAGACACAGTACTTACACTGCAAATGCTTAACACAGCATTATATTTCAAGCAGAAATCATTTAGTTAGCCTTCTGTAAATGCTTAACATTTTACCCATGTTTTAGATTTTTGACGCTTGATGTGTTTCTTTGTAGGTTTGGACCCCGATGACTTTGATCCAGATGAAAGATCTGACAAAATCAAAAATCCAAATAATATACAGGGTGGGAAATGGCAGCTTGGTTTCCAAGGTGAGGAGAGTATTGTTCTGGCTTTGCACTTTAAAATTATGTCTGTTTTGGAGAGTCAAACATTTCTGAGAGCCTCCTGCCCTTCCATGTGCACACACAGGAAGCCAGATGTGTGAGAGAACAAGCTAGACCCAAGCGCAGAACAAGGCAGACATTAATGACATCAGCTATGACACTGATTAAGTCAGACAAAGCAGGAAAGGTGGAGCTGGCATACAAATGTGCACTAACTGTGCAGGTTAAATGGCACCATTTCCCCATTGTAGCTGGACTTTACAGTGTCTTTGTTCTTCTGTGTGTGTGTGTGTGTGTGTGTGTGTGTGTGTGTGATCTAATCTGACTAATAAAGTCAGTATTATTAACATTTCCTCTGTTTAGCAATGTCCTTTGACCTTTATGCCAAATATGGTAACAACCGCACCCTGAGCCTTGTGAATCCCAAGAAGCCATACTACCAGTGGCGACTTCGTGTACCATCGGGTCACGTGGTTCGACTGGTCGTCCTCTCCCTTCATGGTGCCACACCAGGAAGCTGCACCGCTCACAAGCTCTCTGCATATGACTTCTTACTTCCTTTACAGAACAAGATCATCGCCAGGTAAAACATTTTATGGGCTTTGATATTTGTGCACGTGCAGTAGTAACTGATGAGTCACCCTTATTTTTATTTATTTTATTTGGTAATATTGTCTATAAAATGATGCATGTGACTGCTGCAGGTGGTGTGGGCTGCCTGTTTCAGGCTCATCTCCGGTCATGAAGCTGACATCCTCTGGGAATGTGATGTTGGTCACGTTCTCTTTCAGCAGACAGAGGGATGGAGCCATCTTCAAAGCTTATTTCCAGGCCATCCCAAAAGCAGGTTTGAGTGCTCTCACACGGACAAAAACATCTAATTTCATTTTGAATTGCACACGCAGATCAGATGTTGTCTTTGTGTTGCTATGTACTTTGTGCACTTATCTGTGTCACCATCTTCCTGTGCAGGTTGCGGAGGGTCAATTTCCTCCTGGAATGGCTCTATTTCTTCGCCTTACTACCCTTCCTATTACCCGCCTAATATAGACTGCATTTGGACAGTGCGGGTGAGCTACATAAAAATATTTGGATACATACACAGAGTGTGTGCACATGTTAGGAGCAATGCAATATCCTTCTATAGCCTGTTCACATTCCATCATCTCTAAACTTTCCTTAATCCTCTCTGGTTGCTTTCTCAGGTGCCCCTGCCAGGATACCTGATCTCCATAACTATCGTCACAATGGACATTCAGGACTCCCCATCATCAGAGAAGGACTGTGAGAAGGACTGGCTGGACATCGGAGGAGTGAAGTGAGTTGTAAAACTGCTAGTGTGTTTCGAGCATGCTTAAGGGTTAAAAGTAAAACCTCCTTATTTATTTTACTGTATCTCCAGATTGTGTAATCCAGTATCAGACAGCGGCAAAAAGCGAGTCTTCTCCTCTCCTCTGACCCTCCACTTCCACTCTGATGAATCTCTTACCCACAAGGGCTTCTACTTGCTGTACCGGGCCTTCTCCCCAGAGGGCAGTAAGTGAAACCGGATGCTTTCACTCCACTCTTGCAACAGCATTGTGAGGTTTTCCTTAATTTAGACATCGACAACAAAAAAAGAACTGATCTTCTTCACTAATCTGCTAGGATAGCTTTTACTCACAGTTTCTCACAGCTAGTTTATTCATAAAGAAGGTAATTTAGATATTTTTAGACCAAACTTTAAAGAGGAAAAGTAGAATAATTGAAAAAAAGGAACCAAAACAAACCAACAAAAATCACCACATCAGCCCGAGAACAATTTGGATTGCTTTGTCTCTACAGTTTGTTCCTCAATATTTCAGTCCTCCCCCGTCATTGACATGCAGACATGGTGCATTTCTTCCATTTCTCTCGACACTGTTCGTCTTGAGGTCTTATCCTCATAAGAAGATCGTCAGTTGCTTCATAAATTATATTCAACTCACTCTTGTGTTGCTGGGTACAGTTTGTACCATCTCTTCTTGAAAGCCTTTTGCAGGCTGCTAACAAATACACCATACATCACCTTGGTATTCATAACCCAGAATTCTGACAATAACCAAATGAACACTCCCAAAAATGAACAATGCCAGGTCAAAATCAAAGGACATGAGAATGGTTTACAGTAACTGCTCCACATTGTCTCCATCATGGCCGTGTTATAGATAGAAATGTACTCCTAATTTTGGGAGTGACAAGGAATCTTATTAAATTCTTCCAGCAGTGTTCTCTCCAGCTACGTCATGATTATGCATATAGTTTTTGTCCAAATTTACCCTGGGTTTTACTTCCCTCTCATAAAAATCCATCAGTTATAAATATCTGAAGTTGCCTTGCTTGCGTAATGTAAAGTTTATTTTCATTTCCTAAAAACTCATAAAATTCCGTTTATTTATTACGGTACACGGTGCTGTTATTCCATTTGGTATCCTCTGTTTGAATCTCTGGTCCAAGGTTCTTCCCCTAATTTATATTTATATACTGGAAAAAAATACAATAATTTCAGAGTATGTTTCTTTGCTCTCTGTCTTTAGCTTGCCCTCGCCAGTTCCGGTGTGGGGACAGTCACTGTATCCCTCTGAGGAAAGTGTGTGATGGGGTAAAAGACTGCTCAGACGGACGGGATGAGGCTAAATGTTGTAAGTCTCATTGCTTAAGGATCTCTAGTTTGTATTGTGTTTGCACATCTTGATGTAGATAAGACACAAACCCTGCGTTGGACTCACATTTGTTTGTGTTTTGTGTTTGCACATATGAATCGAACCCGTAGCATCCTGCAGGCCGGGGGAACTGTTGTGTGGGAACGGCCAGTGCAAACCTCAAGGCCAGTGTGCCAGTCAGAGCACGTGTGCGGACAGCAGTGAAGAGGGCAGCTGTGGTGAGTAAAACACGCTGCTGCTGTATTCATATATTCATATCTCTGTATTTGTTTCAATCTTGTGTCTCATGCTGCCTTCTGTTTGCTTTTCAGGAGGTAAATGTTACCACGTTTGCCCCAACAAGGTGTGTTTGCCTAAGTCGTCTGTATGCGATGGTGTCATTGACTGCAAAGACCGCAGTGACGAGCTTAACTGCACCAGAGCATGTGAGCGCTTATGACTAGGTGCCAGGTGTTTGTGTGACAGTGTGCTGTTAGAAAGAACATGATGGCATTTGTTCTCTTTAGATGTTAAAGGCTGCTCCTCATCCTCCTACAAATGTGCCAATGGGAAGTGCATCAGCAAAGTCAACCCGGAGTGTGACGGCGTTAAAGACTGCTACGATGGCTCTGATGAACTGCGCTGTGGTAATAACCCCCCAACTACCTTTATACTGTACTTCTGCCTTCTTGCTATTCAAAGCAAGCTCTGCCATTTTCATATGTTTTCTTTTCCACCTCCCAGGCTGTGGCACTAGGCCCAAAAAGCGCACTAAGATAGTGGGAGGGAACGATGCCGTGGCCGGGTCATGGCCGTGGCAGGTCAGTCTCCAGATGGATCGCTATGGGCATGTCTGTGGAGCCACACTGGTCTCAAACCGCTGGCTTATCTCTGCTGCTCACTGTTTCCAGGACTCTGATGCCATAAAGTAAGAAAAATACAGACAACCATATGTTTATGATTCATACATAAACACTGTATTTAAGCGCAGTGTTTCCCAGATACTCAGATGCACGTGCATGGCGTGCATACATGGGAATGCGCGTGATGACCACGGGAAGCCAAGGAGCATCCACCAGACTGATTCGCCGCATCCTGCTCCACCCACAGTATGACCAATTCACGTCTGATTATGACATCGCCGTCCTCGAGCTCAGCGCACCTGTTTTTTTCAATGACTTAGTACAGCCTGTGTGCGTCCCCGCCTCCTCTCACACTTTCACCACGGGGACTAGCTGCTATGTCACAGGCTGGGGTGTTCTTATGGAGGACGGTAAGCACTCGTTATTGAATTAAAATATGTAAAGAGTGTGTTTCAAAGCGGAGCTTTTTCTTTTACCGGTTCCGTGAATTACAGGTGAATTAGCCTCTCGCTTACAAGAGGCCTCAGTGAAGATCATTAACAGGAGCATCTGCAACAAGCTGTATGATGACGCTGTCACTCCCAGGATGCTGTGTGCTGGTAATCTGCAGGGAGGAGTGGATGCCTGCCAGGTGAGTGTGTATGGTGGTGAACTTTATGGAAAAATACTGCAAATTGGCTGTTAAGAAGCTGTTAGTCATAACCACAAATAGTCTTGTTCTTTAGATAAGTTTGCTATTTAAGCAATATTCCCAAGAGTTTCTGTCTAAACCACAAAAATCTGCTTGAAGAAAAGAAAATTGTTTCCCAACGTTGTTTTGCTCATCATATGCTGCTTCTTATGCTTTCATAATGCAGTGTCAAGACTCGTCTATTTAACCAGCTAACAACTTCTAGTGTGAAAACAAATGGAATGATAGTTACAAGCTAGAAAAGAAACATTATTCCTCATGTCAAAAACTATCATCAGTACAATTAATTATTAAGTTTCCACAGGAAGCACTACACAGTATCAGAGTTGACAACTCTCATGCTTACGGTTTGTGTCACAATTTCACCTCCGCAGTTGTGACTCACTAATATTAATGGCAATTTGACCGAAGTTTAGTTTGTTGCTTCAGGCTGTTTGCGGAAGTCTTCTCTGTGAGTCTGTTAAGTAACTGCAGCTGTTGCTTGCATTTATGCACATGCCGCAACAGTGGCAACTTAACTAATTATTAATAACTGTTAATTATTCCCAACACAGGTAGGCTCATACTGCACTTAATGGTAAATTACAGTCTGCACATTTCTATACATCAGATAGGTCTGCTGTCTCAGATTTGCAGTTCAAGCATCTGTTACATTTCAGCAGCCATCCTCAGATTGAGCCCTGAGCCCAATCACAGCTGTTGGGACTTTGTTTTTGTTTTTTATTATCAGTAAAATTAATTTTAAAATAAAAATTTAATGCTTCAAAATCAGCATTAGCAGTGTTGAGTATTATATAATGATTGATCATGTGTATGCGCTCTTGTTTTTTTTCATCTTTCCACCCCCCACCCACAACCAGTCGAGGCAGATGGCAGACCCTCCCTTAGCCAGGTTCAGCTGGAAGATTCTTCCTGTTAAAAGAGAGTTTTTCCTTCCCGCTGTCGCCATGTACTGTACTGCTCATAGGGGGTTGTGTAATTGCTGGGTTTTCCTTCTAATATTGTAGGGTCTTTAGCTTATGGTGTAAAAGAGCCTTGAGGTGACTGTTGTTGTGAATTAACGCTATAAATAAAATGAATGTTTAACCATCACTGTCATGATCACCTTAATCATTTAAATAATTAACAAAATGTGGGAACAGATAGTCTTCTAACAATGGGAGCACATTTTTATGGTAAATCACATCAGAAAATAATCAAAGATCAAATCAAACAACGCATACAGCAGATTTGAGCTTTGGGCCTTACAGAAATGATTTTTTTCCCCTCAGATTCTCTATGGTGTTTTTCAGGTTGGGTTGTTAAAGGATCACTTCACTCAATATTCCTTAAAATTTTGTCCAAAAGCTTAAGTGACAGACTTATTTATCCGGCTGACCATATGGCAGTGTTAGATAGTAAGTAACTTATCACAGGTAGGTTGGTTAGCAGTAAGCTCACGAAACAGCTGCATCAATAAAAGATATTCACTGACATTTAGGAGATAGCTGATGTTTGCCAGTATTTAGTTAGAAACATCTGACAGAGTAAGTATAAAAGTTGCTGCTAATGTTTGCGACAGCAAACTTGTTTCTGTCTACAAGTTTATCGGTGTGTGTGTGTGTGTGTGTGTGTGTGCACCCTCAGGGTGACTCTGGGGGTCCGTTAGTGTGTCTGGAGCGAGGCAGGCGGTGGTTCCTGGCGGGGATCGTGAGCTGGGGCGAGGGCTGCGCGAGACAGAACCGTCCTGGCGTCTACACGCAGGTGGTCAAATTCACTGACTGGATTCATCAGCAGACCAAAGGACAGGTGTGACCAACAAACATCTCACTCACATGAACTACATGGCAGCGCTTACGCACAGGAAGAAGGTTTCAGACCTGAAGTCTGTCTTCAGATTGTCGTCATGACGGATGGCAACACAATGAGTCAGTTTTTGGCAGTGTGTACCAAGCATTGGGCCAGCAGGGGCATCATCCCTTTTCCATACCTTCCTGCTTCCTCATATTCCTCAGACAACATCAGCAGTGTTGTATGGACAAAAAAAAAGAAGAAAAAAACAATCAGGTCTTAAACTGATTATTTTTGGCTTGCTGCATGTAAACGTTAACACTGGAATCCAAGACAAACAATGTTTCTGAAAAAACTTGTCCAGCTACATAAATTGCACTGCTCACCGTAGAGCTGTGGTAGGCTCTATAGCCTGCAACTTGTTTCACATCACAGTGGTATTTCCCAACACCTGATATAAAAGGTTTTTATTTTATATCTGCTGAAGTTCCCTTTTAGGTCTTTCGGCACCAGACAGCCGCCTGTCGCAGTCACACAGGCTGGTACACATCAGGTTTCAGAGCAGATCTGAGGTGGGCCAGATTATCCTCTGCGTGTAAATGTTGCCAATTACTTCCTGTTTTCTCAATGATTCTACCCTCACCCGTCTTCCCGTCACATCTACATTGTTCATGACAGAAAAAGGCCGTGTCCTGTGTTGCATGCAGTCTTTTTTTTTTATTGTGGAAAGAGTTCTCCCCCAGACAAATGTGTAACCCTGTATTTTTGTACTCAACACTCTGTGTACTGTATACTGCTGGATGTGTTCACAACTCACTTTGAGTTTAAGAGTTGTTCTTGTACTGTATATGTACATCTGTGCATTTGTATATCATGCAGTCATAGTCTTATGTCCCATATATGCTATAACTGTAGATAAGAGAACAGTCCATCCATAGTAGGTGCTTTTCAGTTTTACTGTGATTTTAATTTATCTTAATGGTGCCACTTTTATACTTTATGTCCTATAAATATAAAAAAAACCTTCTTAATTAAACCAGCCTATGCTGGTACCTAAGGATCCAATAAGATTACAATTACAAGACCTCAGCAAGTCTTTCTATGCAGACATTTAATATTTTTGTCAGTTTCTTCCTCCCCATTCAGCTCACCCTACCACCCAGTGGACAAACTGTACCATTACTTCTTGTACGGTATCCCCTGAAGAAATAATGAACCTTATGCCCAAAAAATGTAAGAAAGCTGCAGTTTGCATCATTGTTAAATAACCAGATTTTCCCTTTCTATTAAAGATACATTACCAATGCAATAACAGTTGTTTATGTATATTTTAAACAGAATTTTCTGTTTGCTTTGCTGTTGAGATGAAACAATGAAATTTGCTATTTTAGTCTCTTGAATTTAAACTTCGAGCAGGGAAATCTCTGCATCTTCGGAAATAATTGGTTATTTGACTGAAAAGGATCAAATGCACCTGGATAAGGCACCTGCACTGCAGTTCTGAGGAAACGTGAGTGGCCTTACTTGTAGTGGTGAGACCAGTATTTTCTGTAGGTGTGGAATGTGTGGCATCTTGCACGGAGCAGTTTTTTTTTTTTAATGTGAGACATCTGTAGTGCAGTCGATCAGTGCACGGCTTGTTTACCCCGATGCCTACGTGCTGATCATCCCGTTTACCAGTTCTGTGTACTGACGAGATTTAGCCACACAGAGCTTATCAGTGCGCATCCTCCCCAGTATCCGCGATGCGTAAAAGTCCTTCCAGAAAATAGGACGTGTAGATTCTTGTCTTGGAAATGGCAATTTAATATTCAAACTGTGTAAAAAGTGTGGGGAAAGCTGAAGAGTTATTTCGTACACTATAATATTATCGCACCAACCGCTCTTTTAGCAGGTTTAACGCACTGGACAGCTGAAAGGGGACCGCTGTTGCGCGCGCTGGGTGTGTCGCTGGACTTAACGGAAGCCGTCTATCCGGTGGGTGCACTGTGGGAACAGTATAAAGGCACACCACGGTCTGAAACGATGGGAAACAGTTGCACTGGTGTTCAAGCGTGGTGTTCCCGTTGCGTGATCTCCCGCAGCTGAACTCAGGAAACCGTTTCCCATTCGGTGACCCTCGGCTCAGAGCGCAGCAGCCAGCCGCGCTGTGCTGCGTTTGTAGTTACTCAGGGGGAGAATAAAAAAGCCACAGCAGGAATACAACTTCTTTCATGCTTTATATTTGAAAGTCCAGAGCTGCTGCGGAGTCTCCGGGCATGATGAATTTTATTCTCATCTCCGTGCTGTGTGGATTTTATGGTGTTCTAGCAAAAGGTGAGTAACGGGGTCAGTTTTGCAGATGTAACAAGCGCACGGAGTGCATGCTATAAGGATAACAGCGTATTTATATGAGTCTACGCTCATTTACTACTTTACGACATATTTTCATAATTAGTTCATTTCAGCTAACTTTGACTTTGTAAATCAGAGTAGAAAGTTTCTAGCATGCGACCTTTCGTGTCTGACTTCATGATTATTTTTTCTTATAAACTTGACCTTCGGGTAACAGAAAGAGTTTCAAGTGATCAAGGTAGAAAACAACAGACGGACACCTAATCCCCCTTAATTATTGCGGTGCCGCTCCTCATTTATCGGCTTGTTGAGTCGCCACTGTGGCTGAGCGTCTGAAGCTGTAAACCTCCGTTTGCACTGTCTGCGCTGAGGATGATAAGCGCTATCCCACCCGGACACTTGTTTGGATAACGGGGACCCCTGTGGCCCGGTTCCTTGTGCGCTTGGCCCCTGTTGAATGGATGCACGCAGGCGTTGTTTCCTGAGACTGATGAGCTTGTCAAATGGAAGTTCTTATATAAATGAATGAGGGGTCACGATTAACCGAAGGAAAATATCCACTGAGCAGGAACCGAGGTGAATCCATGCGTATTGCTCAAAGAGCCAGCAGGTTGCATTTGTGGACTGCGCAGATCTCTGTTGCGCTAATGGGAGCAATTTAAGGAATACAAGCTGATGTTTCTTCACTTGCAAAATCAAAGAATGCACTTAACGCAGATATAGTTTTACATGCAATGCCTTTTTAAAAGATGTTCAACGAGTGAAAATACTTAATGTATCACTTATTATTATATTAATATTTCACTGTTCATGTGTTATTACACTCTATGAGTATGCTTTCGTCTTTCCGTTTTCTAAAGGCATCACGGCGCATATATATATATATATATATATATAATATACGTGCGTGCGTACATATATGATAGACACACTCATAAAGTAATCACACAAAATGTCTTACACAGCGAAAGGAAGAATTATATATTATATTATTAGAAATGTTTTCTATAATTATTTCTTCACCAGAATGTGATAAATAACTTTAATCGTTTCAAAATAACTGCAGTAAGTACATCATAATAATGATCAACGCATAGTGGCATGTCAAAAATGTCATCATGCATAATCATCCATTCATAGGCGTTTCTTTAAAAACAATTGCATTTTACACAGAACAAACTTTCTTAATTTATACGCATCACACCGTCACTGTTAGCTTTAATATAATATGTTAATCAGAACTATTGAATAGTTTATAACAGACTGGACATTCATGTATGTTTATACTATAAAACCTATGAAAAAAATAGATGATCACATTTCACTGCAGGAAAACAAATTCTTCATGTAAGCTGATTCTCTAGCAATCTTCAGGCTCTTGATATTAGTTGCAATGATTCAAATTTCAGCTCAAAAAGTTTGCTATGTGGTTATAAATTTATTGTTGAATAGCACCTTAGTATGCATCTGCATGTTTCTGTTCTACTGAACATCGGCATCTAAAATATTTCAATGCCCTCAGGTTTTTGTGTCTCATTTCCTGGTAAGTCAGTGAAAGGGATTTTTACATGATGTGGAAACTTGCCACAATTATTTCTATTGATGGGAGTGATGTTGTAGTTAGGATTGTGAATTGCTTTCCCGTTGACTTAATAGCACAGAAACTGTGCTAATTAGACACTTGTTTAAACAGCTTGTTGAAAAGGCCTGGAGGAGATCCTGGACTTCCCCTCCATCTTCCCTTCTCCCGCCGTGTGTGTATTTGTTGCCTCCTGTGAAACCCAAGGAAATAGCATAGGAAGTGTTAGCAGTGTGAGTAATACTAGATGTAGTCAATGGGGCATCCACTGGGAACAATGATGCTGACAATGAAAGGTAATAATGGATTTAAGTGATAAATTTGCTAACTGCCTTAGCAGCGATTAAACTGCTCACAGTTCAGCGGGGTGGTTCTTTTTGAGCTGGTGAAGAGCAGTCAGCGTGAAGGACAGACTTCCCTGAATGATGTTTCCTCTGTTGTTTTGAGGAAGGAAGGGCGGACAGTCGTCTATATCTCTCATTAATAAACCTCGGCGATGAAGTGGAGAAATGCCTTTGTTTGATAAACAAGAGGGACACTGCTTACGCATTTCCACGCAGCTTCTTAAGTGGGTTTAGCGAGGAGATGTGAGTGGGGTCAGAGATGCTGTGGCCTAGATGGAGGCTGTGCTGTGGAGGTTGGAATCGCCAAGACTGACTGGCATACCTTACAGGAAGTGTTTTATCTTCCAGGAGTTCCCCAAAAGTGATCTAATGCAGATCTGATCACACAAAGTGATTTTAATTGTGTATGTCCCAGTCAAATGGACACTTGTCACTTCACCTAATACTGCAACTATATTCCTGTATTTTCCTTCTAACACAGTCTACAAACTCAGTCTGTAAGGTTCATCAAAATACACCAATAAGCTGTCCTTGACCTCTAACCTCTCTGGAGAGGTTGTTGATGGATAAAGCTGTGCATCCTTAGACTTACTAAACAAACCACACTATTGGTGATTGGTTGTTGAATTGTTTCTGTAACTCTGCTCTTCTGTTCCTCGCCCCGACCTCTGCAGATAAAGATCATAAGGGGAAGTTCAGCGTCCCACTCCTGGATGTCCAAACTCGGCAGCTGGTCCTGAATGCTAACCAGATGCTAATGCTCAACTGCAGGTGAGTTTCAGGTTGAACCATCCTGATTCAAAATCTGTGGTGGAATTTTTCAGCAAAGATTGTGGTAGAAGAGCAACTTCCTGGAGGGAAAAAAAGCTTTTAAAACCTTAAGTCAGCAAACCTTTTGACCGGCAATTTTATACATGCAGTATAGAAAGAGGCAGTCACCGTGACTGATATCCGGTTTAAAAAATAAAAGGCAAAAAAACAACAACTTTTAATTTAAAAAAAGACTTAAAAATTGCAGAAAAATTAACTTTAAAGTCAGCACTAACGATTATTTGAATCAAAATAATCCATCTTTTTCCAGCCTTTTTCCCCCCTTTCTTTTCCTCATGTATGCCATTCTTTCCTCTCTAGTTTGTGCTTCTCATACAGTAGCTCGAAAAGCATGAGTCAGTTTTTCCATTAAGACAATTTCTGCAACATTTACAAGTAATTCTTTCTCAACCACCTATTATGTTATTGCACGTTTACCACAAACAGAATGAGATTGTATTATATTATAAGTGCATTAGAGTCCAATATGTATCTTCATCTTCCCACACCCATGTTTAAATCATCACTGGATAAAGGGATACAGTTACAGTGATGCAAGCTCTAGAGTGTTACCAACACATTGTAACTCTTGACCAGGGGTCGCTGGCAGCTGACATGGACATTGCCAGCAGGCTTGGCCAGAGATCAGGTGGAAGTGAGTGAATCTCGCTGTGGCAGGACGAGTCACCATTACTGCAGCCAGATGAAAGTCAGCCGCATCCAGGCCCAGCACACCGGCCTGTTCCGCTGCCGGTACCAGCACAGACCCCAAAAACGGACATCCGTCTATGTTTATGTCACAGGTAAGATACTGCTGCTCTAGGGTCTTTTTTTTTTAATAGCTGTTTTTAGCCCACTCATTGAGAAGCCCCTCACTCATTCACCCTGCCATGTGTATTGTTTATAATGTCAGGTTAAACAGGATGCAGTGGGCGCTAAATACAGACCAATGCCAGTGGAGCCAATTATATCTAAACACTGTTTGTCCTAACAACACATCCTTCTAGATGACTCTGGCACAGTTTCACCGCCCTCCTCCCCTTTCTCATCCCGGGCCTACCTCCTTTTTGTCTATATATAAATCCTTTTTTACTTTCGTTTACGTGCTACCTCGAGGCCAGGAATAGCCCAGCTGCTGAAAGGCTCAGGCCCGGGCAGAGTTTCCCAGGGCATCAGCCTTATCTGCTCTACTCAGCCTTGCTTGAAGCATCCTGTGCTTTGGGAAGGAGGGGAAGGGCTCGAATGGGGTGTGCTGGGAGGGAATGTCACTGTGTCTCTACAAGGTGGCGGCAGGGAGGTGTGTGGAAGTGTGTGTGCGTGTATATGTGAAGAGCTGAGAAGGATAAGATGAAGGCCGGTAGCTCAGTGGTATCCAGGGGCAGAGGAGGCATGATGTCTGCCCAGCCAGCTCCTCCCTGTCCTGGAAGGTGACGCTGCTCAGTCTGAGCATTATGAGGCACAGAACTGGGCTGGAAGCCAGGGTCACAGGGCACGCTACTGTTTGGCCAACAGGACCCTTGGGAGCCATCAATCGCTCAGGTCACCATGTCCATTAAGCGTCAGACTTGGCCTGCGGCTCTGCTCAGACATTGCCTCCCTCCCCGACTTCTCTATTAGGAATCAAAGCAGAAGAAGGAAGCCTTCGGTCTACTAGTCCTTGGGGTACTTTTGTTTGAATGTTCAGAGATTTGCTTTCCTTGAATAACACCCTATGGTCACAAACAATACAGTGAGCAACACCCACACCTTTGAATGGCACAGCGCTCTTACAGTAGTTGGGCCGAGAGGCGAAAACACAGAGAAGCCGTTTGATTGCTTCCAAACAATCTGTGTGTTTATTGTTGACTACAGACAGTCATTTGCTGAATGGGTATTCAATGAATGTTTAGGAGTGTGTGTCTGTTTGTTTTTGTTTGTTGTTGTTGAGACTGATATTGGAAATGTGTGTGTGTGTGGGTGTGTGCTGGTCTGTTTGCAAAGACGCAGGTGGTTGGATTGTTTTCTGTGGGTTTCTGTGTGTGTGCATGACTTTAAAAGTTCACCCAAGATGATTAAAGGGATCTAAGTTCATTGAGTCAGTGCCTACCTGTATCTCAAAGCAGCCACAATGCTGATGCATAACTTTAACCTTTAACGCCTCTCCCCAATCTGTTTCTAACATGTCATATATCTGTAAGAACCACTCTTTGTTTATGAGTTTATTTTACGTGCTTAATACTGTACTATATGTGTCCCTGACCGCAGTGTTTGGGTTACAGACAGCCAGTGGCCATTCGTGGAAGATGCAGATATGAACGCAGACGTGTTGTACATGAAGGAAAAGGAGCCACTGGTCATCCCCTGCCGGGTCACCAACCCCAACGTCACCACCGAACTAGTCAAGGTTTGTGCAGGAGATGCGTTTTACCTATCAAGTGACCGAATGCCTTTTATTTCCCGTTGGGGGTGCAGATACCTGCTCTGCGTCACGATCCTTACACGTTCTAATTGTATTTGCTCAATCGCTCACGTTCTGCTCTTTGCACATCATCGTCGCTTTGCCCAGGTTTTTCCATCAGGTCTCACATATGCACGCAATACAGTGTTCAGTCATGTCTCCCTGTCCAGATCATTCGCCACATTGTTCTTATCTTGGCAACCATTGCACTGTGGCGTGTGTGTCCGTTTGTTTGTGTCCGTCTGCGGATATGTGTGAAAGTGTGTGCGGATATGTTTGTGAGTGTTGGCGCTTGAGTGCTGAGTGAGGGGGAGAGCAGACAGAGTAAAAGTGCAAAACGAAACTATTTGCGTGTTAATTAAACTTGACTGTCTGCTCCTTAACGAGCTCTACCGGTGGCCCTTTCTTTAGTGACTTTTACCGGGAGCCACTCTTGGCACTGTTTTTACCTCTGGAGACAGGACATGGGGTCTGGAGTGCCCCACTGGCCTCTGGCCAGCACCACTTCCCACAGCTCACCCTCTACTTCTTGTAGTAGGAACACTGGCTGCCAGCTTCCTCCAACTGATGCTTTAAACAGCTGGCCAGTCTGGTGGAGGAAGCAGAGGTAGCTACTGTTGGCCCCAATAGATCAAAGTATAGTCTATTCTCTTTAATCAGGAGCATTCATCATTAAAATGACGGTGTGTGCGTCACTATTGGAAAATGACATCTACAGTCAACAAGTTATTAATCATACAGAACTGACTCGAGTCAAGACAGGGGAGGAGGGTTGAGTAATGAATGCACAAAACATAAAGAAAAAATACACTGAAAAGTAAAGGCACACCCTCAGCAGTTATTGGACTTAAACTAAAGACAGAGATTAAAAAGTGTCTAAAATTAGGCCAGCAGCAGCATCGATTTATGATTATTTAAGTCAAAGTTTGAAGAAGCCTAACTTATACCTAACCTATAGGCAAGGTCAAACAAATCAGTGATCCAGATTAGCACGCTGACTGTGATAGGTTTAGAACATTTGCTAATTAGCGCTCAACGTGAAATAGGTACAACTTGGTAATTAGTTTTGCAGGTATTTAATGATTAACCAAAGTACTGGACAAATTCAGTTGTACCCACTGATGCACTAGATGAAAAAAAGTTAGTGGTGCACCACAGTTAATTAAATGTCTCCTGAATACAGCATGAATGTATGTAACAAATTTCATGTTAATCCATCCATTACTTGTCGAGACATTTGATTTCCCGGCACCTCCATTTGTGGAAGTCAGCAGCACCCTGAAGTGGGATTCATCCTCTATCTCCACAAATTTTAATGCCAATGCAGAAAATGGTTTTTAAGATATTTCTGTTTCGACCAACATGTTCAAAGCACTGACCCACGCTGCTACCGTGGCTACATTAACAAAGGAACTTGAGAAATATGTAAGAATTTTAAACTCTCGTGATTTAGAATACGGGAAGTCCAAAAAATAAAAATAAAAAAATTGGACAAACCGGGCTGGGCATATCACATCCACACACACGTTTCTTTGTCCTGCCTCCATCTCCTCAATGCTTGGAACAGCTAAGGTAATTATTCTAAAAATAGCTCTCCTCTTCTTCCTTGATATCCCTCCTCTTCCCCTGCACTCGCTGGTCATAACCTGGAACCCACTCTCTGTCGCTGGAGTGTTTTTTTCCTGGAAGGACTTTGCACTTTCCCTGCATGTCTAATGTGACCCTTCTCGAGAAGAACAATATGCAGGAGGGTCTGCTCTCTCGCTCTAGCCGTGAAAGTGACCGGGAGGTGCGGGATGACAGGGTCGACCTGGGGTTCCAGTCAAAATGTCTATATCCTGTAGTAACAGGATGCGAGGAGATGGACTGGAGTCACGTTTTTCATATCCTGGCTCCTCTGACTTTTTTTGCTCCTCCCCCTTTCCCTCCACATTCTGCCTCTGTTTTCACCGATTCTCTGTGTAGGCATGGGAGTAAGAGTGGCATAGTGGGTGCTGAGGGTACACGGGCTGGGTGTCAGTGAGTTCAGAAGAGGAAAAAGTGAGGAAGTTTCTATTTTAGAGACCTGAGACAGGAGAAGGAAGAGCTCAGTGCCGTATCGGGGAGTGGGGGGAGGTCACATCACTCTGGGAGGGGGGATATCAGCCAGTTCACATCAGGGGTGCACGAGAGGGGGAACGTGTTTGTGTGTGATGCTGGTGGAGGAGGGGTCTACCTGTTCCCTTGAGAGAGGGTGGGAGGCTTCCACCATGTCACAGAAACTCTAGTAAACATTTCCTCGTAGCGGCTTCCAAGAAAACAACAAGGTTATTCAGTTATACAAGGTAGGCAAGAATTATAAAACAAACCCTGTGGGATTATAGGTAGTCTCATTCTTCTGGAGGTCTTTATGTAAAAGAAATTGCACAGTACTCCAAAGGACTTGCCAATATCTTCCTCAAGCCCGAGGGAGATCTGTCCATTAAAGTGACAACAAATGCTCAAACCCACATGAAGTCAAACGCATCTCAATTTCTTAAGGTTCAACAAACCTTTGGTTGATGCTCTGCACATCCCATGTTACCAGTGGGCGATCAAAGCAAAAAAACTCAAAGTCACTGTCATGAATGACAAAGAGCACAAATTATAGTTATTTCAGGATGTTACACAGAGGTATGACCAGGTTCTTTCCATATTTGCAGTTATTCGCGTGTACATTTCTAAATTGATCACCGTGACTTCTGTCTTGAGCCATGACTCGGTTGTTTGCTCAATGCAGTGCAACCGTGTCATTGCTTCTGTGCTCAGGGCTGTGGTGCAGTCAGACATGTGATGGGTGTTGTTTTATCCTTGCTTCTCCCACAGTCCTACAGCCGCAGCCTGAGTCCAGACCAGAGGAACATTATCTGGAACAGCAGGCGAGGCTTCACTATCAGAACTCCCACCTTATTTTACGTCGGCCTCTTCTTCTGCCAGACCACTGGTGACAAAGTCAAACACAAGTCGCGTAAATACTTTGTACACAGACTAGGTCAGCGCCGCTCTTTCTGCACCACTATATAAATCTCATGTAAATATGTATGTGTGGATCAGTGTTTCTTTGTGCAAAATCCCTGATATTGCGCTTTTTTTTTTCTTTTTTGTCTCAGTGAATAAAATCAAAGCTGTGTATCTGAACAGCAGTGAGCCTGTGCAGGCCTTGAAGGGAGAGCAACTGGTCTTGAACTGCACTGCAACAGCAGAGTTGAACACTAGAGTCAACTTTACATGGGACTACCCTGGAAAGGTCAGAGCTACTTTACAGTCTGTGGTTAGATGACAAATGACTTTTGATAGAGAAGGAGCAGGTGTATAACGGTCTGTATAACTTCCTGCCTTACCTGGCAATCTATTAAGTATTCACTTTGAGCATTAACCAAACTGCATTTAAGTAAACATGTTAGACATTTACAAAATGCACTAAGTGTGCAAGTTAAATCTCCTTTAGAGTTGTTAAATGTCTTCATTTGTTAGTTAAACAGTATTGATCTACATGTTTAAGTTAGGTTGTTATTAATAGCCTTATTACTGGTTTATAACAAATGCATAAATGTTTCCCATTACGCAACCAAAAAGTTAGCCTTCAGTGTTAATTTTATGGCTCTTCTCTCCTCTGATCCTGTAGAGTGTCCGTGCTGGCTCAACTTCCAATAGGCTCGTGAGACATCTAACGCACACGTTGTTCTACAGTATTCTGACCATCCCGAAGCTCCAGCGTTCAGACCAAGGCCGCTACACATGCCGCGTCACCAGTGGTGATCAAAGCCAGCAAGCCCAAGTCAATGTAACTGTCTATGGTGAGTTTCCTTTGCTGAAGCGTCCTGACATTTAGAAAATTCACCCACAGTCATCGGCTCAGATTACTCACTCTGGTCAAGCTTGCTTAATTTTTTTGAGTTTTTGACCAGCGCATTCTTTATCACAGGCTCCAAATGTCACAGCAGTTACCGAACGTTTACATCAGCTCTCTTAATCGTCCACAAATATGTGCATTTGTCCCCTCACTTTCAGACCGTCCATTCATCCGCCTGAAGCCCAGAAATGGATTAGTGATGACGGTGCAAGCAGGAGAGAAATCTTACAGAATCTCTCCCAAATTGCGAGCGTTCCCGGCCCCTGAAGTTATTTGGTAAGGGATCAAAAACACCCCTGTCTCCTCAGAACTGAAGTCCACCTGACACTTGTGACTTTAGAGTTTCCTCTTTAGTGTTCACACCCTTTTGGTATTTTTTATTTAATCTTTGCCTCCCCCTCTTTAATCTGGAAGCTTATCTCAGGTTCATTTCCTAGAAAGAGATTGGAATGACTTACCTACAACACATGACTCATCTGTATTTTTAATATTCCAAAAGTATTTCCTTCCCTACAACTTTTATTTTTACTACTATCCATGAATCTTTGGGAAACATCTCTCTCTCCTCTATAAACTTTGCTCAGAGGTCTTTTTTTTTTTTTCCTGGCAGGCTGAAGGATGGCATGGATGCAGCAGACCAATGCTCCAGATACCACATGGATGGGAATTCCCTGGTTATCCGGGATGTTGCAGAAGAGGATGCTGGGATGTACACAGTCCTTGTACGAATCCAGGAACACACACTCTACCAGAATCTCACGCTCAAACTCGTGGTTTACGGTGAGAAAGAACAAATAAATTCTTCACCAAAAAACAAAAACAAAAAAACATCTTTAGCTCTGATTGTCCTGTCCTCAAAGATATTAAACTTCCTCTCTTGTATCTGTATGTTTATGTCGGCATCTTGTCTCACAGTGAGTCCTAAAATAGGGGAGAAAGCAATGTTGTTGCAGGACCTGGGCTCCGTGCCACGAGGGAGCAGACAAGCCCTGCGCTGCACATCCCACGGAGTCCCTGCTCCGCACATCCACTGGCGCTGGCATCCCTGCCCATCCAAAGGCCTGTAAGTACCCAGAACATCACATCCTTACCTTTACAATATAGCTGTAGTTTTTAAAAGCCATTGGAATTGATAATTTTATAAGTTTAGGGATTCTTAAATAAAGATAATTGATTTCCTAGTATGCACATAAAAAGTCAGGAGAACAATCCAGGCAAAGTATAAATGATATACAGCTATGCAGAACTTTCCATGCTTTTTTATTTATAATCTGGCACTTCAGAATTTTATTTTTAATTTAACTTCATATATAATTCATACATAATTAACGTGCATTATACAAAAATGGAGTTGATTAAAATTTAGATTATCTTTGCATATATTTTGTACCTTTTTGACTGCAAAGGTTAAAATTAATATTATTAATACTATAATGCTAAATACACATACAGAATAAATAATGATGTTTATGTTACTCATTGGAGTGTGTGTGTGTTTGTGTGTGTGAGTGTGTGAGTGATTTTATTTTTTTGAAAAACGAGACATGTTTTGTCTATTTCTGCGTGTGTTCAGACAGCGTTTCCTTCTTGTAACCAGAACAGATGCCTTTGGGGGCCTTTCATGTACGGGAATGTGTGAAAATGTGTGTGTGTGTGTGTGTGTGTGTGTGTGTGTGCGCAGCTCTTTCTCCATATTCTTACTGTCCATGTGTCCTTTCCATATGTTTGTTTGAGTTCATACAAATCTGCATGCTGTGTGTGTGTGTGTGTGTGTGTGTGTGTGTGCGTGCGTGCGTGCGTGCGCCTGGTACATTCACAGACACAGTACACGGTGTATCTCAGACTTGAAAGGACAGAGAAAAAAAAACACACTTCAATAGAGGCCAGTTCCGTGCTCTCAGTCACGATTTGTTGGTTTCCAAATCAAACGCTATGATTTAATGAATTTCCTGTCCAGGACGCAGGGTGAGAGGCCTGTTTATTATTGTGATTGCACACTGCATCCTGTGATGCCTTTTCTTATATCTTACACACACTATATACACAAAGTTCTCATGAGAAATGGCCCAACCCGGTGATGCGGACGGACAGTCAGCTCAAACACACAGCAGTGTTCAAGCAGGCATTTTGGCAGAAACACTGATTGAGTTGCTCTTAGAGGTCAGACACGTATTGTGTTGCTGACGACCAAGTCAGGAAAGGTTAAGTATTACCTGAGAGCACCGCAGCAACCGCCCATGCTCCGCTCCCCCTCTGAGACACACTGACATCACCGCTGTACTTGACCCTTAACCCTAGCACTCTCACAAAGCGCCATGTCAGTCCATCTCAGCCAAGTGCCAAAAGTTATCTACATAATGTACATGAAGTTTTTTTCAAGCCAGCAGTGCTAAAGTATGCAGTCTTCACTGTCAGACTAAATCCGGGTCAAGTGATCTAAGCTCTTTTGTTCATGCCGTTTATTGTATGTATGAGAGCACCTTTGTCTTGTTTCACAGTAAGATGTCAGATGCAATCTGCACATGTGAGAACTTTTGCCAAAGCCCAGTTTTTAATCATTACTTAGCTGAATTATTAGACTCTAAGTCATACTTATTTCCTTAATATACAGTGATTTGAAAGTTTGTTATAAATACTTTAACAATGTGACATAAAATAAACAAAAAGGCTACGCTTCCCAACAAACAGTACAAATTATGGTCTGTGAAGGTGTCGATTGCAGCTACAGCTTATCACACCTACCAAATGACTAAAATGTATTTGCATAGTAAAGATGCAGCAGATTACATCTGGCTTCTTAACTGGCTGCCTTATGGTCCTTTGTAAAGCTCTGTTCTGGTTCAGCTTCAGTGTCTGTGCTGATTGTGTTTCTTTGGACTGGTACTTTTGGTTGGATCCTCACTGGACCCCTTGTTCTTTGCAGCCCGGCTGCACCACCACAAGCCTGACGCCGTGCTGGAGGAGGCCCAGGGACAGTGGACCAGGCTGGGCCAGGCTGATGGGGGGCCTCTCGCCTGGGTCCTGGGTCCACTGCTGGGTCTGGCCCTGGGAACTGCAGCGCTCTTATCTGGCCTGACCAGGAGGTGCATTGGGCTTCCTGTGCAAAAATCAGAGCGCTTTTCCTCTCGTTGTTTGGCTTCCTCTTCGATGCGAGACGCTTCCCAGCGGCGTGATTGTCCCTTCGTCTTCAAACGTGGCACAGCCCGCTTCCTCAAGAGCTTGATCTATTCTTGAGAGCACCCCCACACCCCTTCCCCAACTCTTCTGCCCCCCACACATACCTCTAAAACCCCTTCCATCACCAGCTCTGACCTACACCACAACCCAGCATCCTTCACCTCTGCAAAATATAAACTCCCCATCACTTCCCACCCAGTGCCTCTCAACAGCAGCCAAAACCCTCAGTGACATTACCAGTAATGCAAAGTGATGAAGTAAGTAAAGTGACTTGGAACACTGCTGAGCAGTGAAGACCAGGAAATACAGAAAACCAGGAGTTGCATACGCCACAACACTAAGGATATAAGGACACCTGCTTCACTGATTATTTATTTCCTTCCTTTTTCCAATTTAAGTCTCCCCACTAGACCAGGCTGTCCAGTAGTTTTATGCATTTTATATTTCACAGACATTTGAGCCAGAAAAAGTGCAATTTCCACCAAACCACCCAGCCACATTTCTGGAGCTGCTTTGCTTGTTTTTTGTGCTAGAGTGGTACTAAAATGGGTGCATGAACCGTGCCTGTCTGTCCCAATCCTCGATCTGAGTTTGACATCCAAAAGAGAAAAAAAAAAAAAAAAAGCTGTGAGTTTCTGTTGCAATTTTTAACCACCAATGGAACATCAGTGTGCTTACCTTGGACAGGCGGAACAGGAGAGAGGACGTGCTTTGTGCTGTTCACTATGGGATTCCTTCAGTTCTCTATTAAATAAACTGACTTTCTGCAGAGGCCTACCATGTAGGAATTCTGAGAAGGCCAGAGACAATCCTGTGTCGCTCTCTATCGTCCCATGTCAAAATGTCTCCTTTTATGTGTCTCACATGATGTCAATATAACAGCCCTGTTGTCTTTGTATTGTAAGTTAATTAAAATCTAAGTGTATGCGTGATACTACAAGCCATTTTATGAGAAGGAGTAGCATAAGTGTTTGAATAAACTCCATTTGTGTATGTGAGCGTAAAGAGGGTGACAGTGTGTGTGCTTCCGCACAATTGTGTGTGTGTGTGTGTGCGTGCGTGCGTGCGTGCGTGTGTGTAATCCTATTCTACGGGTGTCTGCTAATGTGATTAATTGCTTGTATACAGATGTTCTATGAGTAATATATGAATCTAATATTTAATAATTTTATACAACTAACTTACATATGA
This sequence comes from Cichlasoma orientale, assembly GCA_034780415.1. Taxonomy (NCBI): domain Eukaryota; kingdom Metazoa; phylum Chordata; class Actinopteri; order Cichliformes; family Cichlidae; genus Cichlasoma; species Cichlasoma orientale. Next base: position 322,191 of record JAVDPK010000908.1, on the reverse strand, counting down.
CAATATTTGACAACTGTATGACTCTGTTAAGATGTACTGAAGTGTTATATCAGTCGTTTGTGTTTTTGCATTAAACTTTCCTTATATTTCTGTATTGGTTTATATGCTCCGTGGTTATTTTGGGGTTGAGAGAGGAACACACAGGGACAGCAGTAAAAGTCTATTTTAAGCTACATGACAGGACAGGATGAAAAGGCAGCAGATGACCCCCACTGATACACAACTTGGAACGGTTCATTCATATTCCCAAGCAGCTGCTGCTCACCCTGTTTGCAGGCACACACTGCGTGATTGCGGTATGTCTGTGTATGAAGTGTATACGTGTTCATTTTCTGTGTCTAACCACGTTCACATTCACGCATCCATCTAACTAATTCTATGTGTGTGTGTGTGTGTGTGTGTGTGTGTGTGTGAGGGCGACTTTGAGTCAGAAAGTGTTTCCTGAGAAGCGTGGGAGTGTTAGCCGGGTTCTGTGGTACAGTGGGTGTGGGTGTGGGTATGTGCATGTGTGTGTCAGGCCGTTGGTGTCATGCACAGGGTGGGTGGCTTGTGTAACACACACTATCTCAGTGCCAAGAGGAAGAGCAATCAGGGAGCAAAGAGGAACCAAACTCAGGGAGGAGCTCAGCACAGACAGAAAAAGATGACGACAAGGATACAGACAGAGACAGAGAGGAGAGAGGCAGTGACATATTCATAAACAGGCAGAGCATCAGTGAGCAAAGTGGAAATGATGGTTTACAATGAGGCGGATGGTTAATGTCTAAATAAAAAAAGGGGACATCCTTTTATAAGATAGAAAGTTCTTTTAAAAAACAAATCACCCCGGCACATTTTTAATGGGGGGCGGGGGGGGGGGGGGTGCTGCCGATTTTTCACTGGGCACCTTTTAAAATTTCAATTTGACTTGTGTTAGAAAGCAGATAATGTTTTAAAAATCATTTATTATAAACTTTAGATAAACTTTTATATATTTTATATATTTTTCTACATATTCAAGTGTGGCGGATACCCAAACACCCCCCCCCCCTTATTTAGGCTGTTTGGGTGCAGCCACATGATTACCTGCAAAAAATGAAACGATTATTACTTTGTACCATTTATAAATCACTGAGATTTTATTAATTACTCAGGATTTCCCCATTTAAAGTGGCTTCAGCATTTTTTTTTAATAACAAAAGGTGACCCAAAGTGCTTTACAGGTGCACTCATTTGCAATTCAGGTCTCCAAGAACCCAACTGCAAAAACAGGGAACTCACATAAAACAGACAATGTAATGAAGATAATAACTGAAAAAAGTCGAAGTTGTTGGAATGATTACCTCAGTGACCTGGAGGCAGAGTTAGAAGATCTGTGATATATTGTGGAGTTTATCTGTGGAGAATTTTAAAATCTATTCAGAACTTCACAGTTTGTGAAGTCCAGGGCAATTTAATAATTGTTAGTCGGCACATATATTTGAATCGATTAGATTGAAAAGTTGAAACATTCCTGCTTTTTTTTTTTTTGCTTTTTTTATTTTTGCCATGAGGTTTTGTAAGCACCACCAGGTGTTTCTTAAAATCTGCCAAAAAATATAAATAATAAATAATCAAATTAAACATTAATTAAAATTGGAAAAATATTTAAGTGAATATTTAGTCCCTATGAAAGTTCTTTGCGTGCAACAAATTGTGTTCACTGAAGTGTCCCTGAGCCCATGCAGTGATTATAGACTCATGTCCATTTCTGATGTAGATCAGACTGTCAGTTCAGTGCATTTTGCCCAACACTGAAAGTCTGCACTTACTTTTTTCTTTTCTTTTTGATGAAATCCTCCAGCTCTTTGTAATCTCATATTGAGAAACATTAGTTTAAACTGTTGTGTGCACACACAGTCAGTGGTGAACTCCTCCATCTCTTCACTGGTAAAATGAGCTGTAACATGTTTCACCAGATGTTTTGTTAGCGTTGCATAACTTTTCCAGTCTACTGTTGCCTCTCTACAAATGTTTTGAAACTGTTTTGCTGATGATTGTGTGACAATGGGACCTAAATATAAAATTTAGTCAGCTTAACCATTTGATATGGTGCTTTTTTCCCCCCTCTGTTTTCCACTGATAAAATTGCTTAAATGATCTGTAAATAATTGCATTCTGGATATTATTTTTACACAATATATCTTTTAAATATTTGCTTGCTTGCACAGCAACACTTAAATTAAGTGAGACCATGTTTTCTCTGGAAGCATCACTTACTCAGTATAAATAATTATATTTGTATGTTTCCTTACAGCTAAAAGTTATGAAATTTTGACCTAAAAAGTGATCATTTTGAATAAGTAAAAGTGTTCTTTACTAATTTGTTATAGCTATGGTCAGAACCATCAGATGGGTATATATATCCATCTTAGATATTAATTACAAATTATGGAAAAAGAAAATCGCTCCAAAGTTGTATTTAACTAATATTAAGACAAAATAATAAATTTGTTCTGTTGATTAACATCTGCTTAACTAAAAACAAAGAAAGAAAGAATGAATAAATAAATGCATCTTTATGTTGGAAAGATCTTCAAAATAATTCACACCTGGTTATATTTTGTCTAACTTTACATTAAATCATTTCTGATCTAGATAAACACATTTTCCTTCAGATGGAACTTCATAAACATATTTTATCTTTTACACAGAGCAGTTATGAGGAATGGAAAAATAACAAATAATGATCTTCTCGTGTAGACTCGTGAAACTAAATGAAAAAGCAATGTGTGTGTTTTAAGGCTCCTCCCAGCGCTTGTATAATTTCAGATTTTTTTTTTTTGTCATGAGGTCATGTGCATAACCACAAAGCATCTTGCATAAGCTGAAGTTCCCACAACTCCTCTGGTGTGTAATCTATGGATTTAGACTTGCGAGAGTCATTGAGGGACAGGAACTCGTGTCCTGGAAATGTGGGACGATTTGTTAAGAATGAAAGGAAGCTCATCAGCAGGATGACAATACCACCTCTGCATCCTTCATAGATGAACAATCCAACATTACAAAGCACTTCAAAGATCCACTATTGTCATCTTGCAGGACAGGGAAAGACGACATGAGGCTATTGATAAAAATGTGGTGTAGTGGTGATGATAATGATGGTGATGTGATTTCACGGTTAAACATCAAGCAGCAGCTGTCAAAGCATTTTCCTGACGGTCCTGGTGTTCCTCCTGCTGAGCACAGCTGGGGAAAACATTCGGACTCGGAAGCAGCCCAAAATTATTTTTGTCAAACACAGCTGAGTCCCTGTCCCTCGCTTCCTCCCCCTTCTCCTCCCTCAAGGTGTGTGTGTCCCACGTCCTCCTCGCTATGGAGCCCTGTGACGGAGCATCTTCCCACCTCGTCGGCACACAACCGCATCCTGAGTGTTACGCACAGAGAGGAAGTGCTTCAGGGGAAGAAAAGGGTAAGTAAAGCACAGGAATACACGCTGGGGCTGACAGAAAAGCTGTGATTGGCTAGAGACAGGATGCCTCGTTACATTAATGTAGTAAATGATGTTAAAAATATTTTTAAAATACCAATTTAAAAACACTAAAACATGCAATATTTACAGTTTGTCCTATAAAAATATTTTATTTGTGATTTCTGGCAGATTCCTTTCCTGCAGGTGCACTAATTAAACAGAGTGTGCATAATATTTTAAACCACTTATTAAAAGGACCTTTCACTGCACACTCTTGCAGGTTCGCTCACAGTAAAGTCTCTCCCACACACGCATACACACACACACACACACACACACACACACACACACACACTCAAAGCCTCTCACCTATAATAGTACTTATAGACAGCTTCAGTGTTGACCTACTAAGTTGGAAATGGGCAAGCAGTCTGGCTCAGAGACCCTTATTGTCTTCTTAGTGAGCCTGTGGAAAACATGATTCCTGCCATCAGTGGCAGAGGTAATGAGCCTGAACCTTATGAATGTGGGTGTTTTTCATAATGTGCTAAGTGGCGGTTTGTTCAGGCGGATGTTTGTGCTCTCCATAGACGGTGGGGGTCCTGATTGTAGCAGAGGCCTTTGTGTCTGGAGTGTATCGCTGCATCGCCTCCAACTCTGCGGGGGCAGACCAGCTAGACATCCAATTCTACATCACAGGTGATCGCAGACAAGATCAATCGTCATGGGAGTTTTCTTTCCTTATTCCCACATCATAATGTAAAGCATCTGTTTGATGCTTTGTAACCATTAGGTCAAAGTCTCTTGATGTAGTGAATGCACGTTCCCCAAATAGAAACACCAGAAATATTTTAGAATGTATTTGATGGTGGCAGACATTCAGGTGTACAGTTAGGGCCGTGGGTTTTTAGAGAATTAAATAATTGTTGTAGTGTTGCCACTGTACACCGCTACAGTGGATTTTAAATCAAATAATCAAGATGAGACTGGAGTGCAGACTTTCAGCTTTAATTCAAGGCATTTAACAGAAGAATTGCATTAATTGTTTATTAATAACAGCTATTTTTATTCATGCTTTTGCAGTGTGCTTTGGGTCGATATCCATTTTGCACTGTGAAGCACAGTCTGGTTCATTTTGCAGCATTTGGCTGAATCTGAGCAGAGAGTGTATCCCTGTCCACTTCACAATTCATCCTTCTGCTTCTGTCAGGAGTCACGTCATCAATAAACACTAGTGACCTTGTACCACTGGTAGCCATAGATGCCCAAAGCCGTGACAAATAATGGGAGCATTAGTCAAGTAAAAAAACAAAAACCTTTTACTTGAAATTGACAAAACTAAATGAAGTTGCCAAAGGAAAAACCACGAGATATCTCAGTCAGTAAGTGAGTGGTGTTGGCATGTTTGCGTTTTGCTGTGGTGAGTGAAATGTTATTGGGGCAGAAAGAAAAGGAAAAAGGTCGGAGTGTGGAGCATGTGGAGCTCGGGAGCAGAGGTGCTCTCCCCCCTGAGGGAGCAAGTGCAGCGTGCTTGCATACTGCAGTGGACCCAGGTGTTCCCAATCACCGATGACCCAACCACACCCACTGGGCACCTGCAACACAAAACATACTGAGACAACCTGCAATCCAAGCAGCCAAAAGGGGGCAGGGTTGTCCCAATGCCATAACATTGCCTCCACCATGTTTGGCAGATAATGTGGCACGCTTCAGATCATTAGCTGTTTCTCTTCTTCTCTGCACTTTTCTCTGTACTCACTCTAAGCCTTGTCAAAAAGTAGATCCTCGAGGAACCCTTCAGAAAGAAGCACTTTGTGGTGTTAGAGGTTTGTTTCTGAAGTCATTTTTTATTAATAATATTATTATAAGTAGTAGTAGTAATTTTTCTCATATTTTTCATTTTATTTACTCAGACATAGGGAGGAACATAAGTTCATTAATGATGCAAAAAAACAAAACAATCAATATTGCAATTAAAATTCACGGCATTTGGCATCAATTTTAGATCTTTTATCAGCTTAATTCATCATGGAATAATGAGGGAACAGGCCTCACCCATCTATTAAACTGCTCTTCACGTAATTGTCCAGTTAGTTTTGAGTCTCTGAAAATGTGGAGCTGTCTTTGAAAATGGCTGTAACTCCTGAACAGTTAATGCAGTACTTGAATGCCCCTTGAATTAGAACTGAAAGTCTGCACTCACATCTTGATTACTTAATTTAAAGTACACAGTAGTGGTGTACATACCCAAAATAATTAAAAAAAAAATGCACCACTGACAAAAATGTATGGACTTAACTGTAAAGAATCCCAGTAATAGCAGGAAGCTTTATTGTGAAATGTATGAGTCGTGTTTATTTGTTTTCTATACCCATGTACAGGTTCGCATTTATACATTCACTGACACGTAGGCACATTTTCACTGTCTCATGATCTCATAGCCTTTTTACTATCCTTAAGTAAACATTAGCAGTAAGTGAAGAGGCCTTAAATGTATGCAAATGTCCAGACAAACTTACTCTCATATTGATCCTGTGTGAAAAGTAGAGACAGATAAAATACATCTTTGGGGGATAAAAAGGACAAGGACATTTTATTCAACAGGAAAAAATCAAGAGGGAAAGGAAGTTGGAGATTGGTACAGATAAAGATATGGCAGAAGCATGAAATACTGTTCAGAACACCAGATATAAGAACTAAAGTAAAGCTGAGCAGAAATTTCAAAACAGTTGACACTTGAGGAAAGGGTAAAAGTCTCCTGGTGTATGTGCCTGAAAGAATACCTGGTAGAACATAACAGTGCACACACATCACGTACATATCGTACTCTGTAGTTTTGCGTGCAATGTGAAGTGTGTCGTACAGGTAAAGCATGAGTGTGTATGTGTCTGTAGTCAGGCTGCGTTGAGCTTTTAGTGTGCGAGCAAGAGCGAAACAGGAACCTGGCGCTCTTATCGTTCCACTTCCCCGTGCAGCGCACTTCCTTGGACTGGCAGGTCCACTTTATTTCGGGAGGCCTTGGGGTGTTCGGGAAAGATAAACACTATCTGCCATCAGGAAACTCTCAAGCCGTTTCCACGGGAAGTTTCAGATGGCTAAAGTAAATAAAAAGCCTTTTTACTGTATTTCACTAGCTGCTTTTACCCACAATGGCCATTCAACATAGTCATCAAAGGTTATAGAAGTGGAGCATTGGTTTAATCAGTTCTCCTGGTTTCAGGCACCAGTCAGGATCCAGACTCGCATGTCGAGAAACTGAGACGGCTGATTCATCTCAGTGGAGGGTTCTATTTATTTATTTAACCTTTTCTTTACCAGGAAAATTCCACTGAAACTTAAAATCTCTTACGAGGGCGTCCTGGAAAACAATTTGTTCATATCTCCTCCTTTCTTCGTCTTTCCTGCTAATCCATCTTTTTCTCTCCCCCGTGTCTCCCTCAGATGTCCCGGGAGGCTTCTGTGTAAACCAGCAGGAGCAGGCCAGAGAGGGCGGGGACCTCCATCTCACCTGTTTAGCCAATAAATACCTGTACACGGCGCTGTCATGGCAGAGAATGAATGACACAGAGGAAGCTCAGCCTCGTGGTTTGACTAATCAGCAACTCACGTTAGGTGAGTTCTCCAACTCGCTGGTCCTGTTAATAAGCAACCTGACGGCCAGAGACAACGGATCCTACAGATGCTCCGCCCGCCACATCGCCACCGGGGAGGAGACACACCTGGACACACAGGTGGTGGTGACAAGTGAGTAATCTTAACCTTCAGCATTTAGAAGCTGCACTAAAAGTGCTTGTGAATGTGTGTATGTGAATGGATGAATGTGGCTTTGTAAAACTAGAAAACCAACCCATTTACTGCTTCTTTGCAAATCAAATTCTTATAATTAATGAAATGCAAGGATTGATATACTCACTTTTAATAACAACATTTTGAGGACTTTTTTTAAGCCGCGTTCGCCGCACTCTGTGTGTAAACGCACAGCCTCTTCATGTTTTTCTCTGTGCTTTATGTTGCACATGTTTGCAAACGCACACACACACACACACACCCTCTCACAGAGGTCTTGCTGCTTGGGAATGGGTCCCCTTAGTTTCCTGGGGCCCCACCCTAGCTTTGCTCTTGCACTCCAGCTCAGCACCTCTTTCACGTGGGAATGAGCTCTTGACTGGAGGAAGAGCACACAATGGCACTTCCCACAATGCCACATTTACAGGCCCCTGCGCAGAGCTGCAGGAACAATCAGCCAATCAGACACTGTCAGGCCACAGCCTTCGCGGACAATTATCAATTGTTGTCCAGGAGGAAGATAGAGGAAACAACAATCAGTTGCTGTGGTTAAGTGACTTTTCTTCGTGTCTTTTACGGCTGTTCTCAATACAATCAGGGCTTAGCGCGTCAACTTCCTCCCTCGGGACCCCCAGCAAGGGAATTACTAGAGATACGGGAGTGACTAACTAGAAGTGGAGAGTGTGTGAAAAGGGAGAAACTGAGGAAAATTAAAGAGGACGGCATGAAGTCATCTGTTTTTATTGCAGTGCATTGTTATGTGGTTATAGTGTGTAAAAGCTGTCCACGCAGGCGAAATACTCAGATATTATAGTTTAATTTTTAGTTTTGAATTAGTTTTGGTTTTCCTTTTGTTCTTAGTTAGGTGAGTTTCACTTCATTTCCGGAGTGTTTTTAGTTTTGCTTTGTTTGTTTCACTTGGGTTTTTGTTGTTTGAAGAGGTTTCGTTTTACTTTCATTTTTATTAGTTTCAGTTTGTCTTTTTTATTTATTGCATCAGAACAGGTGTCACAATACAACAGCACTTTGAAGTCTCAATAAAGAAAGTGTACCAAAGCTTTGTCAGGCATGTTGTGTTGAGCTAAAAGGACAGTTCCTGGATATTTTTATTTTATGTTACATGCTTTATTTTGTTTTGAAGTATTAAATAAGTCTATTTTTTAATTATTTTTTTCACACCAGTTTTGAGTATAACCTTGGGTATACCACATCTGTGCTGCTCTTTGTAAATGGCTTTGTATTGTAGGGTTTTATAAAAGAAAGAAAAAAGGTCCAAGAGGACCCAAACGTCAGCTGACTCACAGGTTGAAGCCAAGGCCACTCTTCCAAATGTGTCACTACCAGCATTGCAGTTATTGTCCAAAAGTGGCACGGCTCCAGAAAACTGGGAGAAAAAATAGCAGCAGTTTCACTTTATCGCAAAACTGTTCTAGACTATAAATAACTATGACTGCAACATCGGGCAGTTTTTAGGTAATTTCAGGTGTTGAGAAACAACAGGTTCAGAGTAAATGTCAAAGATTAATTTAAGACACAGCTCATAAGAATTAACATGAGTTGTAATCAAATCAACTACAATTTGTTAATATCAACAGTGGATCAAATGACTCGTACTCTATTTCATGTTAGTCTTTTTAAAAGAGACTCTTTATAAAGCAAGCGTAAGAGGGCTTTTTACGTTTAAAACACAGCTAGTGCTAAGTTTAGGTCAAGCAAAGGACCCGAGATGATCCAAACTTCAGCTGATTTTGCAGTTAAATCACACAATAAAGAAGAAAACAATCCATCTATACATTTATTTATTTAAACACGTATCACTACGGGTGACACTTGCAAGCAGTGTACAGTTGGTGGTAGTTGAAGGTGGAAGAGTCAGAGGGTTGAACTCAAGGCCATTGGTGTTTTTGTTCCACAATAAAGAAAAATCTGTTTTCATCAAGCCCATTCTTCTAAACTGTTGAAAAAAATAGTCTCATAATAAAAAAAAAAAATCTGTTTTCATCAAGCCTATTCTTCTACATGTGTCACTACCAGCTCATACTTATTGTCCAAAAGTGGCACGGGTCCAGAAAACTGTGGGAGGAAAATAGCACTGGTTGCACTTCCACAGATGTTTTAGGTAATTTGCAGCAATGATAGCATATACAGAGAATTATAGTGTATTTTAGCTCATAATTTTCTGGTTCACGTTTATTCTGGTGAAATTTTAGTATTCGAATCACCGTTTTTTGGCCACAACAGGCCAAGTGGAAAGACTGCAAAGCTGTGCAAGAACAGAAAATGGACAAAGATAGTTATAAGCAAACGAGACAGACATTTCCTTAGTTAGTAGAGACCAAAACAGAACTAAAAGTAGACATAATAGTGAAAATGGGCAGAAACAGTCTGCTCAGTGGGCAAATTGAAACATATAAAGTGACAAAAAGTTTTGCTGCTGTTTGTTGTTGTATCTTTAATTCAGCCAGTGAAATAACTCACTATGGCAGAATAGCTCCTTCATAATGTTGGATGGATGGATCTCTAACAACTGCATGATATAAAATCATTAGCCTACCTCTGAAATATAATGGAGCAGAAATATAAAACAGCAAAAACTGGAAATACTTGAGTAAAATACAAGCACAGTATGGTTAATGCATTTAGTTACATTACACACACACTCACTGCTGCACTATTAGAACCAGAAGGAAGGAGCCTTTTGGGGTTCCTTCGAGGAAGCACTTTTATGTGGTGTTAGGGGTTTGTTTTTGAATTCATTTTTATTAGTAGTAGTAGTTTCAGTAGTATTAATGTTTTCTCATATTTGCCATTTTATTTACTCTGAGACAGTGTGGAACATAAGTTCATTAATGATGCAAGAAAAATCTGCTCAATATTACAATTAAAATTCGCAAGCAATTGATTATAGCAGTGATAATGAGATGCATATAAGTCACATAAATGCACAATGTCTTAAATATTACATGAGACAACAGAAAATTCAGATTAAAGTTATTATAATGAATCTCTTTCCCCCACAGTTCTGGAGCCTCCTGTGCTGCTGAGCAATTTGACCGATTGCACTGTCAATGTTAGCAGCTCAGTGATCTTCAGCTGTCCATCTCGAGGTGTCCCACCCCCAACCATCACATGGTACAAAGACCAGCGTGCTCTGTTGCAAGGATCAGGTAAAGAAAAAAAAATCTCAACATGTAAACTTTAGCTGTAAACTGGTGGTCTGTAACTTATTTCCCGTCATGTTTAGGTATTGTTATATCAGCCGAAGAAGCAACGCTCCATATTGACCGAATCACAGTGGAGGACGAGGGTCTGTATATGTGCCAGGCCACCAATGAAAGGGGATCTGCAGAGAGCTCAGCCTATATATGGGTCAACGGTAAGGATCACTGCTTTTAATTGGCTCTTGAAACGCTTGAAGTTATAACACATCCATATATAACTATGTTTGAATCGGCATTGTTTCCACATGTGTAAATAGGTGTGTAATGTGGATGCAGACATTTAGTAAAGTACATCTCATTGTTTTGATGTAGTGTTTATACAGAGAGTGTGTCAGTTCTATTAATGGAGGATGATGAACGTCTGTTTATTAATTTCTAAGTAAACATTGATCAAAGTACATCTTAACATAAACGTACTCGGCCTTTTGTTCTGTTTCCCTCATTCACACACCCACACACACACACACACACACACACACACACACACACACACACACACACACACACACACACAAACACTCTGATGTCCGGAGGTAGTAGAGGAGGCAGGACCTCTGTGGTTCCTCCCAGTCCAGGTCTGGAAAGAGCATGTGTGTGTGTGTGTGTGTGTGTGTGTGTGTGTGTCTGTGTGTGTGTGTGTGTGTGTGTGTGTGTGTGTGTGTGTTCGGATCAGTGAGGAAGGAAGCTGTCTCCCGTTTTTATTTCCTCCGGAAGGGCCCAGCCTGCGTCTCCGAGAGGCTCCACGTAGTAATGAGCTGGGCATTTCTTCGTCGTCCCATTAAAAAAGATTTTAAAGATAATAATGAACCCAGATTTAATGAGAGGGATGGATGATAGGCTTTGTGTGTGTGGTGTGACAGCGAAATCACAGTGACACCATTCGGAAGCATCAAGTACCTAAGTCTAATAACCTATTGTACTGCTCAGAGCTGCATTAAGGAATAAACTTTAATTGACATTTATATACTCTTAGCTAGTATAAATAAAACTATATTCTTAGTCCTGTGGTGCTCAGTCCAGGATTTTTATGTGCATAAATAAAAACCTAGAAATGTAATCAGGATTAAGCTACAGTGCACATTTGTGGGTTTTGTGTATGCAGGTGTCCCAGAAACCTCATTTCTGGAAATTCCTACTCTCGCTGTTACCTGTGTGGTGGCCGCTGTCTTTTGGTTTTTGCTCACACTCTTCATACGAAAACTGAAACAGGTGAGAGGATTTTTTTTTTTTGAAAGTTGTTTTGGGTATAATGAGAAAAATACATAGTACATATTTCACATTTTCTATGTATGCTTGGAAGTGTTTGTGTGTTTCTTTTACAGTTAGCTCCATAAGGTTTCTCTCTTTCGCCACACTTTTCTCTTCTCATCATTCTGGTCAAAGCTCATTTTGGTTTCATCTGAATTAAAGCTGAAAGTCTGCACTTCAATCATATCGTGATTTAAAATCCACTGTGATGGTGTACAGAGGCAGAATTACAAAAAAACTGGCATTGTCCAAAAACCTGAGGCTCCATTTCATTCTTCCTGACCACCAGAGATGGTATAAAACACCTGGATATCCACTATGCACATGCACACAAGTCAACACACAGTATCAATAAAATCACGTGTGACCCCGGTGACTCAAGCAGTTTGATAAAGGGCCCTGCACCCATCAATCGTCTCCTTATCATCATGTATGTTGTTAGCATTAGCTGGCATCAGTGCTTACCGCCTACACCAGCAGCCTTGTAATCTTTGGTTGGTGCTAAAAAGTCCTCCATAGGCTGCATATCTGTTGTTTACTCCATGTCCAGTCTAACTGTGGTGTTCTCACCTTGTTGAGATGATTTAATGACTGGAGCGGAGTGGCTTATGGTGACTGTATGCAGCCATCCGCAACTCTGCGAGATTATTAGTCATAGCAACTCCTTTGAAGTCGGTCTGTAACTGTCTACCTACACCAGTGGCCTCTCAGCGGCACGAGTGCTGATTGAGGCGACTGTTTCTTGTGATTTGGCGCTATATAAATAAAACTGACTTGAATTGAAATTGCGTCTGACGGAGTCGAGCATTTATTTTACTGCCCTTATGCTTGTGGAGTTGTGATCCTGCAGTGCTGTATGTGTCGTTTTTATCCACCTGGTACCTGAGTGTTTCTCACTCACAACATTGCAGCAGTTATTTTGCTTGATGGCTGAGTGTTTCACACTCTGTCACTTTGCTGGTCTTGTGGCTTTTTAGCAGCAGTTACTTCTGAACTATCGGCTGAGTGTTTCTTGCTATTCTTCCACATTGCTATCCTGCCACTTTTGCTGGATTAAGTTGAGTGCTTGTCAGCTGGGATAGGCTCCAGCCCCCCCGCGACCCTGAAAAGGATAAGCGGAAGCGAATGGATGGATGCTTGTACTCAAGTGCTACCCCGCTTATTGGACTTGTGCAACGCTACTCTAGTCCATGTGTGCTAGCTTTAGTGGTATCTTTAGATGGGCAGGAAGGGGCTCTTTCTGTGATTACTCTTAGGAGTGCCTTATCCGTTCAAGTTGGCACAGGTACTCCATTCTGTCTCACAGAAAGTACAACTGGCTGTAAGATGGTCATAAGGATGGTCATCATGTTTTGGGGGTCAGAATTCATAGAACCTTAGTTACATTCATAACCCTCGACTTAACTGTGTTTGGATTGAGGGTAATTATTGGCCAGCATCTCAACTCTTCCTTTAATCTCCTTCTCCTCTTTCATATCTTTTTGTCAGTGAATATGTGGTAAATAAGAGTTTACCAACTTTTTTTCCCTAGACAGATGTGAGGTGTGTGTAAATGTTTAAATCTCAGAAACTATAAAATTGCACTTTATAGTTATATATTTATGTCTGTTTGCTTATGAACTAAGTTCTCTCTTCCAAAGCCCAACAGCTCGCACACCAAACCTGAGTACTTGTCAATCATACTGGACACAGGAGAGGGGCCAATAGATGAGCAGTGCGAGAGGTTGCATTATGACTCCAGCCAATGGGAGTTCCCCCGGGAGCGCCTGAAATTAGGTATGCTGCTTCAGTCTATGAAAGAAACATGTTTTTAGCATGATACGCTTGTGTGGGTTGAGACTAGGAAGGTATTTAAGCCCACATAACAACACAAGGATTTTCTCATAGACCTTATCAGCTTATTATTGGGAGTGACTCTCATTAATCAGACTTTCTGTCTGTGTTGTCTGTGGTCAGCTAATTATAACCCCAGTATGGGATATGTAAACTGTGTTTACTGAAACTAATCAGCTCTTACAGTCATCAGGGTGGGAGATTGGCCGATCTGGTGGGGTCTGAGGTCTTCTGTTATCAGCACCTCACATCTGGATTGGATGATAATAATAATTAACTTAGTTGTTTAAAAAGACACAAAACACACCTCCTTTATCCGTGTCATTCCCATTCTCACGCTGTCTTTCTCTCTCAGGAAAGCTTCTAGGCCGTGGAGCCTTTGGTAAAGTCATGGAGGCGTCCGCATTTGGTATCGACAGCGGCACCAGCTGCAGGACTGTGGCTGTGAAGATGCTCAAAGGTACTATATCAGGCCCATGATACTCTGTTACATTTAATTACGATTTGAGAGACTTTTCTGCCGGTTACTTTACTGTTCTGCCTGTTATCCACCAGAGGGAGCTACAGCCAGCGAGCACAAGGCATTGATGACTGAATTAAAGATCCTCAACCACATTGGAAATCACCTTAATGTAGTCAACCTTCTGGGAGCCTGCACCAAACCAGGAGGTGTGTGTGTGCGTGTGTGTGCGTGCGTGTGTGTGTGTGTGTGTGCGTGTGTGTGTGTGTGTGTGGCCTTACACTCACCATGACTATAACGTGTGTGTCTGTCCTGTGTGTACAGGACCGCTGATGGTCATTGTCGAGTATTGTCGTTTTGGAAATCTTTCAACCTTCTTGAAAAACAAGAGAGAGGTGTTTGTACAAGATCGGGTGAGTTCAGCGACTGACTTATTTTTAAAGTTCCTTGTGGTTGTGAGAAGATTATTCACCCCCTTGTGCGACAAACAGTTACAAAATTGTACACTTAAATGCCCACTTCTGCAATTGGTCTGAGGTTTGACGATGATATCTCTTTTTAAGCGGAAAGCGCAGTTCTCTAATTTCTTCACAAGTACACACCTAACTAAAAACTTTCATCATTTCCCAAAAGCAACATATGTTTTCATTAATTCCATTCCACCACCAACAAATTATTCAAAAATAGAATTTACAAGATCTCAGAGGACATGTAACCCTCAGTCTTAATATTTGACTGTCTTAACCACTTAACGTCCAGCATGCTCTTCACCTGTTTTTGGTTTTGGGTAGGGTTAAAGCATTAATACTGCTTTATAAGAACTGTAAGGCCAAGATGCCCATAAGAGACTTGATTTGAAAGGCAACATATGTGTTTAGCATATGGCTAAACTGCAGTCTAACACTAACCTTAACGCTATGTGGTTCACCAGCAACCTGGTGGATGTTTAAGGTGTTAAATTTCAATTCATCATGCAGTATTGTATTTGATTTATTCCCTCAGCTGGCTGGAGTAAAAGGTGGAGGGTCATTTTGTGACAACAGTGTCTCTGACAACCAGAGCAGCTCTGACACAGAGTTTGATGAGAGAGATGAGATGGGCAGTGACCTTGGTAAGACTTGAGCCTGGTGAACATTATATGATTGTACTTAATCAGACTCTTGACTCCCCTCTGTTTCTTCTTCCAGATCCCCAAACTGTTCCCAATTCTGCTCTTTACCTGGAAGATCTCATTTCTTTCAGCTTTCAGGTGGCACGAGGAATGGAGTTTCTGGCCTCTCGCAAGGTCTGATGCTTTGCTACTCTACCTGTGTGCATACACGAACACATGTGATGGCTATGCGTCCTTATCTGTGCTCTGTGTGTGTCTGCATCAGTGTATTCACAGAGACCTGGCAGCAAGGAACATTCTACTGTCAGACAATAAAGTGGTGAAGATCTGTGACTTCGGTCTGGCCAGAGACATCTACAAAGACCCCGATTACGTCCGCAAGGGAGATGTGAGTACTTCTAAGCAGCCTGGTTCCAAAAGATAATACATTACATTTTTCTTCTTCTTCTTTTCTTTACACAAAATGACTCGACATTTCTTTTGCGCCACACGTTCTTCAAATAGTAGGCCTGATTGTCAGTCCGAGAAGGGGAAATCATTTTGGCTTAGCGTGCCAGCCTCTGCCACCAAGTCCTTTATTTTTTGCTACTCATTGTGTTGAGTGTTTCAAGAGTATGAAGCAATAAATCACTAACTTTTTTTTTTTTTTTGCCTTAAAAAGATTTATTGTGCAGTGGCTTTGCAGCCAGCCGTGCTGCAAAGTTTTCTCACCTAAGCGATGTTTGGTATTCTTGCTTAATCCTGCGTTTCGACCATCTCACAGGCCCGACTCCCTCTCAAGTGGATGTCTCCTGAGTCCATCTTTGACAAGGTGTTCACCACCCAGAGTGATGTGTGGTCCTACGGCATACTGCTGTGGGAGATCTTCTCTTTGGGTGAGACGCGTGCGCTTTTTCTGAACATGAGCCTCACATGTGCGTCACATAAACTTTGTTTGTGAACCGTAAACAAAAACCTGTAGGGCTACTTCTTAGTATTTTCTAGGTTATCGTCACAGCTGTGTATACTGACATGTTTGCATTCAATAGGAGCTTCCCCGTACCCTGGTCTTCACATAGATGAGGAGTTCTGCCACAGGCTGAAAGGGGGGACGAGGATGCGAGCTCCAGAATACAGCACACCTGAGATGTGGGTTGATTTTTTTCCCCAAAAAAAAACAACACACTCACAGTCACAGTCACAGTCAACAACACACTAAAAGACACCACTACAGTCTGTTTTTATATTTATGCTATACTTAACTGACCTTTAAATTACAAATATAATTCACACGAGCAAATAATGATCACATTTGTTCAGCTTGAAAAACTTTGATCAAGCTGATGGTGAGGCGAAGGTTTTGCCACACTCTGTTAACCACCGTTCTAAGCGGATGTTGGAGCCCAAAATAGGTTCAACCACTGACTTCTACATCAACCAGTTTCACAGAAAGGTGTTTGTTTTGGCTTTCTAAAACCGTCTTCAGATATCATATTGCTAATATTTAAGCTGTGTACAAAATATATTTAGATGTGACACTTTTTTCTGTTCCCGTTTATTGTGTCTGCTATTATGTCCAGTCGTGTACACACACACGTGCAGTCAAGTACACCCTTACTGCTTCCATGCAGAGGGTAAGTACCAGCCAGGCGCTGGTAATCAAACGCACTTGACCAACTGGTCACGTTCAGCGTGAGCGCCTCTATAAACGCAGCGGTTTTGCCAGTTTGCTGATCTGGAGCATTCAGGCGTGTGTTAACACAATGCCACAATCTTCTCAGGAGTGGACATCCCAGCAAATTCACCCCGAGGTCAGACCGTGCAATGCTTGGAGAACCTGCAAAAAGAGCTACATCTCAGACTCTGCAGGCCTCAGTTAGCATGTTAAATGTTACAGTTCAAGACTAGAGAATTAGAGGAAGGCTGAGCAAATGTGACTTGTTTGGAAGGGTTACCGGGTTACTGTTCTCTCTAACAAGAACATAGCAGCACAGCTTAGGTTTGTAAAGTTGCATCTGAATAAACCAAAAGAGTTCTGGAACAATGTCCTTTGGGCTGTATGATGAGGGCCAAAATGATCATCATTGTTATTTTGATGATTATTAATTGATTTTAGTGACAAAAAATGTTTTTGTCGAACTGTTGTGTGAACAGAACACTGTTTTAACATCTTCACATCGACACAAAGCTTTGCATCAGAATAAAAATAGTCCTCTTTATTCACCTAAATTCACTTCATGTCTGTGTACAGTTACAGCACAATGCTAGCATGTTGGGAGGCCAATCCCTCCGACCGACCCACCTTCACTAACTTGGTGGAGACAATGGGAGAGCTGCTACAGGCGAGAGTGCAACAGGTCAGAGATCATTACAGCAAAATGTTTGTACACAAAAGGCCTTACAAATACTTCCAGTTCACGCTTTCTCTTCAACAGGATGGGAAGGATTATATTCCTCTGGGATCTTTTATGACTGGAGAGACTGGTCGCTGGGAGGCCTTCAAAGAAAACCCACTCGCAGTAACAAACCTGAGGTAAAAAAAGAAAGTACACAGCAAATAATTCTGAGCCAGCACCTTGACTTGATAGGTTATGCATGTATTTATGAGTAATAAAGTTTAAGAGATAAGTGCTTTAGGAAAATAAAACCATAGAAAAATGACATAAAGACTGAAAAGAGCTGGGTGAGAAAACGGAAAGTAAATTCAGTAATCTGGAAACAGGAAACGGGTCGAGAAACTTCCAGTTTGCTTTTTTTAATCTGAACCCAATCTGTGCAGTTACATGAGGGGCATGGCCACACTGCGGACTTTTGAGGATCTGCCTTGCAAGGAGCCCGACTGCACTGATGTAAGAAAGCCAGTTCAATTCTGCTTATATGAAAACGGATCATTTTGCAGGAAAACCCATTAACGCTGATGCTTTCTGTTTCAGGATGAACAGAGCGACAGTGGTATGGTCCTACCATCGGAGGAACTGAAGAGTGTGACGAAGAATAATGACAGCACGCACGGGAAATTTAGCAGGTGGAGGCTTCTAATCTCTGACTGCTTAAATCTCAGATCATCTCTCGGTGCATGCTAATCAAGGCAGTGACTCAATCTGTGTGGGGATTTTTTTTTTGCGTGTGTTTAGGTTCTTCACCTTCACCAAGTGTCGAGATAACAAGGTGCCTTTCCTGTGCAGTGACATCACGGGTCTCCGTGAAGACGAGCCCTCGATCCTGCCATGTGACTGGGAGTCTGACGAGGGAGGCTCCCCTCCTCCGGACTATAACTCTGCCTTCCTCTACCCCTCCCTCTAGCATCTGCTCTTGTGTATTTTTGACAACTTAATAAAGGGTTTATATATTTTCCAGCTTTTATTAATTTCTTCAGAACTTGCTTTACCCTTTACCCCCCCCCCTTTCCTTGTATATGCAGGTGTTCTTCCCCTTCATCCTCTTTCCTGCAGATGTCTAAATGTTCCATATATTTGGGATTTTTGTCCTTCAGCCAAACTTTAAGGAACTATTGCAAAATCTCATGCTGTTGTACAACAATGCTTCCTCGCAAGTATTATCTCAGTGCTTTCCCACCACATCACCCCTTCTAAGAGCAGCTAAGTATTACCTGACAGTACTTGTACCCATGCAGTTATGCAGAATGTATTCACTAATATGTAACTACCAGAGCTTACTGTATTGGTACCTCATGCCTAAAGCCTTGCAAAGAGGAGCACTGCTGTATAAAATAACTGTTCCTCTTGCACAGCTACTCTATGCTGGAAAACGTTATTATCCACTGAATTATACGGTTAGACACAATGTATGTATCTGTATTTATTTTAGTTCTGTAACCAAAATGTTACTACCTTAAATTTGACCATTTGTGATTGTAATTTTTTATGTAGTTTCTACTTTAACAGGCACACCTAGCTATAATTCTTGCAGTCTAACACAACAGCCTTAGAATAAAACTTTGCATATTAGGTGAATGCATCAACCACTACACTGTGGAGCCACACAAAGCTATACTAGTTAATTCAGTAATAAAAAATATGGAGCATAATAGGTCTCCATTAAAGTTTCAGTATTCAGCTCATTGAACCAAAGTCAAATCGAGCTCTCTAAAGCTCAGTAATTTTTTTGCAGGCTGCTGTGTTAGACTATCCAAGATTTATCGAAGTGTAGCTAACAAACTGGCAACTGAGTTTGTATTTTTATTCAACGTATTCATTAACTGATAAATTCTCTTATGCTGTTTTTTTTTTCAGGACATTTTTCATTGAGCTTTTTTACAAAGAGCTCTGAATTTGTTTAGATCAGCTTATAGTTCTTCAGATTTGTGTATTTCTCAACACTAGTTTTTTACCTGTGGCAGGCGACTCTGTTACAGACTCCACCACGACCAGTCTTTATACAGCTGCTTTTACTGTGACTGGACAACACATTTTCCCACATGTATATATATTACATCCAAATGCAAGCTACACATTAAAACCCCTTTTTTTGTTGTTGTTTTTGGGCGGGGCACCATTTTCACCCTTTATTTTGATTGGACAGTAAAGGGAAGCAGGGAATGGCACACAGGAAATGGTCCAGGGCAAGCTTGAACTTGGGTCCCTGCAGCCTTTTGGCATATGGGTCACCCTTTCAAACAGACAAGCTATAACCACCTGTAAGTGAGGTCAAAGCCTGCCTGGTCAGTGTAAGCAACAGATCTTAATAACTGTGCAGTCAGGTTCAAACGATCAAAGAGGAATGTGTTTATTGTAAAACCCATATTTTTACCATGTCTGTATGACTGTTAAATTTTAGCTATACAATAAAAAGCTATGGTTTTTGTAACTGACAAAAAAAAAAAAAAAAAAAAAAGACTCCACATCAGTATCAGTTTTGGTATTCTTTATTAAAATACTGCTGTACACACAAATATTGCAAAAATTTGAGACAAGAACACAAGAGGGGCTTAAAACATACTAAGATGGTGATTGTAGGTGTGTTGATGTTGGGGAAGAGAAGGTCATCACTAATATTAACTGGAGTGTGTGTGTGTGTGTTTGTGTGTTACAATGTGGAATACAGTGATATGAGCACTGACATTGCGAAGGCCGAGTCAGGGTGGTGTGTGTGTTTCAGAGTGTGTGGAAGTTTTGTTCAAAGGGTTTTCTAAAGCACCACATTCACCATTTAAGTTTTTGTCGGTTCGTTTTTTTTCCTTTTACTAAAACAGAGGAAGTAGTACATGATCTAACACAGCCAGCTCCCTGCAGGTTTGTTGCCCCCAAGAACAGACCTTCAAGCTCCAGGACGATTTGGAAAGCTCACGTTAAGACAATGTACTTGATTTTGATCTCTATCATCATGACTCAACATTATCACTTGTTTGTGTGTGTGTGTGTGTGTGTGTGTGTGTGTGTGTGTGTCCTTGTTGCTTTAAAGTTTGTAACATTCAAATATTTCTAAGAAAGGAATCGAGAACTGTGGTCTGGCAGAGCTTAGCTTGTTTTTCCGTGTAAAGTAGATTCTGCACAAAATTCAGTTGAAGTTAACTGAATGATGTTTGAATGTTTAATGAATCAAAAACAGATCTGTGCTTTAGGGCAACATGAAATCCCCACAATGTCTTAAACTTACATTAACTTCCTAAAACCGCCATCTGAAGACGTCCCGCCCGCTCCACTGTAGCTCATCTATATGACTGGACAGGGGGCAGCCAATGACAGCCAGACACATTCAATCATTGGGCCCATCCAGCTGTTCGTCATCCTGAGAGAAATCCAAGTCATCCAAGTGAGTGCAGCAGCCAGCCCTGCTGCTCTGTCTCCAGCACATTTGTATTTCATGATCTTTAAAAAAAACGCAAATAAAACAAATTACAGGTGGTGCCCTGTTTGTATTCCCCTTCGCCCTCTGTCCCTTCCCATTTACCTAAACCCCTGCTGGAATTGGTCCACAGAATAATAAAGAGCAAAAAAGAAAAAGAAATCAATTGCCCTCCCAATTTCCCATCATGCATTCCTGCACAACAGCTGAGCAAAGACAAAAACAGCTGGGGGGGGGGGGGAAATTCACAAAAGCATTGCTCAAAAATCGCGGGGCCCAGATTGGATAAAAAAAGAATAAGAAAAAAAAAAGAGGTGAGTTTAAGAACGAGACATATATAAGGGACATCAGGGGTGAAAAGAAAGGTGGGGGGGACCAAATAAAGACATTCCACATAGAGGCAGCTATGGCTCCACCTCAACAGAAGCCCCATCCATGGGCTACACCCAAGTGTTGAATAGCAGAACCAAAAGGACCCATCCTTGAGCAGTAGATACCACGGCCATGTCCATTGACCAAAGGTGGTTGCTGCATATGTAACAAACACTTGGTAGACGGCAACAGGAGAAGACACCCCTTCCTCAGTGCCAACAGAAACCACCTCCCCACCCCAATCCTAAATCCCATTCCACGCTACCCCAGGAGAAGACACCTCTTCCTGAGTGCCCACAGAAACCACAAGTTTTCACACCCCGATCCCAAATCCCATTCCATGCCAGTCCACCCCCCCCCCCGCAAAAGAGCCCAAATTTCATATTATCCTGAAACAAAATATCTGAAATCCTTTTTTTTTTTTTTCCAGTTTTACAAACCCTTCCCGCCCACCCAAGTGGTTTTTCCTTCGTCAAGGGGAACCATCAACCAAGGCTAAAGTTGGTTAGCTGTCCAACTCCATAATGAAAGCCTTGAGTGGTGTGTCCCATCTCCTAGTGCTTCAGAATGAAGGGGTGTGGTCTCCAACCAGAAGAAAGATGCAGTCAGTAGAAAGCTAGATTTCCTTTTTTTTTTTTTTTTTTTGTTTTTCGTTGTTTCAATTCTGAGTCCGCTGTGGGATTTATGTCCATGTGTGACTTTAGCTCTCTGTTCACCCTGTAGGCCACTCACACATTTTCATAAAAATAACAAAAAATAACAAAAAAATTAAAATCTTAGTGCATCCGCCTCAGAAAAATAAACCCCAGCTATAGAAATAAACAATAAAAGCAGGAAAAGTTCAAAACCTAATGTTTTGTTTCTCATTTTGTTCCCCAAATCTTAAAAAAAGTCATCATACTCGTTCATCACAGCTTCCATATTTGTCCTTAATTGTTTTTCCTCTTGTTTTTCAGCTTTCAGCTGTGGGGTTTAAGAAAACTTAAAAAAAAAAAAAAATTACACTTTAGAAAAGCCTTCCTGGTGGACAGGGTCAGTGTATGTGACTGAGGTTCACGAAGCCCTGCCCCGCTGTCTTTGCCATGCTGATGTCATCTCTTTGAGCCTGGTCCTTCACTGTAGTGCAATAGTGTGCTCCAGGTCCTGGCACCGCCACCCCATCAGGCCTGAAGAAGGCGCTACAGAGAGCCGGATGCAGCAGCCTGCAGCTCCTGGAAGGTACTGTCAAAGCAGCGCTTCAGGTCCGAGTAGGTCACAACCAGGACGCTTTTCTCATCCCGAGACACCAGGCTGATCTTCTCAGGTACGCCCGCGTCCAGCTAAACGAATGCAAGAAGAACGCAGCAATTAGCATACAAAAGCAAATCATTCTTATCGGAAAAGCAACTGTTCTGGTAATCAGTTGCGATCATTTTCAAGTAAAAGGTCATCTGGGTGCACAGAGTTCATCTTATGCAAATGTAATAGTGAGTGTAGATATTAATACAGAGGCTCAGTCAAACTAAAAGGCAGTAAGTGCCAAAAGTCGCAGCTTTAATTAGCCTCAGACAAATGAAGTGAAAAGAGGAACAACATTGTTGAGAAAAACAGCAACAGCTTGTCACAGAAGTTAAGCTGGTGGTTAAAAAGGATCTATGCATTTATGGTACTGGTTAGACATATTGTGTAATTCAGTGTTTTGAAACTGAACTTTGGGAGATTTAAAAAAAAAAAAATGTTACAGTGTAACACAGATTAATGTTTTTTTATAGTCCTGTGCCAAAAACTGGACCTGTTTGTCTCTCTTTTGCAGTTACTTGGCACATTAATGCACGATATTAGCCTGTGCAAGTGAAGCATTAACAGAAAATAGGCTACAATGCGCATCTGACCAGCTCATACACATTAACCAATTGAATAAAAAGGAGAACATATAAAATATTGTCTTTTTTTAAATACAAAAGTATTAAAAAGACAGAAAAAATAAAGCTCCCTGACTTTTTTTTTTTTTTTTAATTTTACCTTTATTTAACCAGGAGAAAAAACACATTGAGATTAAAATCTCTTTTTCAAGTGTGTCCTGGGCATGGCAAGTATACACAAAAGACAGGAAACAGCCATACTTTGTTGAGGCAGGAGACGATGTGGCTGAGGTCAATCCAGGGCGTCCCCGCTTCTGTCACCTGGTGAAACAGGTGATCCCGGAAAAGCTTCAACAGGTAGCGGTCGCCCGTTTCTGACCACGTTGGGTCCTTTTGAAACCTGATCGCAGAACAACACAGGATCAAAGAATAGCAACAGAAACACAAAAGACACACTATGATGCAACTTTCAATTAAGTGGTACTTACTCTGGCCGTTCATTTATGGTGCCCAGTTTGGCCAGCAAGCGGAAGAGACGGCCATTTTGCACCTCCTGCAATAAATGGGCACTTTTATTTGTCTGGGTGAGAAATCTTCATATTTTTTCCCCCCAATTTCTTAAAAGGCAACTTTGAAAGCAGCACCAGGCGAGGAAGGTACTCTGCCACTAGATGCTGTAGGAGGCAGTAAAATTTCACACTTAACAGAATGCAATGAATGCTGCTTTATGTTGCTGTGAATTTTATTTTTCATCCCTGCAGCTGCACAGGGAGAATTATAGCTGTTGGATGTGTTGAATATAGGCTGAAGGATATCAATCAAATGAAGAAAAGAAAAAAACCAAAGAAAAGAAACTGATTAACAGATATTTCAGGGGTATTCTCTCTTAGAAAAACACCTTTAAAATAATAAGACCATTTTTCTCCTGCAACGAATGCTTCCAGAAACTGAAACCGCTGCTGCTCGGCTTTATGTCCATATATGGCGCTGGACTGTTTTCTCTCTCTCAGAGCCTACAAGATACTTCCCTCTGACTGAAACGTAACCTTGAAAAAAGGTCGTGTTTTCCTCTAAACACATCTATTTTTGCATACCATTTCAGCTCTAAAAATCAAAGACGTGCAAAACAGCAGTAAACCAATATCACACCCACATCATGGCCTCTAACCTAATCGACTTTAGCTCTTTTTTAATGTTTACAGTGCAAACAGCTGCAATATTAAAAAGCGCAGTAACAAATTTCTTTTTTTAGGTTATTTAATAGAAAAAAATCTATTGTACTCACAAATATACATGCAATTACATTTTCCAACAAATTGATGCATTCTCATAAACGTATATTTAGTCCATTAAAAATACATGGGGGTGGGGCATCTGTTTGTGGAAGCCACCATAATGCCCCGCCATATGTTCTGCTTGAATATAACTTCAAGCCTCCTGGACTGAAGTCAGGGCTCAAACATATGAAAACATCCACAAACATGCTTACTAATTCCTGATATTGTCACAATTACTTCAGCAGATCGGACACGCCACCCTCCCATCTCCGGACAACTGATAAGAGCCGGCTAAACAACAACAACTGGTTATAAGCTAACATTATGCCAGCTAATGTTAGGCTCAAGTGTCATGAAAAGAGAAAAAAAAAGTAATTTTTTTTCTATGATGAACATTTTGATTACATTTTCACACTATATGAGAGTTTATTTGCTAAGTGTCCCAGAGTAAATAGACATGGACACATACTGACAGCTGAGATATAGTGCAGCCTGACAGCCTACACTCCCTACAGATGAACGGTGGCCACCGTAGCGAGGATTATACACTTTGATTTTTGGATACCCCCCCCCCTTTTTAGGGGGTACGAAAACAGAATTCAGCTGACTGCAATCGGCAATCTACTGACATCTAGTGGTGATATTTTACACACTGTACCTTTAAATACGCACCTATAGAGGTCTAAAACTTGATGTCCATGACAGATTATTGCACTAACAAATTACAGCTCACCCTCATCTCTGCAGATATAATTTACTCCTGCCTCTCCTTTTTTCCTCTCTGCCTGTCTCACCCTGTCAAATGTAATCTTCACTGCTGGACAAAGTGAAAATGATTGAAAACCAATCAGCCAATTATGTCCGCTTTTTCCAAAATGTATTCATGTATTCAAATGGATTATTTATTTTTCTGTCACAGCATTTCCAGATTTTAACTTTTGTGTCCAACAACAGAGTCTGAAGAAAACTATTATAATATATATTAGAGGCATTTATAAAACAATTACAATAGGAGTTCTCAAAGTGTTACACAACGGAACACTAACATGAAAGAATGCCTCAGTTAAAAATATAAAATAAAAAGTAAATCTCATTCTCCTCAATAACAAAACACTTAGTTTGGAAATGATCGAAACGATGCAGACAATTTTTAAATAATGAAAAACCAGAAGGTGTGTCCAAACTTTACCGGGCAGCTGGTACTGTACAGTACCAGTCAAAAGTGGTCTGATAAGTCCAAATTTGAAAATTTTGGTTCCAAATGCTGGTTTCAAAAGTCTTTGTAAGACACAGAAAAGGTGAGCAGATGGTTCCTACATGTGTAGTTCCCACCGTGAAGTATAGAGGAGGAAGTGTGATGGTATGGGGATGCTTTGCTGGTTACACTCTTGGCAATTTATTCAAAATCCAAGGCACACTTAACCAGCATGGCTACCACAACATTCTGCAGCGACATGCCATCCCATTTACACTTAAAGGGACCATCATTTATTTTTCAACAATGACCCCAAACACACATGTAGGCAATGTAAGGGTTATTTGACCAAGAAAGAAGGTGATGGAGTGTTTAATCAGATGACCTGGCCTCCACAATCACCTGATCTAAACCCAATTGAGATGGTTTGGAATGAGTTGGACCGCAGAGGGAAGGCAAAACAGCCAACAAGTGCTCAGCACCTCTGGGAACTCCTTCAAGACTGTTGGAAAAGCATTTCAGGTGATTACCACACGAAGCTGTTTGAGAGAATGCCACATCCACATGGCTTGTTGGCTGTAGCTATATCTTAATTAATGTAATAGTTGTTTATTAAAAGGACAGAATGGAAAAAAAAATATCCATGATAAGATCTGAAGAAGTGAAATCTCTCAAGTTGTCTGAACACTGTGTTGGTTTCATTACGTTAATCTGCAGTTTACAACTGCAAGCAGAGCGAAACAGCAGACATCCTTTTGTTTATCTGTAAATGACGATTAACCTTGATGTTTTCTTCTCAGTTAAAAATATTCACCCCTGGTTGTCCAGCTGTATTTGCATCATTAGATCTACAGGGGAAATCAAACATCGAGAGCCTTGCAGGTGTGCGCTTGACAAAATCCCCAAATGAAAATCTAATTGAATGAATTCATCTTAAAAAATAGTTAAAGTAATATAGACTTAACACTGAAGCAAGAACACCCTGTAACTTGACAACAGCAGTGCTGCAATGATGCAACCACAATGTCAGACTAACATAAGTTTACGCAAAACCTGTAACTTTTAAACAATGCTTTTTCGTTTTTTTCCTCCTCAACAAAAACAGAGAGGGCTGCTACTATTTTCATACATCCAAACATGGTTTCAGCAGCATCTGCCTGATAAGCAGGAAATCCACACACTGTTACCAGCAGTTTGGCCTAAAAAAGCTTATACTACCAAGAACCATTTCTTTGCTCTAATTCTCTGCTGTTCCCTTGAAATAACATTACTGTGTCAAACCAATTTAAAGACATCCGTTTTGAAAACATCTGAGTGAATGTAGTTTCCAGTTGAGAGGTAAACACACAGCTCAAGCTACTTTATATGTCAGAGACACAGTACAGAGACAAGGCCGGAAGAGGAAGCTGGGGCCTGACCGAAAGAAAAATGAGATGGGGTTGGGATAGGGTGTTTCACAAATTCACACTCCAATGTGGGGAAACTATATTCAACACAAAACTCCACAATATACTGTACAACATCCTGTGTGCACACAACTTCCCGATTTGCTAACTGAGCCAAGGCCCTATTTTCTATCCACCACCCAGCAGAATCAGACTGTAAACAGCACGACTGAATTACGTTCCAGACGTGCTTTCTGTTGAGACATTGTTGTTTGTTGAACATAAATTTAGCGCCCTTTATAATACCTTGGCCAGATCCTCCTCGATGACATCATTCCTCATCTGTGATGCATCCAGTTGTGTGTAGAATCGGGCTCCAATCATCGGCATGATGTCATTGACGCTGCGCAGGCGAGACTGTTCAGTCAGCAGATACCTGCATAACACAACAACAGTTTACCTTCACATGAGTTAGACAGGTCAGGTACTGCTGCACAGTCACAAGGTGTTTTTTTACACACTGCTGTTTTCTTCTTAACTAGTAAATGTGAGTAGCTGCTCGTTATTTGGAACCACTGCACAAACAGGGACAATGTGAACACTACTAAAACTCTAGTGTTTTTAAACTTAAGACTCATTAATACACCTACTGTATGCAAAGTCTGACACCTGAAATGATTTCAAGCAAATTACTTAATAGGTATGAATACTTCAATTGAAAGAGCAAATGATACTAACCAATCAGTTTCCAGTTATGTCTGATAGTCTATCATAGACTAGTTTAAATTAATTGCATCTATACACACGCATAATGCGGTGAGAACTCAGCCGACATGTTATCAAACCACTTGTTCCAGTAGTACGAGTAAGCTTCATTTCACAAGTTACTGAAGTGTAAAAGCATCCGTATTGTTAAGATACAGTTCAACTCACTTCTATTTAAAAAGATCGAGATCTGATAAACCAGTGGCCTAAAACTTCAAAGATCATTTAGCTTCACACCTCCACACAGACCACGCTGACTGAAAGTCCCCACAGATATTTTCTCGCTTATTCAAAATCCACTGAACAAGCTGCCCTCTCAACTGCAATACATGCAGCAGACCATGTTTTTTTTAAGATATGCATCTGTCAGATAACAGAAGTGGAGTATGAGACTAACAACACAGACGCTAAAAACTGTGTCAAAATGCAGCAAATAAAACCATTTGAACCCTAGGTCATGATATTTTGTAATATTATAATCATGTGATTATACGGAGACATCTATCAAAACATTCTCTGCTCACAGGATCGTTTGTAATAAAGTTAGGACAACCGTATGACTGCCATGCAAACGTAGGACTGCATACTGTTTGTAGCCACACACCGATATCGGTGACACTACTCCAAACATTTCTATGTTGTTCTATGTTCTATGTTAGCGCACTGGCTGCTAGTGGTAGAACTAATGTAACAAAGAGGGAGCAAACAGCAAAGACTCTATAGCGGGTATTCTTGCGACACCAAAAGCTTTTTTGCATTTTCACAAAAGTTTTTAAATTAAGCCACAAAATGTGGTCAGAGTTAGACACGACTGAGACTGAATAACTACGCTGTCTCCCTCAGTCTCAACGTGGTTATATTTGCTGTAACACTTGTACAAAAGCTTTTATTGCACGTACGGTAACACAAAGTGTTGCCACCACTTCCATTAACATTGCGTCACTTCACGTGGCTGTCTGCACGTTGCACAAAAGCAGTAAAATAAGGCAAATGCAAAGGAAATAAACAGCAGCATTCACTGGACCCTCACACTAAGCTAGACTAGTACAGTGAATAATGTCAACTCATTCTTTTATCTTTCATTGTATTCATTTTGTCCTGTGTGCATTCATTCATCTATCTTACTAACAAGTCCAACTTAACCACTCCACAACCTAAAAAATACCAACTCAATAAACTATAGTCTTCAATATACTTACATCACACATTTACTTTTACCAAGTTAGGAAAGCAATCTTTAAATGAAGTCTGATTTTGCCAGAATGATTCCTTCCTTCTTCCTTACTGTGAGGATTACACGTTTAAACAGGGATGTTAACAGATTCCACTAAGCTACAGATACAAGATCATCACCTTTTACCTGCGATAACCCAAGACGGGTATTAAGTGTGGGTGTTTTAGTTCATCTGTATCTCAACTTAGATGTACATATCTTTTTTTTTTTTTACTGAGTAATGTCACACCAGCCCCTTACAGAATGAGGTTCTTGAGGTCTGAAGAATAGTTGATAGACACCAGCTCCATGGCCTTCTGCAAGTTCTCCCTTTGAATGCCAGCCAGGGAGTTACATGCCAAAGCCAGCACAACCTTGCCCAGTGACACGAGATCTGCTTGCTACAAAAACAAAATAAACTTTAACCACACATCCTCAGGTTGTAAAGTAAATGAGATATCATTAGAACAGCAGCACGACTAAAGTAAAGTATTCACATGAAACTGATGACAGGAAGTACCTGGTACTGTGGCATCAGGGCAAGATGATTGGTCTGACTGTTGTCAAATGTTAAGACATCAAATACCCCAACACAGTTCACCCGTAACCTACAAAGACAAGAGCATTAGCCATGTTTATCATGTGCATGCATGGTTGTGAAAAACAGAAGCTTCAACGGAATATACTCGCTTGCTTTTAATAGAATTCTTTACAGTTAAGTCACAGTTTCACCTTCTGAGCAAAAAAAAAAAAAAAAACTGACGTGCTTTCATACACAGCCATTCATGGTTGTAAACGACAGACTATGATTATTAAATCCACGCTAAATAATGAAATGTGTGCTTAGATACTTGTACAGTATGTATACCTGGTCTTGCCAGTAATGAGAATCTTGCTGGGGTCCATCACACGGCAGGCCAGGCCAGCAGTGTGGATGGTGCGCAGAGCTGAGCTGAGCTGGACGATGTATGCCCAGATCAGGGATTCTGGGAGCAGACCCGCGTGCTGCCGCGGTGGTGGGGGTTCATGTTGACCTGAACATGAGAAAATGGTTTATCATGCAAAAGCAGCCTGAGGGTTTTGCATTACTTACAAACTAAACCTCAAACTACTTCCTTAGTAACCTTATCTTCATGACAAGCTGTTTCTCAGAGGTCTGATATTACTATAAAAGAAAATACGTCATTTTCAGTCAGTAGATTAACAAGCTGATTGTTTTCCCAGTTACAGTGCAGTCTCATACACATTGTTAACTAAACAGAAGACTGTTTTCACATCCATGCTGCATTGCATTCCTGCTAATGCGCAAATCTTTGCAGCAAAACAGATCTGGTCCTCCTCATTGACCTGAAGACAGTGCATCTCTTAGAAGACAAATAAAAACAAAAAAATTGCATCAAAACACAAAATCAGGTCAACTGAGCACCACTTTCCCTTTTACACTGTGCTACATTCCTGTTAACTGAAACTCTTCTTCAAATTCTTTGTAGTCACCTGACAAAAATGCATCTCCTAAAAGCAAAATATAAAGTATTTTACTCCATTCACTACAGCTGCATAATGGACATGAATAAAACTTGTAGAAAAGTACTCAACAGCTGTGCTATCCAGTTACATTTCTCTGTGAGGTTTTGCATACAGCACAGGTTTTGCCACTTGGGAAAAATAATTGCATTATTGGACACACATCTTTATCCAAAAGCGATTTTGTTGGCGATTTCAGTGCATCTTTATGATCTGGATGGATACGCTGATGCACTGTACAGGCTCACTTTCATGAACATCCAAGTTCACGCTGGATGACAACAACAACCATTGGATTGTTTTTCTTCGCCTTCATGTATTTATTCAGTTGGTGGTGTATTTTTAGACTGATGAGCAAGTGGATTTTGTTGCTTTGCAGTGCAGACATAGCTCAGTACTCTTTGCAAATGGTTTCTTCTTGGTTAACATCACTTGCACTAAAGCCAAATTATTTATAAAAAAAAAAAAAAAAAAAAGCAAATGAGGATGCACTTTGAGAGGCATGTTTTTGCTTTTCGCTGTTCTTAGATTTGATTTTGTTTTGACGGTCTGTTACTTGTCTTAACAGAGTGCTACTAAACCAAACTACAGCCAGAAACCTTCAAGCTACAGGGTGTAGGGGAACTGCTGTGATTGGCACATGCAGGCACATCATCAGGCTCTTGGGAGGTACTTAGCACGGGCTTGATTTACTTTTTGTTCTACTGGCGCAGTACGCATTTTCAATATTGGTCAATCATGGTCATTTAATTGCAGGAAGCCAAAATTGTGACAGATTAAACATACTAGGGATGTTTCTACTAACTAATTTCTTTGTCTACTAAACAAGAAAAAAAAAAAAAACAGAACTAGACTAGTCTAAAACACTCGTATCAAGTTACATTTTAGGATTGTTTAATAAACAATGTCAAAAACTGTCTAAACAAAGGCATTTGAAACCTCGCATAATCACATTCTTCAATAATGAATTGCACTTTAAATGCTGCTGAACTTTGCGGCACTGTGCATTATAAACACTGCATGTTATACTCCAAACAAAGGACAGAAAAAAAAACAACTTAAAATTGATGTTAAATATATGAAAATGCACTACTGCAAACGATGTTTACGCATCACTGAAATATGAGAAATCCGAAAAACGAATAAATTGCGATTCGTTGTGGCGCATTATGAACGATGCTCGTTGTTCTACAATTCATGACATGCATCTCAATAAAAGTTAAAATCTAAAATGATAAAACAATATAATACAAACATCCTGCCAGCCATCCATTTTCTTCCACTTATCCGGGGCCGGGTCGCAGGGCCACAGCCTGGGCAGTGTAGCCCAAAACTTCCATCTCTCCAGATTCATCCTCCGGCTTACGCCTGATTCTGACTTCAGCGCTGGATCTTTGTAGAGCTACGACGTAACGTATGCAAGTGGCCAATGTTGTTGCTGACGTTTATGCTTGTACAGGTGTGTTGCGTGTGTTAATTACCTTGCAGTCATGTCCCGGTATTTTACATGCAGTGCTGGCAAACAGAAACATAAAATGCTGGGACTTTTCCCCTCCTGGGTCCTACTCTTTGCTGTTGTTTTGTTTCAGTTTTAGTTTGAACAAGGCCCTCATGAAGCTCACTATTTCAGAAATAATCAGAAGAAACTATTTCTTCTTTCTCTAAGTCTTACAACCAATGCGAACCGCTCATATTGGGCAATCCAAGTCAGGCGACAGTGTTAGGGTGCGTATAACACAATCAAAACCACAATGCAATACGCAAGAATACAGAAACTGTTTCACTAAAGAGCATTTCAGAAAGAAATACATTTGTGCTATATTATCTGGTATTTTGCTGTATTATTAACATGGCCCCCTGTGCAAACACATCTAGGAGGGACTTGTTTCTATACAGCTCATTTGTTGAGGTTTCTTATCAGAGTTTGGAACAGATGAGACAAATACCACGGTCTGAATGATTTTGCTTCCTCTGTATGTTGTCCCTGTAGGTAGGCTATTTAACAGCACCTGCCTTAGGATCAGTTTCAGCCACAGTTTCCTCCATGTCCTCATGTGTCTTTCACAAAGTCCCATCCCTGCCAACTGTCAGAGTAAGCTACTAAACTGTCAAAGTAAGCTACTAAACTAAACAGACTTAATAATAAAAAAATTTTTTTTTAAAAAAACCTGACTTTTTTTAGCCGCTTAAACTTCTTAGAAACGTATCTAATTTATCTCACACTGTTGTTTGCACAATCTAACCTATCCAAGTATGACATAAACAACTGCATGCAATGCAATTACAAAAATGTGATAAACTTGGGCCAATGACCTCATTATCAAACAAGTAAACAGAGTCAAAATGTGTGAAAAGGGGGTGGGGGTGCAGAGTGTGAGGTGATGCTGGATCTATTCAGAGCAAAGGCGAAGGGAGGGAGAACCAACTTACCCCACTTCCTTTTGGTAAAGTACGAGTCTGCTGCTGGGTCATTAAAGTGTCTGCTGAACATGGTTTCTGCACCTGCATGGAAGTCATAAGAGAAGACCAAAGCTGGGGAAAGAAGAGAAGAGTACAAAAATCAGAGCCCAGAAAACTCCCAAAAATGCTTTCTTTGCCATCATGAAAAGGGAATATAGATATTTTTTTTCAGTCTGTAGTGTCCATCAGCTAACTGGATACTTGAACTACTCCTGCTAATGGCCAACAAACTATTTGTCACAAAATTTAGAGTCAGATATTCACTTACAGAGTTTGAATGCAAAGTTGCGGTCACAAGGAAATTATATTTTAGCCAATTTAGTTTAAAGTATAATTATGTAACCAGAAAAAATATAGGTCAGAAACATGCATTTATATAAAATTTATTTTCAAAGACAAGCATTACAAAAGACAAGCATTTAATCAACAAGTCATGTATAGGTAATTAGTAGCACACACTCACAGTGGTCTCCAAAGGCCTTGGTGGTGAAGACCTCCCTCAATGTTACAGTGTTTGAGTGCTGAATCTTCTTCCACATGTCCACCAGCATCATGCACTTTGTGTTAACAAGGCGGAAACCTTTCCACAATAAAAAAAATATGGACAATTAGAAAATGAAGGCTAACCTCTACTATCACTTAATCCTGTGTTGCCTTAAAATATAAGTTTGTACAAGACCTTCATTTTATGTTTAATGTAAGGTATGGGTGGAAACATAATCAGTGGCTTTATAAAAAGGCCCAACGCCAGGACACTTTTATTTATTTTACAGGAGAGCATTTTTATTGTTTTGTTCCAACTGCAGCCCTGATCTAAGAGTCACACTTTTAACAAAGTTAGCACCCAATTATAACTCTCAAATCCCAGATTATGCAAAACTATTCTTTTGTTTTTTCAGCAGGCATTTGTGTCCCTCTCCCTCACATCCAGTCAGATAGTTTTAGCCATCTCCCTCCGAGAATTTGCTGACATTTGTGAGTAGGCCTGTCGCGATAAACAATAAATCAATTAATCGTACGATAAAAAAAGGCGCTCTCCTTTTGCCATCCTCTGGCGCTCTCCACTGACCCCTCCCTTTCTCATTTCCTTAGCGTAAGGGGG
>JAVDPK010000908.1:274573-285908 GCA_034780415.1 Cichlasoma orientale | reverse complement strand
CCCCCCCCCCCCCCCCCCCCCCCCGGGAGCCTATCCCAGCTGTGATAGGGCAAGAGGCAGGGTACACTTGTGATAATAGATCTATAATTTGGGGGTTTGGGATGTTCGACCAGGCAGATTTTCAGATTTTTGCCTTTTTTTAAAAAACCAAACAGTTAGGTGATCAAGGAAAGCTATTCCTGAAATTAAAACCATAACACAAAATCATATAAAACTGTATATGGCAAATGGACTAGTTCTTATATAGCGCTTTTCTACTCTATTTTGAGCACTCGAAGCGCTTTACACAACACGTTTGCTTTTACCCATTGACACACACAAACACTTTTTTCTACATCTAATATTCGTGCACACATTCACACTCCGATGAACGCATCGGGAGCAACTCGGGGTTGCCCAGGGATACTTTGGCATGCAGACTGGAGCAGCCAGGCATCGAACCATCAACCTTCTAGTGGATGTAGTAGGAGGTAGACCTGCTCTACCTCCTGAGCCGCAGCCACCCCAATAATAAGTGCGCAAAATGTGCTGATGACTGCTCTTTTTGTCTGCAGTGTATCCATCGGGACCTGGCAGCTCGTAATGTGTTGGTGACAAAGGGCAGGCAGGTGAAAATTGGTGACTTTGGACTCGCCCGAGACATCGAAAATGACTCAAACTATGTCGTGAAAGGAAATGTGTGTTGATGTTTTTGTTATTTTATATTATACACTGGTTGGTAGGTTCATCACAGCGGGTGGGTGACTTGAACTCTGCTGTCTCACAGGTGCGTTTGCCGGTGAAGTGGATGGCGCCTGAAAGCATCTTCCAGGGAATGTACACCATGAAGAGTGACGTCTGGGCTTATGGCATTCTGCTCTGGGAGATCTTCTCACTCGGTAGCCTTCACAAACATAAACTCATTGTGAGCAGCGCATTCAAACGGCAAACATCAACGCTAACATCTCAATGCTGATCAACTGTTGCTTGCAGGTGTCACTCCGTACCCGGGCATAAAGGTGGATCATATATTCTACTCGATGATCGAGAGAGGATTTAAGATGGAGTGTCCATACTATGCCAATGAAACTGTGTAAGTCTCATCTCTGTAATGCTATTCTGATATTTAATAAAGGCACAGTTTTTAAATAGACTTACAGTACCTGCAGGTTGAATTATTAATAAACACAAATTATGATTTTGAAAACAAAATTAATAGTAGTAAAAATATTATAAATTGTTATAAATATGTATCATGACAGCTATGATCTAGATATTTGGGTTAATGGCAACGTTTTTGTGGTGAAAAGTAACTAAGTACATTTACTCATTTTAGAGGTACTTGAACTGCTACTTCAAACTTTCATTTAATTACACGTGTCAAATATTACGCTCTTGATTGGATTACAGTTTTAGTGACTAGTTTCCTTGATATAAAACACAAATATGTCTGTGTAGTAACTATTTTTCAAAATTATTTTATTTCCTACACGTACATTTCTTATACAATTATACAATCTTTTAAAAGTAATCTCTGTTATTTACTCTGTTGATATGAATTAGTAAAAATCCAAAATCATGCGCTATTTCTGTTATGAAAATGGAAAATTTTACTGTTTTTACTTTTGAAATTTTAACTAAACATGGTTGAGATTAATTCTGGACTTTTAAATATGACTTTTACTTTAAAGTATTGTACATTGCTGTGTCGGTACCGTTTTGCATGTTCTTCTGCAGGTATGAGATGATGTGTACGTGTTGGGCCCTGGATCCTGCTAAACGTCCTTCTTTCTCCAAGTTGGTGTCCTTCATGTGTGACCAGCTGATAGACAGAGAGGAGAAGGTAGGCTCATAGGGAAAATGCAAATACTTGTGTTAAATTATATTCAAACATATATGTGGATGTACAGTATACTCTTAACAGCATAATAATTATCACCATTATTCACTTTTTCAGCTCTACCATAACACGTTCGATGAGATTTGCAGTGACTACCAGAATTTATCGACCATTGTGGACATGCCTGCCCTGATGAAACAAAGCGAAGAAAACAAGACCCCGGCTACCAATGACTACTGTCAACCCTACGCGACCGAAGAAAGCAAAGCAGAAACAACCGACTCCGACACTCTGGCAGCCGAGAAGGAGCTTCTCAAACCATCTGATACAGAGTGATTACCTTTATACCATTTTTATCTATACATACTTAACAGTCTGGATATTATGATACTAACATGATAATTTAGAGTAGAATCAACTTGCTTGCTTTATATTATATTCATGTATTGTAAGCATTTTTATACTCATTTATGGAATTTAGTTAAACATACAGCATGTGTTTACCATAAATTTCCATCATCTAAGGATGTAATTAAAGGGTTTTATTGTGTAGATGGGATTTAATTGAATTATGTTTTTAAAATAAAATATCTGAATATTTAAAAAAGAATGTTTGTATTCTAAGTTTTTATTGTGTAGCTAAAATGCAAAAATTATTAATATATATATATATATTTAGAGGAATGTATTTCAGATACGTAGCTTTGGAACAAGCTCAAGAGTGTTTTTTTTCTAAAAACAATTTCTAAAAAATTGTTTTAGAGATTTATATGCCAGTAGTGACTGCAAGCAGTTTAGTTTTGTACATGCTTGCTTTTTTCATAATAAGCCTTTTCTGTATATTTACTGGAATTTTTTACTATATTACAACTTTATCTAATTCAAGCATTATACCTGCAATAAAATGTACTTTACTCATTAAATAAAGCAACTAACTTGGCCATGCCTATGTGCCTCTGTGATTTTTGGACTGCTATATTTGATTCTTTTCTAGAAGTCTTAAAGATATGAAAATCTGAAACCTTGTACACAAGAAAATATATGTAAACTATGTATACATCCATAACATTATGACCACCTGCCTAATATTGTGTTAGTCCCCTTGTGCTGCCAAAACAGCCCTGACCCATCAGTCATGGACTCCACTGGACCCCTGAAGGTGTGCTGTGGTATCTAAACCAAGATGTTTGCAGCAGGGCGCATTATCCTGCTGAAAGAGGCCACAGCCATCAGGGAATACTGTTTCCATTAAAGGGTGTACGTGGTCTGCAACATTGCTTAGGTAGGAGGTGCATGTCAAAGTAAGATGCACGTGAATGCCAGGACCCAAGGTTCCCCACTAGAACATTGCCCAAAGGATCACACTGCCTCCGCTGGCTTGCCTTCTTCCCATAGCACATCCTGGTGCCAGGTGTTCCCCCGGTAAGCCACACACATGCACCCAGTCATCCACGTGATGTAAAAGAAAATGAGACCAGGCCACCTTCTTCAAATGCTCCGTGGTCCATTTCTGATGCTCACATGCCCATTGTCAGCATGAACAACCTGACTGGTCTGCAGCTATGCAGCCCCATAAACAACAAACTGCAATGCACTGGCTATTCTAACACCTTTCTATTAGAACCAGCATTAACTTTTTTTTGGCAATTTGAACTACAGTAGCTCAGCTGCTGGATCAGACAGTAAAAACACAGTGTGCTGTAATTTCATGGAAATGCTCATACAAGGTTTTTCTGCACTCATCTAGGTGTGCAGAGATTTTCTTTTTAGGGGAGATAGTGTTATTTTACTGATCCACTTCGGAACGGAAAATCTGTCGAATTGCAAGGTGTCGGGCTCTACGATATTCAGCCTATGGGCAGCATCTCCGCTTGTTCATATGGAATTTGCTAACTACTCCGAGAAAGCGAAACTGTGCGCCATTTAGGAGGGGCTGGGAATTTTCCGTCTTCGAGCAGCTAGTGTTGGTACTGCCCATTTTCATCTATATTTGCAGCAATCTTTGCTTTTTCCATCCGTAAAGCCAGTTTGTCTATTGGATGTATGGAGTAAGCCTCCCGTTATGAGCTGCTGCTTGGCATAACTTCCTTTTTATAGCTGAGGCAGACTGGATCCAGACTGGATTTGGTTGTGCGGATAAACAGGATTCCTTCTCAAGCCTATATCAGTCCGTGTCCCTCGCTGCCTAGACAATCCCCGGCTCCAGGGTGCTTTCACTTGAGACTATAGATATTGCTTAAAGTTGCAGCCACTACTCCCTGAGGGTGAAATTTGGCGTTGTTGCAGCAACAAAATTACCCCACGTACCGCAAGAATAGAAATTTGGACGCAGAGAAACATGATTGCAGGTAAGTGAGGGTTTTTTTTTTTTCCAAGGTCCTGCAGAGACAGTGGTAATCACAGATGTGCAATCGACATTGTTGCAGCTGGTCAGAGCTTAATGCTGAGTTATAAAGCATTTAGTTGACAACACTCATCTGTAGTTCAGAAATACATCACGAGGAACCTCAGATATGCCTGTCTCGACAAGGCCGTTTCGTACCGTAGTTTCGCAATACTCACTTGACACAAAACATTTCCAACAATAATAGCCCCATATACAGTCACCACCGATGCATACTCGATAGAAGGGGCGGAGCAAGAAAACATCCGGGTATTTTGAGTGAACTTGCCTTTATGCGAACTTTGAATTGGAACAGAACTTGGGCTTGACAGCGATGACGTTTTTACAAGTTCACAAGTACACAAATCCGCTCAAGTACGCATATTGAGAAACGGCCTGAGTTATGTTCTTCATTCTTCTTACAATGTTATGCAGTGTATGAGGCCTCTTGGAGAAAATAAATGTAAGAAATAACACGTGTGTCCCAATAATAGCACAAGTTGGTGAAATATGGTCAGTGGTTTCAATATTTTTCTCACAAAATGTACAATTATTATCATCAATATTAAAGCGTAACCTGAGTAATTCTTTAGATGGGTAGATGTTATTCATAAAAGTGTATCTCTTTTGTTTTGGGGGTATGGGGGAGGAAAGATACAAAGTTCTCATCTTGGTGATTGATAACATTGTATTTAAAATGCCATTTTTATTTTGGCGTCCAGGGAATAATTTTTCTGTGAAACATTTTCTAATAAAAGAGTTTTTGCATTTAATGTCCAGAATTAGAGTTACCTGGATTGACAGCGAGGGCATTTGCGGTTGTATTTTTTGGTATGTCATTATATTTTTCATAAGAGACGCAAATTGTCGGGGCAGTGCATTATGTAATCTTCAGAAGTCTAATATAGGAGGGTTGAAGCTTTGTACAAAATTGTTCATAATCCAAAAGATTACCATTGTCATCATTAAGTCAGCTATGGACCATATACTTCTTCTCAAACCAGTCTTTGTAGAATAATGATTTGTTACAATGCAGTAGTTACAATGTTCCATATGATAATAGGGGCGAGTATGTACATATATCATTTTCCAGTATAATAATATCTGTTTATGAAATTCTGACAATGAGACAGGAATCTTGTTAACATCAAAATCAGAGATGAGCTGAAAACGTAAGCCACCAATTTTGTTGAATAAGTGATTAGGAATACAGTACCAGAACGAGCTCTGGTGCCTGATCCAAGATTTCAGCCAGTTCACCTTCAAGGTCCCATTGAGACTATAGAAATCAGTCACTTTTAGCCCTCCATCACTAGTTTCTTTCACCATATGACTTTTTTTTCATATAATGAGGTCTGTTCCTCCAGATAAAATTTAGATTTATTTGGTTAATAGATTTTATCTTTTGGTTTGGAATGGCATTAGAATACAACGGGTATATACATCTTGATAAACTTTCCATTTTGGTCAGATTTGTTAATTTAATACCAAAACCAAAATGTTCGAGTGTTGCTAAAATATACAAGTGCTCAACTGAGTCAAAGGCTTCATAGAAGTCCAAAAAGAGTATAAAGCCATGATATTTGATCCCTATATTCATTACAAGCCTTATGTTATTGTGCACTGACCTTCCTTTTAAAAAGCCTGACTGTGTCTCTGTGATAAGATTTGAGATTCCTGATTGTAGACGAGAGGTGAGAATATATGTTAACAGTTTGTAGTCTGAATTTCTAAGAGTAATAGGTCTTCTGTTTTCAATAAGTCTAGGGTCTTTATTCAGTTTTGGGATGGAAATTATAACCCATGTCTCATTGTGGCTGTGAGTGTACAGGTTTCAAAAATTTCAGAGAAAACCTGATAGAGCAATTCTCTTAAATCCATCAAGAAGTGTCTGTTGAAGTCTCCTGTGAGACCATCTGAGCCAGGAGCTTTGTTAAGAGAAAGTCGGCCAATTCCAGCATCAAGTTATGCAATGGTTAATTGGCTTTCACTGGTTTGTTTATAGTTTTCATCAACTTTTGGCATATGTTGATCCAACTCTGGTATCACAATCCTTTTCTATGAATTTAGACCTATAAATCTGGCTGTAGAATTTGAAGATTTCTGAAGATATTAATTTTTCTTCTGTGATCTCTTTATCATTAATCATAAGGGAACTGAAGCTATTTTTTTCTTGTCTTTTTTTTTTTTCCAGACCACAAAAATATGCTGAATTTTTATCTCCTTCTTCAATCCATTTTGCTCTGGATCTAATAAATGCCCCTTTGGTTCTTTGAGTATAAATTTTATCTAAACTTGATTGTAAGTTCAGTATTTTTTGTTTATCATCTTCCTCCACAAATGGTTTATTACAGTATGTATTCAGCTGCATTATAATGTCTAATTCAATTCTTTCAAAATCTTTTTAAAGTCGTTTACTAAAGGAAATACTATAT
Organism: Cichlasoma orientale; assembly: GCA_034780415.1. Lineage (NCBI taxonomy): Eukaryota > Metazoa > Chordata > Actinopteri > Cichliformes > Cichlidae > Cichlasoma > Cichlasoma orientale. The sequence goes on along the minus strand of JAVDPK010000908.1, from coordinate 279,271 downwards.
TGGTGAATTTTATATTTGAGGAACTCCCATTGCTTGACTGGAGAGGTGAGTTCTTTGGAGGACTTAATTTCTTCAATTAGAGATCTAATACTTTGGCAATATTCATCATTATTTAGCAGACTTGAATTGAATTTCCAATATTTGTTTGAGTAAATTCTTCTTGCTTTAGAATTAATATCTAAGAAAATAACACAGTGGTCTGTTAGCGGAGCTGCTGATATACTAGAAATTACTTTGTAACTCAGCAGGTGGGTTGAGATTAACCAACAGTCAATTCTGAAATTTTAGATTATAACTTGATCTGAACCAAGACCATTGAGAACATATGGGTGAAGATGACTCAGTTAGTTTCCGATCAATACAGAAGTTGTTAAATACAGGATTAGGGTGACTTGAAAAATATTTTGGAGGAAATCTATCAAAAAAATTTGTCTTGGACCAAGTTGAGATCCCCACCTAGTATTAAATTGTCAGTTGAGTGTGATCATTTAAGCTGTTCTAAAAGTGAAGTTATCTGATCTAACAATCTTTCGTTTTCTTTGATGTTATTGTAGCCATATAAATTTCAGATTGTCAGTGTTTATGATAAGAATCAACCAGTGCCCATGTTCGTCTGCCATATTTTGTTCAATGTGTCCCTGAAAACCTTTAAGGAGAACAGCGACCCCTGCTGACCTTGAAGAGCTGTGACTGAAATAAGCCTTATCTCCCCATTGCTGAGACCAAAATACAACATCTTCATTCTTAGAGTGTGTTTCTTGTAAAAAAAAATAAAATAAAATAAAATAAAATGGGCTTTTTTCCCCTTAAAGAATAAAAAAATGCATTACACAAATATGCTAGTCAATTACCTTATTTGGGACATAAGAGCGGGGGATACAAGAAATTAAACCGAGCAAAGGATAAAGGAGATAAACAGAAAAAAGACAAAATTCACAGGATTATTAATATAATACCTCTGCAAAGTCTGGCTTTAAGGGTTTTATGTATCTGACCCATTTAAACCATAGATTAATTAATTTATTTTTCTTAAGTCGATGGAAAAAGTAATTGCTTCCGTTGTATAAATCTTGTTAACAACATCTATCCAATCAGAGACTGTGGGGGGCTCGGGAAGCAGCCAGCGTCTTGTGAGTGCTACAAGCTGATATAAAAATGGCAAATAAGTACTTATCGGAAGATCTGATCAGAAAATCACAATTCCCCATAAATAAATTAAAGAACTGTAAAGGTATTTTATTATTGAGTATCGTAGTTATAATTTTGTGAATCTCTGCCCAGAATGGTTTTATTTTGAGACATTCCCAAAATATATGCCAGTAATCAGCTTCCCAAGAACCACACAGCCTCCAACATGCAACATCTCCAGGATCAAAATGTGCTTTTTGCTTTGGTGCAATAAAAAAGCAAATAAGACATTTCCAATTAAACTCCCGCCACATATGAGAGTTTGCACATTTCCATTGAAACTCACATAAATTTAACCATTCATCTGTAAATTTATTACATTCCCTTTCCCATCTTACTCTGACGTAGTCTGTGGAATGGGTATTTTTCATCAGGAGACCTTTATAAATCCCAGAAATAACCCCCTTAACCACAATATTTCCATATGCACCCAAAAATAATTTTAATATGGGCTCATTAAGATCTGTTTTGGGTTTAATATTATATTCAAAATAATTGCGAACTTGCAGGTATCTGAAAAACTTTGAGTTCTCAAGCTGATATTCCTTTTTCAAATTTTCAAAGTCCCTAAATTTCCGCTTTTCAATAAGTGAATAGAATGTTGTTACTCCTTTGGAAATCCAAAATTTAAAACGGTTATCTATTAAGTTAGGCCTGAATCCAGGGTCAAAAGCACATCGTTAGATTATCTGTATTTTATCATTTAACTGATACTCTCCTTTTACTTTATTCCAGATATTCCAGATCCATTTTTGAATTTTTGGTTTTGAATCTCATTTGTAAGCTTGTCTAAATGTGTATAAGCCAGTACTGTATGTACAGGGGGAACTTTCATGATTGAAAATTCAATATCTTTTCACCTGGCATGAATTTTCTAATGACAATTCAAACTGTTGTTTGAACTAAGGCTCCAATTTTCTATCTCTCCAGCTGTTCTGTTGCTGTGTGCTGTCAGAGCGGTCTGTTCTAATGTCTGCGTATCCAGTCATGAGGTCAGTGCTGTGTTTTAACTAAACAATGATGCCTGTGGAACAATCATAACTGAAATATATATAGTGTAGATATGACAGAAATGGACATCCATTTTCATGCTATGCATGAACAACAATTTAGTGTTTGTGTAGTTCAGTCACTGTCATGAAACAGCTGTGTGGCAGGCAGCAATGGGACCCCAATGCAAGACAGGACTGAACTTTAATGCAGCTTTATTGCGTAGCAAACAAGTAAAATATACTAAATATACACTGGGCTGAACAGGAGCCAGAAATACACTAACTAGGGGACTATGAGGAAACTAGAAAACAACATGGAATACATGAAGCAAGGGAACACAGTAAGAGGGGAGCCAAAGACAAGTGCATGACAAAGAACAGAGGAGGACTAGACAATAAATGCACACATGAGGTAATCAGGGAGATAAGAAACACCAGGAAGTGACAAGATCGCTGGAGGCAAGACAAGAAAAGTAAAAGTAAATACAAAATACAAGAGATTAGACTATCAAAATAAGAGCAACGTAGCAAACACTCAGACCAGGAAGACATGTGAATGTGACACAGCGATGAAGCCGAAACCAGACACAGGAACACAAGGGAGGCAAGAATACACCAGAACACGGCAAATATAACATACACAGAAACCATGAAGAGAACTAAACCAGAACCAAAACCTAGGAATATAAATATAAAGAAACAAACCAGGAACTGCAATACAAAGACATTTCAAAACCCTGGTTCCTGGGCGCCTGGGTGGCTCAGTGGTGGAGCAGGCAACCACATGCATATGCCGTGTTGCAGTGTGGGCGGCGCACGTTCAAGTCCCAGCCTGTTGCCGATTTGCCTGCATGTCTTCCCCTGCATCTTTTCCCCCATTCACTATTTTTGCATTTGTCTAGGGTCAGTCTGACTACTGGTAGCATGAGGCGATACCTGGACCCTACAGAGGTTACACAGGTAGTCCAACTCCTCCAGGATGGCACCTCAATATGTGCCATTGCCAGAAGATTTGCTGTGTCTCTGAGCACAGCCTCAAGAGCATTGCACAGACTCCAGGAGACAAACAGTTACTCTGGGAGAGTTTAACAGGGCCGTAGAAGGTCCTTAACCCATCAGCAAGGCTCGTATCGGCTCATTTGTGCAAGGAGGAACCGGATGAGCACTGCCAGATCCCTCAAGCAGGCCACTGGTGTAAATTTCTCTGACCAAACAATTAGAAACAGAGGGTGGCCTGAGGGCCCAATGACCTCTAGTGTCCTCATCACTGTGCTCACTGCCCAGCACCATGGAGCTCGATTGGCATTTGCCAGAGAATACCATAATTGGCAGGTCCACCTCTGGTGCCCTGTGCTTTTCACAGATAAGGGCAGGTTCACCCTGAGCACATCTCCAGATGTGAAAGGGTCTGGAGATGCCGTGGAGAACATTACGCTGCCTGTAACATCATTCAGCATTTGGTGGTGGGTCAGTGATGATCTGGGGAGGCATATCCATGTAGGGACGCACAGACCTCTACAGGCTAGGCAACAGCACCCTGAGTACCATTAGGTATCAGGATGACAATCTTAGACCCATTGTCAGACCCTACACTGCTGTGGGTCCTGGGTTCCTCCTGGTGCACGACAATGCCCGGACTCATGTGGTGAGAGCATGCAGGCAATTCCTGGAGGATGAAGGAATTAATGCCATTGACTGGCCCCCACGCTCACCTCTGGGACATTATGTTTCAGTCCATCTGATGCTGCCAGGTTGCACCTCAGATTGTCTAGGAGCTCAGTGATGCCCTGGTCCAGATCTAGGAGGAGATCCCCCATGCTCTCATTAGGAGCATGCCCTGACGTTGTTAGGCACTAAATTTCAGCAAAATGGACTATCCTGCTGCATTATTTTTTTTCACTTTGATTTTCAGAGTGTCTTTGAATTTAGATAATAAATAATTTTCATTTACATCAAACAATGTGGCATTCTTTAATTCCTAACACATTACCCAATCCATATCAGTATAGAGATCCAGCATGATTTTTTATTTAATAGCAGACATTTAATAGGCAAATTAACCTTTTTATGTGTTCTTGGAAACCATTTGGAAATCTTTGACGATCTTGCTGTCATGGTCCTGGGCCGGTGGCCCAGTGTCTTGTGTTCTTTTTGTGGAGCTCCGTTTTGCTGTAGTTTTGTGTTTTGTTTTTGGTTATAGTTATTGTTATTTGGTAGTTATTATACCTGTCCAGTCCCAGTTAGTGTTTGTATTTTTCCTTGTCACAAGCTTTAAATAAACTATGTTCAAGTTCAGTCAATGCCTGTCGAGTCCTGCTTACTGATCCCAATCCTGCCTGCCACGCAGCACCTCTTGACACTTGCCAACAGTGAGTATTTTACTACTACTTAATGCAGAAAGATTAAATGGCAGGTCTTGTTTTTCAGGCAGCATGTTTTCATCCAGCTGATTATCTGAATGCATCTGATCCCGTCAGCAAAGAGCTGACTGTGGGTAAGAAACTCATCATCTCTCCGG
>JAVDPK010000908.1:183837-268789 GCA_034780415.1 Cichlasoma orientale | reverse complement strand
TGGTATTATGAACTGCTATTATTCATCCTATTCAGACCTGCTGTTCATACCGACTGTATAAAAAAATGTAGGACACTAAAACTGTGTCTCCACCACAAACTGGCTAACATAGCAGAGGTGTCCCTACATTGCTCACTTTATCTGACTTGGCTGTCACATGATGTGTCACATAATGTGGTTCTGGAAAACATATTGTTACTGGAATTACCACGGAGGGGTTTTTTCCTGACATGTTAGTCACTTCCTGTTTTGTTTTGCTTAGTCCCCCGTCTCGTGTGCATTGTGTGTAGTTTTGCGTCCTCTTGTCATTAGTCAGATTCTGTTCACCTGTGTCTCGCTTCACATCTGTGTCCCCTCTCCCTAATTACCTCGTGTGTCTATTTAAGCCTTCAGTTTTCATCAGTTCCTTGTCACAGCGTCCCTCTTAGGTAGTGTGTTCTGTTGTTACCTGAGAATCCGCGTCCGTTAGATTACTTGCTTCAGTAGCGCCTTTCCATGTTTTGTGAGTAACCAGCAATAAAACTGTGTTTTAAGTTGCCTCAAGTTTGAATCTGCCGGGCCTTTTCTGTGTGGAGTTTGCATATTCTCCCCGTGTTTGTGTGGGTTTTCTCTGGGTTCTCCGGTTTCCTCCCACAGTCCAAAGACATGCAATTAATGGGGTTAGGTTAACTGGTGATTCTAATAGGTGTGAATGTGAGTGTGAAGCCCTGCGATGGGCTGCCAACCTGTCCATGGTGTACCCTGCCTCTGCCTGTGGTGAAAATTGCAGATTCACTCAAGGTCAAGCCAAGTAAGATAGTGTTGTAAAAAGCCATTCTCAAGATATTTTATGCATGATTTTTAGCATAATACAGTCAGATCATTGCTTATTGCACAGGTTGCTGGAAGTCATCCTAATCAAAGATCTTGAGCACAGTGAAGCAGGTTGTCATCAACAGTTTGCCTGTCAAAGCGCCTCGAGGCGACTGTTTGTTGTGATTTGGAGCTATACAAATAAAATTGAATTGATATCACTCCATTTATTCTTTGCTCAGTCCTTACAAGAGAAAAGATACAACTGACTGTTCTTCATGCTAGAAAGCTTACATGGATTAGGAGCTTAGCCTTTCTTTTTGTAGATACAGACTCTTGCATTATAACTGAACAGTTTGGTGGGGGGTTTTTTTCCCCATTTGACCTCAAAATATGCACTTGAGTAATGTCTCTACATGGCTTTTTTGTTGTCCTTTTTTCCATGCAGCCTCTTTATGACTGCTCGTTGTTACTAACTTAGGAAATTACAATAGATTGAGGTTGTTTGGTGGGACAAATTCAGTAGGAGAGGGGTTTTTTTTCCTGAGCTTTTTGAACAGATATAAACAGGTCTTCTATTTGTTTATGCTCATTGTAAGATGGAAAATGCATTTTGTGCAGTATTCCACACTACTGAACATGAAGATCTTCTCACCAACATGCCCTGATGAACAATGTTGGTACAGGTTGCTGGCACACTGTCACACGCAATTTCTCACCAAATTATTGAGACATGAATTCATGTAAAGGTTTTGGATGTGTCCTGGTTCCTCACTGGTAAAGACGATCAGCTGCTAAACTTTTGAACTTTTTGGCTAAATTCAAGGTTCTTAGTTGATTTTGTTAAATTTGTCAGTACTTAAAATACTTAGCAGGCTGACTTCACCAACAGTTGGTACAAGAGGCCTGTTTTGTCTGGCAGGTTTTTCAAGCTCAATTATGATCTGAATGCACAGTTGTACCAGCATAAATCTTCCAATTTATATATATATATCCATCCCATGACTGGCCAATAGATGGAAGTGTATATGATGATGCACAAGCGTCCACTGTGTTGTCTGATATGCAACTAAGCACTGTGGTGACCACTATGCATAAAAGGGTTAAAGTACATAACTACTCTCTTTAACTACAGTCTACATTTCTGTTTCACAAAGACGCTCCGCTGTTGTGCTCAAAATATCTTTATAGAACTGTGATGTTGTAGTTGTGACCTCTGCTGCCCTCTTGACCAGATAATTTCTCTTTAAAAAATACATTTTTAATGTCAATGACAGTTTTTACCCTGATAAATAAAGAATAAGTCACTTTGCCAAAAAGTGATTGCAGTGTCTACCTTGTGGCAGAAATGTTCTTTCTCGCTGAAAATGACTTGATATAATTCATAAGAGATATATAGGTCAACAAGTCATTTGCAGCAGTTTAAATGCAGTCAATCACTTTTTGGCACAACACCGGCTAGTAGGTGGAGACAGCCCCTACTGGCCCATGTCTATGGGGCTGATTATTGCTAATAACGTCCATTTAATTAACTGATAACATCCGAAGCGAGTGGATGATCACAGTACCAGACTACTGCTGTTTTGAATGAATATCCACCTGGCTTATACTGTATTCTGGCCGTTGTTTACTTTATACGCTAGGGGGCGCCAAAGATCAGATGTTGCATGGTGAAAAAGGACCGGCATCTAAAATTTCAATCACTGTTGTGCACCCGCCTTTACACTCAAAAAACTGTTCCGTCCAGTGTCAGATGACTGGTAGTTTCCATAAGAAAATATTAACCACAGCCAGACATGGGGGCCTTGTTCTGTGTGTCCAGCGGTACGTTAACCCTTGTTGCAAAGTGTTGTCTAAAGGTCAACAAACAGTCTGTGCCAGCACTAAAGAGTGTTCCCATAAATCATGGATATTATAGCAGTAAATGCTTTTTCTTACGAGGATTTTGTGAATACTTTCGGTAACGTGGTGGAGAAATGTCCTCTTATAACAGCCGCTGTGTGGTCGAGGCGTCCTTTTGGGAGTTTAAATGCTCTGGAGGCTGCCATCAGTGACTTCATCGACGAGCTCCCAGAATCAGGTGACAGACGGACCCAGTTTATTAACGTTATTACCTTTCAGCTTTGATCAACGTTTACGCGTCTGATTTGGGGGCTATTGCCCCCATGAGCAGCCCTGTTTCAGTTTAATGCTCTGAATTGAGAGAAATTATCGGTCAACATGCAGGTAAAGAGGGGATCCTAAGGTGTCACCCCGACCTGGCCGGCAGGGACCTTCTGAGGGGCACCTTGACGCGGGAGTCGCACCAGGAGCAGGCAGGATCCGGGATGGATACGCTGGCCTCGGCGGAAGCCGAGCGCATGGCCCGGCTCAATGAGGAGTACAAAAAGCGCTTCGGCTTCCCGTTTGTCATCTGCGCCCGGATGAACGACAAAGCGAGCATCTTACGGCAGCTGACCGAGCGCTGTCAGAACGAGCGCGCAGAGGAGAGAGAGCGCGGCATCGAGGAGGTGAAGAAGATCTGCCGCTTGCGTCTCCAAAGTCTGGTGCTCACTGATGCCGCAAATAAATTATGAAGTAGTGGAGATTATGTTGGAGTTCTCCTGCGCCAGTTTGCTTGTAAATGCCAATACATCCAGGCTCAAAGGCTGTGGTATACTTTTTATTCGAAATGTTTCCATAAATTCTTCAATCAATAAAACAAGTGGATCATTGATTCTGATTAACAATCCCATTAATACAGCTTAGTGTATATACAAGCGGACAAAGATGAATGAAAAACACGCATTCATAAACATGACTGTGGTGTGAGAGTTGTTGCAGAAAGACGGGCAAGAAGTTGGTCCTTGCCATCTGGTGTTGAACATATCTCAGAGAATGTTTTGATGATCAACATGAAGAAATGTCACTAAATAAGTTCAGAAACGACAGGCTGTGAAATCCAGTTTGTGGTGGTCCAAGAGTAAATTCAGAGGGGGTCCCTACAAATGAGCACTTTACAAAAATGCGATCTCACACTTTAACTGTGGAGATTTTTTTTTCCAATAATGACTCTCAACCATTTAAAAAAAAAAATGCTCTCCTAAAATGTGGATTTGAGTTTCCATCAAAAGTAAAATGATCCCTTCAGGTCCCAGTCTTAAGAGTATCCCTGGATCTATGCGCTCTCTCTAGAGCCAGATGCGGAGAGCCCGTGTAGAGGGGATATGGGGGGTGTGGTGGTGTGAGGTCCGTTTGAGGAGGAAACCCCTCCTGCGGCCTCCCCCTGGTCTCCAGAGGTGATGGAGGAGTCCTGATCCGGGTCGGCCCCCCTCGCCCTCCTCCGGTCCTCCTCCTTCTTCCACTTCATGCGCCTGTTCTGGAACCAGATCTTGATGTGACGCTCGGTGAGGCTCAGGGTCAGCGCCAACTCCACGCGTCGCGGCCTCGAGATGTAGCGATTAAACAGGAACTCCTTCTCGAGCTCCAGCAGCTGGGCGCGCGTGTACGCAGTCCTCGTGCGTTTGTTTTCTTCATTCTCCGCCATCACGTACGACCCTGAAAACACAGAGAGATTTAGCGCCCCAAGAGTTTTCTAAAAGATAAAAGTTTTGTTCCAAATAAAATCTGAAGGACTTCCAGCGTAAATTTACAGATTTAATTATAAACTATGAAAAGTATTTTCTATTGATGCAAAAATCATGTAAATTAATGTAATCAAGGCTCTGCAGTCACTCTTCATTCAACCAAAACCAGCCAAATACTTTGTGACAACAGGTGATCATTATTTAGGGGGGATTATTCAAGCGAATTTAATTTCTATTTAAGGGCTGAAGGTTATTATTATTATTTTTTTTTTTTTGTTAATGAATTGTTTTATTGTGAAAGACAAAACCTGAGACAAGAGAAATTTTGGAAGAATTAGAATCCACCGAGCATTTTTTTTCTTTCTTTTTTCCCCCGAGAGTTTAATATCCCTTCTCAAGGGGACCTGTCAGTTCACAGCTACTGTCGTGCTCAACTTAATTCTAAACATATTTCCAAATTCAAAACAGTCAAGTGAAAAAATAAGATTGTAAATATTATAGAAAAGTAAATCCTGTCTATATTTGTAGCTTAGCAGTCACGCATCAGCTGCTTTCAATAAAGTTTTCTTTTTGTCATGCAACCCTAAATTCAATTAGAATATTTTGTTCATTTAGAGCATAAATACAAGTAGGCCTACAAGATCATTTTGTAACGTTGGGCATGTAATGAAATATTACATTGAACACATCCGTGCAGATTTTAGAAACGTTTTAAACGTTGTCAGCTGTTTCGAAACTTCTTAAAATATCAGGTCTACACTTTGCAATAAATATCTCATATAATATAACAAAAGTTGGGCAAAACTTCTGGCTACAACATCAGAGAGGACGGTAGATATACAGTATCCACTTTTATTTAGCTGAATCATTTATAAAATATTTCCATTAAGAGTTCATTAAGAGAGAGAACCAGAAGAAATATTTTCTGGGAATTTTGTCAGCTTTAACAAAAGTCTGAGAACTTTATTGGTCTTCTTTTTTTTTTTTAAACAGAACAAAACTTTTACGCAAACCCGCTCCACAGAAAGCGTCTCCAAGTTTTCTTTGACATTCAGAAACTCTTCTGTGTATGATATAGTTTCTTTTACAATTTCATTACAACTCGATGTAAATATAAATAAATTTTATCTGTCTCTCTCTTTTTTTTTCCATGTTAACAGGACCACATCAATCAAAAGCGACTTGGACATACAAAAGCCTATTATCAAGCTATTCTTGACTTAAGATAGGCGAATTGTGAAAATGTTTTGTATTGACAAAACTCACATTTTTGTGACGTTAAGACTCGATAATAATGCGGCCGCTCACCTGCCGGGCCTTTGACAAATTGACTGACAGGTAAACTGAAACACCCAGGATCGTATTGTTGGGACCATATCAACATTGTTGGCCTCAGAAAGAGTGGAAAGTCACTTGTTAGATGGCTACAAAATTATGTAAACATATTTGAATTTGAAGCCCACTATAAACTAATATCAATAACTGTAAATCTCCATTCAGATTCTGCATTACGCTCACAATCACAGTATTGAGGGTTTACCTGCCCACTGTCCTTTCCAGGTGTGTGAGTGGGATTTTGTGGTTTTCATCCAGGGGAATGGGAGGTGATATCTGCTCTGTTCCCCAGCGTCACTGTAATCTTGAGGCTGCTGGAGGGGCTGCTGATGGTGGTGGTGGAGCTGAGGGACGCCAGGATCTTCCCGCATATTAGGTAGACTGTAACTAGGGGCAATGTCAGGAAGGCCGGCCTGCTCCAAGGCTCCCATGGACGACGGTGTGTAGACGGAGTGGACCGGTCTGCTCATGTAGAGGCAGGGTGGCGGGCTGTGGCTGTAGTCATCACCCTGTGATCTCTGATACGCGCAGGAGTCTTTAAAAACCTGAGAGGGATAATAATGACCGTCCCGATTCATGGCTGGCGAGGACCCGTGGCTGCCGGGCCGTTTGCGCACACCTCCGTACCTGCACCCTACCTCGGCGTGGACCTTCAGCTCTACCTGCCTCTGGCGCAACTGCGAGGCCCTTACGGCTCCACACAGGTGTGTCACTCTGGCACCATGTGACCCTGCAGCGCCCAAGCCATTGGTTTCACTGTTTGCTCAAAACGGCAGACCGATAGCTCCCAGTTTCCAGGATATTCTGCAGTTTGTTTGAGTTTTTCAATAAACTGGTGCCAGCGCGTAAATCATACCGCAAGGTTTACCTGGCATCCAACTATGCCCCCAACCGCAACAACAACAGGTGACCGTGCAACTGTTGCCTCCACATGTGGAGTAAAGAGGGAGGTATTAATCAAGAGCGCCTAAAAGGAGCACGTTTCTCACGCAGGCCATGCTGGATTGTCCTCAAACAGTGCAACGATCGACGTTTTATATGGATATATCTCTTGTCTGCACACTGAGGTTGATAAATCGATATGTATGGGCGCAAACATTGGTTGACCTGCCAGATAAGAGACTTGCATGGAGAGACAGTTGTCTTGGAAACTCTGGTGAAAAACTCAAACACCATACAGCACCCCCCCCCCCTTTTTTTTAATGTATCTGCTTTTTTCGTTTAAAACGCACCCATTATACTTTTGTAAATGCATCATTTAACACCATTTCGCGTGCGTGGGTTCACCGTCTCTGCACGCAGGTAGCTTGGCGAGAACAAACAAGATCTCATGCGGCCACTTCGCTCGCTGCACTCTCGCCCGTGTTTGCTGGCCATTAGCGGCGGCGAGCGTTCGCGCCATTAAACCAATTAGACTGGAGTGACTGGACTGAACTCAATTAACAGCCGTGCGCGCGGAGCGTGTCTCCACAGCCCGCGAGCTCTCCGGTGTCGCCTTTACGCAACGCCGAGACAAGCGTGATTTACTTATTTTCACGCAAAATTGCAGGAAGATCGGGCTTTTACCTCGATAGCGTGTATCAATAGACTATATTTGCCCGGAGTTCTTCAGAAGCAATTATGGCACTTTCGACTGTATCTTAATGGGGCACTCAGCGATGCAATAAAGTTCAAGTAAACCAATTCTACACAAAACACCGCCTGCACTATGGCTTAATGGTGTTTATATTTGATTATTGTTTCAAAGAGGAAGGAAACAGTTAACCTGAGCCATTCTCCTCTACAGTGGAGACAAAGTGATTTATGAAGCACGATGCGCCTCAGATGCACTTTAGCCAACTTTCCAGAGGCAGATAATTTTTTTTTCTTTACGTAATGGCCTAAGCGAGGAGCGATGCAGCTTAACGTGGCTGTAAGAGACCTCTGTGTAATCGGGGCCAAAGAGCCTGACATTTGTCACGTTTATATAACTGGAACAATAAAAAAGGGGTAAATCCCAAGCAGGCCAAATGGATAGGACACTAAAGGCCTGTGCAAATGTCTCCACCCGTCCTCAAATCTTACAAAAGGTGAAAACACTGTATGTGCTGACTTACAATCTCACCCCGCACATAATCCTTTGGAGACCACTTGTCTACAAGCACTGGCACATGTAGGAGTGTCAGGAAAACAAAGTGTTTTTTTCTCCTTTGACAAACAAAACCGTTTCTGATAGCTGGTATATACATGTCAAAACGTTGGACACGCGATAAAATGTGCTTACCCAGTGGCGAAATCAGCGTGGCCTATGTAAACATCATGACAAGTGAATAATAACAGAAAAATGGTAATGAAATTGTGATTGAAAGAAAGACTGCTCTTCTACGGGTGAAGCATAACTACACCACACTGAGTCATGTGAGAATGGAGAACATAAACATGTGGGATGAATAAAAAGATTTCCTACAGGGCTCCTTCATGTGATATTCAAATTTTACTGGAAAAACAAGAAGCATTAAAATGATTTAAGAGGAACAACTAAACCCATCATGTAAGATAATCATCCATGTTTACAATCTGGCGTAACAAAAACTTAGTCTTATAAGTCAGGTGAGCAGGTCCTCTCAGTTTTAAGTCCACCTCCGGAGAAGTGCGGCACACACACACACACACACACACACACACACACACGCACACACACACACACACACACACACACAGGTATGTTATTTTAACTCCTGGAGTTTGTGTGTGTCTTTGTCTCGCTTGGTCTATCAGTGTGTCTCCTTTCTCTGTCGCCTCTGTGGCGTCTGTCTTTGTCTCTATCCAGCTTCTTATCTCTGTTTCTGCGGCCTTCCCTGTGATGATGTTTATGATCAATGTGGCCTCCATTACTCTTATGATCTCTGGGAGGTGTTCTGCTGCGGTCTCGGCCTCTGTCTGGGGATTCGCTCCTCCGGCGCCCCCTTGTGGTAGAGTGTCCGGCTTCGGGCTCGCCTGTGCGGCGCTGCAGGCCGGTGGAGCGCAGCGTGTTGAGGAGGAAGCGTTTGTTGGTGCTCCGCAGAGGGCACTTCAACCTGACAGAGAAGTGAAGGACGCGAGAGGCTAGTTAGACGTGTTACACTTACGTCTGCAACCATTAGAGAGACAGATAGATGGTCATCACTGAGGTCAGAGCTAATAACCACCACACAGGACTCATAGGACAAATTCATCTTTAAAAAAAAAAGTCCTCACAGATAGGGATGCAGCTACCACTGAGGATACTAATGTTTCTGCTCTTTCTGCCTTTGAATCCACATGAAACTGATTAGAAAGCTTGCGGTATTAAAAGGGCTGACTCCAGTATTAAACCTTCATCAAAATCAATAAACAATTCAGTAATTTTCCACATAGATTTTATCCTCAGAAATAGCCACATAGAAAACATTAAAAAAAACTCAACTTAAACTGGCTGATTTGGATTCATGACCTCAGTATTATATTGTCAATTTTTTCCATCAAGTATTTCAATAATAACATTCCAACAGTTTTAGTATCATTATGATGTTTTTACACATTACCAAACTGGTTATATATTACCCTAGACCTGTTAGAGAATCCTGTCAATGGCTCTAACAACACAGCCTTAGCTTAGTGAAGAGAAAAGCCAATAATGGAGCAACTGTAGTACAGAAATACCTTGTTAGGACTGTACTTTTATTGACAAGAAATTCTCAGATATGCTAATTACATATTTGAATATTTATTCAATATTTAGCTACAGACAAGTGACACATTCAAGAAAAAAAAAAAAAACAAAGTAAGAGATGTCGTGACAGTGAAAGCCACAACATAAAATTCACAATATTTTCATATTTAAACTATTTAGCTCCCCCAAGGATGGCTCCTAGAAGAGATGACTACCTCCAGGAATGAACTTTTTCATCATAAGAGAAAGGTTCATATTGATTTTCAACGAGCCTTCCTGCTGAGGGGCCAAACCATGCTAGAAGACTGTCCCCCGGGGTCCAACATTCATCCCTGTATCACTCTCCTGGTGTACGCCGCACAGGTGCTCATCCACCAGTTCAAATGTGCATTGTTCTTTGTAATGAGGGATGAATGTAGTGCAGCCCTACTGTAATTGTTTTACAGTAGGGCAGTTCTTGGTGACAGTCTGATTACATCCTGCAGTGACATCCTCAGTCATCTGAGAAAGAGTTGCTCTTTAGTTGTACTTTATGCACTAATGCATGAGCATCGCTGTTATCAAATGTGTGCAGTCGACCACAGCTTCCAACCCCGTTTTACTGACGCCTTTCCCATTGATCTAAAAAGCCCAGAGCAGCATGGGACCTAATGTGTTTAGAGCCCATAAATCTAAACACATTCAATGAAAAATCAATCAGTTCCTCCCATCTGTCCTCCTCAGTATCAGCTATTCTTTTTTTAGTACAATGACTTTAGCATATTTAATGTGCAAAATTATACCTTCATACTACAAAATGAGTTACAGGCCCTCCAAGTAGTTAAGGATGGGTCACTTTGTATCAATTGTATGATTATTGTTTTTCCAGCATGTTTGAGTCCTAATAACTTAGGAGGAGACAGCAACATGACATTTTCAAACCTGTGTCACCGCAAGTCTCACAGTTTAAAGTAAAACTCCATGGGACATATTATAGTTTCAAAAGCAAAACTGCACCAATTTAATGTCTATGATGTAAAGCAAAAGAAGGTAAACAGAAGCAAGCACTTGTAACCTGGATTTTTATTGTCTGTTTTTTGCCAATTCACCAGAAAAAACTTCCGAAAGTGCATTTTGGTACATTTTAAAGGATCACCATGTGGGACAGATGGCTGGTCAAAACAAGTTACATCATATGAAAGAAATGTCTCCTTTCTACCTAAATTTTCATACTAGGATCATCTTCTTGCCATGATTCCTTCTCAATCAAACTCACTTTCTAATACAGTCATAGATAGTTAAATACGATTTTAATATTACTTTTACACATGTGCAGTTTTGTTTTTGAAACTATGATATATCCCATGACACTGATACTCAAACTTTGCTCAGAGGTTATAGAAAAAATGGTGCTCAACAGAAATGACATTGGCTTTTACATTTGCACTGCCACCACTTGGAACATCCTGTACAATATCACTAAGGACTGTGCAATAGGTGTGTGTGTGTGTGTGTTTGGCACATGATGTGTGTTAACTGTATGCACTGCTCTGGGACCTGCTCCAAATTTCGTTGTACACCTGTACAATGACAAATAAATTCTATTCTGTTCTAGATTGTGACACTTGGAGCAGGCGTAAACTTTACCTGCTTGCAGTTTCTAACAGAGCATAAATGAAATTTAAGGTTAATTTCTCACCTCTCTTATCTCTATCCTGCACTGGATTTAAATGAAAAGTGTTTGCTGTATATTTCAGTAATTTCCATGCACATTTAAGTGCAATGCACACATGTGAGGCTCAACTACCAAGCCTTTTTATTAAAACAGCTAAGCAGATAAGTAAGAGTCAGACAGATGGCATGTCAGACACAGTGCTCACCATCCTGCAGGGCCCATGGTCTCTGCTCTCACACGGGCTCTGTCAGTCTCCCTGAGGAGCTCCTCGATCGCACGCCTAGATGGATAAATAAAGTCAAACACGGTTCATGTAAAGGGGAGGAGAAACGGGGAGAAGCTGAGGACAAAGATGGCGCAAATCCTCAAGGGGGAGCCAAGGGGAGAATAATCTAATTAAGTGAGAGAAAACAGAGTGATGCGGGAGAGAAAGTGAGTCATTAGGAACAGGGGGGGCAGTGTCCTGGTTTGACCCAAGCTGCTGAATCAGCACAGTCCCAGCAGAGGAGACCCGCTGATCTACTTTTAACCGTACAGCAGCTGATGGTATATGCCATGAAGGCAGGCTTTGCTTATACTCACTACACGCGCAAACCCGTCTCACAACACGATAAATACCCCCCCCCCCAAAAAAAAATAAAATAAAATAAAATAACCTTTTTACCGACGGATTTAGATAAAACCTGCCTGCAAATGTGCGCAAATACGGACTGAGGACAAATATGGAGACAGCTACATACTTTTCCAGCTCGTTATCTTCTGTCATCACTTCAGACGCGGTCACACGCAAAGTTAATTGCGCTAAAATCGATGGATGATCGTTAATTAACGCAACATCGCTTGTTTACCCCCTCAGCAGGTCCTTCAACCGAGGACCCCGTGCTTTTTTTGCTGCCCTGAGCAATGCCTGTTCTTTTCCAACTTCACCGTTTTCCTGTTTTATGCCATCTCGCGCAATAACACACTGGGTGAGTAATGTTACAATTAGAGGATAACAACATGACATTTCAGTGTGGGCTCTGTTTATTGCACAGTTAACAAAACGGGACCCTTTACTAAAGCGAAAGTAATGCAGCACTTGCTGGTTTTAATTCCTCATTTTATTGTAAACGTTTATGTAAAACTGGCAGATAGACCAAATCTATGTGCTTAAGTTAACTGTTTATTAGGCAGTTATTACTCATTATTTTTGACTATTAATCGACATGTCGAGTAAATTTTAAGTTCCGGTGAGTTTTCTTTTACCCTAAATTATTTATTAACATCTCTCAAAACTTGGTGGCACATGTAAAAAAGGAGACGCTCTAATCTGTTAATGCGGGATTTATCTCAAACTGGAAACCATTGTGTTACTAATTATTTTTAATAGGCAAAGCTTAACTTACTATTAAAAATGAAAGTAAGTTATGTTAATATGCTATAATCTCACACACCGTACATCCTTCTATGTATTCTTCATAACAGTAGCCTGCAATGTAACCAGTGAGCTTCAAACAGCATTTCTTTATGTATGTATATATTTATTTCTGTATATCTATTTGTTTGTTTATTATTTATGAATAGGCGGTCTAAAAGCTACCCTCCTAGCTGTGCTCTGGATTGACAACTGCATGCCCCGCCCCTCCCCAGGTTTGACGGACAGCAGTGGGCGGGGTCAGCGCCACCAAAGGCACGGGGGCGTTTTCGTGCGGGTTTTGCGGAACGGTCCGTTGCGGTGGATGCGTGATTGAGGTCCCGCGGCTAATAATCACCCCCCTTTTTGGGGCCGGAGTGCACGGCGCGGAGGAGCAGCCGGAAAAAGGTACTATCATATCACATCTGCCTGCCTGAAGGGTGTCAGTGTGTGGCTGCCTTTGCTTTATGTGCCGCTGTCGCTTCGTCGGTCCCAGGTTTTTCTGCTTGTGGGGAGGGTGGGATGGAGTCAGACAGATGAGGGGGGGGCAATGATTAAAAAAAAAAAAAATTGTCTACATAAGTGTGTTGGGGTTGCGTATTTGATCATGACACTGCAGTGGGTGCGTTCTCAAGGTAGATTAGGTCTGTGCCAGTGAGGGGAGAAAATGCAAATTTCAATTAAATCAGTGTCATTTTTTGTTGTTATCATTGTGTGTCTGGGTGGTGTAGGGGGGGGAAAGCAGCCTATTGCAACAGACCTGGCAGAACAGCAGCAGCAGGCCTATTCTTGTAAGTGGCTGCCATAGCCTTTCTGGATTTTTTTCTTTTTTTTTTTTAAGATAAGAGAGATGGGGTTTTATGAAAATGTAGGCTAAGCCGACAGGACCTGAGATTTTAAATCTGTGGCCTAAAACATCATTTCATCTTCTATGAAAAATGTAATTCCTGCATGGTGGCCTGTCATGTCCTGTAAGATTAGATTGTCATTTCTGGGGTAAAAGAAAAAAAAATAAAAGACAGAACAATAACCAGAAACAGTGCAGAGAGACAAGAGTGTTATTTACTAAAATGGAAAGCTGTGCAATGATAATAACAGCCTGGCCTTGGACTCTTATACACACACACACACTATGTGGTGGGATTAAAAGAGATATCTCACAAGCATTTTCTAGTCTTCATATTGCTTGCATAAAATAATCTGTTGCAGCACTTTTTTAAAAATACATTTAAGTGCTTTTCACTGCTCCGAAGTGCTGCCACAGTGAAAACCTGAAGACTTTACTTATTGATAAAGACCGTTCACAGGTACCCAAAAACGCTCTTGTGCTTGACGTGCGTGTTTGCTTTTGCTTATGTAGACTTACGCTTGCATGTCTACAAGTCTGTGCGCGTGTGTGTTTGTTTGTGTGTGTTTGTGTGATGTGGTGATGTCACAGCTTTGTTATAGAAACAGAGAAGCCTTGTGTCCTCATGATTAATTCATGTCCAGCTGCGGGATAGAGACAGAAGCAGCCAGTCACACACAGACAGGAGGAGCACGTACTTAAAGGAGGCTGAAATAAGTAACTACTGGTGGGGTGGCCAAGGAGACAGGAGAGACAGGTTGTCACAGAAAAAAAAACAAAAAACAGACGAGATGAAAAAAGCAGTAAAAAAAAAAAACAGACTCAAGGGGACTCTCATCATCATCGTCTGCGCTGTCTGACAAGCTTTCAGGCTGTACCAGGGAGGAGCAGAGCATCCTGCTGAGAGGAGTGCATCTGTTGTGTGGCTCCTCTGCATCCTTCTCTGGCTACACTCTGAATGTCAAGCCCCACTGAGCAGAACGGGATCCAGGTCGTCATGGAGACAGGAGCAGACCCTCGCTGGAACAGAGGCAGGTAGTCACTGTATCTTGGCTGGGCCTGCTGAGCGTAGAGGCACGCCCTCTGCTGTTGGCTGATAGCATCGGGGCCCACAGAGGCTCAGCTAATAGAAGGGCTGAGGGGTCTGAGTGGCTTTGGATGTGAAACGCTGTGGAAGTGATCAGCGCATACTCCGGTGCATTAGCTCTGGGGACACACTCTGCTCACTGGAGTGCTATATTTCAAGACTTTGCTTTAGGCGTGTTCTCGTTCTGTTGTAGAGGAGACTGAGTGCATCTACTGTACACAACCTGAACCAAAAATATCAAGCGTTTTTAAAAAAAATCTCCCTCTCATTCTCTCTTCTATTTTATACTCTCATTATTGTCTTGCACCTGTTTTTACATCCCATTAATCTCTTTCACTCGTCTTCCTCGCTCTCCTTCTTCTTCATCGCTCCACCTGTCCGTGCTCCTTTCTGCATCTTCTCGGCGCCACTTTCCATTTCTGCTGCTTTCCCAATCTCACTTTCTCTGATCTGTGCCCTCTCTCTGCCTCAATCCCAGATAATTCCCTCTCTGTGGAATTGGAAGATTGGAGCAGGCGAGAGCAAAAGAGAGATTATACTGCCAGATTAGTGGACAGAAGCAGCAATACATAATCTCAGCACTGACACAGACGCACGCGCGCGCACACACACACACATACACATACGGTGTCGCCCTCGGTCTCATGCAAACACGTGGGCACACGTGCACAAAGCATTTGCCACATGAATAAATGCGCGACACTTGTTGTTTTTTCTGAAACAGCTGTTTAACTCTCTTGCTTTGGCCTCTGACCTGCAGGGTGATGTGCCATCAGCCACTGGGGGGCATCTGTCCTCTCTGCCACCTGTTCATCCTCTGAAGCTTATGGGATAGGAGTGTGTCTGCCCCTTCCTGACCACTCTGCGTCCCAACTGGAGTCTGTTGTGCCAAAGCCGAATTGTGTTGAAGGAGAAGAGATGGGCAGCCCGGGCTCTGAGGTGGGTCTAGCCGGGTCAGTGGAGCCGGCTCTGGAGGCTCTGTGTCCGGAGTGCGGCCAGATCCACCGCAGCTGGGAAAACCACCTTTACAACTACCGCCTGGAAGTTGACGACGATCTGGTGTGCCACATCTGCCTGCAGCCACTGGTGCAGCCACTTGATACACCATGCGGACACACCTTCTGCGCCCGCTGCCTGCGTAGCTTCCTCCAGGAGAGGGACTTCTGCCCTCTGGATAGGACACGGCTGCAGCTGCAGGCATGCCGCAGGTCCAGCATCCTGGTGCACAAGCTGCTGGATAAGCTGTCTGTGTCCTGCCCTTTGACCCCAGTCTGCTCCCTCAGTATGCCACGATGTGACCTGGAGGCGCACCTTAAACACAGGTAATAAAGCTTGTATGCAGATGGATGAATGCATGAAATCAATATGGCGCTATGCATGCAACCAGGATTTCAGCTTAAACTGCCAAGGTAGCTTCTCAGTTAACAAATCCAGATGGAACTCAGTTGTTGAGAGCAACTGTAGTACGGAAGGTAACCAGAGCAGTTGTTGATTCTTTAATAACCATAGGCAGCATTCAGAACCACTCCCTCTTCACGATTGGCTTGTTTTTCACCTGAACCAGTGGAGATATCACAAATCAGAGTCCAAATCGGATAGACTTACCCGCCATTCTTAACCTTGAAGGTCTCCCCCCGTCCACACACTTTGGCTTTTGGCCCATTTGGACCAGGTGCTGTGAGACCCTGCGGGGATTATTGGGCTGTAGGTCATGTGACGGGGGATTAGTGGTTCCCTACGACAGTCATGGGTTGGCTGACCAGGAGCCTTCGTGTTCTCATTCTGCAACCATGCTGAGCAACTTCAACACCAGAGATCTTTTCAACCACTTCTTCTGTGAGACAGCCAAGGGCAACCCCGGCCTGTGGTGAGTCGAACACAGTGGGATGTGAGGTCAGCGTGACTTGGAATGGTAAAAGGTCATCTTTTAATCGCTGGTTTCCTCTATTTCATTATTTCAGTCTGTCTGTCAGTTTGCTTTGCCTCTTGCTCTCTCTGTCCTGCTTCCTCCGTTGCCATGTCTTGCACCGAAGTGCACGGTTACGTGCGTGCATTTGCATCAGGCTGTCGTTGCTGCTTCACAGATGGAATAAAAGCAGCATATGGTGATGCTTTTGTGGCTGGTTGAGGTATTCTAATCAGTGATCTTTAAGCTGACTTCTCTGTAGTTGAATTTCTTAAGAGTATTCACGGTGTTTTGACGCTGTTTTATTGACCGGTTTTCCAGTGTCCTCCTAACACCTTGATTAAGTTGAGGAGATTTTCCTTAACAAGATCACACTAACAGGCTATCACTTACAGTCCTTTTAAAGCTTTTCTCAGTCAACTGCTTATTTTTTTTTACAAAAGACCCCTGCTATCAGGCTCTTGTTTGAATGCCCTTTAAAAGAAAGCTGCGTACCAAAATGCCAGCCAGTGTAGCCAAAAGCCACAATTACAAGATAATGGTAAATGGTCAAATGTTGTGTAACAGCAGCAGTCGTCGTCTCCTAGCGAGGCCGTGAGTAGTGTGTATGCCCTTTTAAACATTTATTGTTAAAAGTATCTGCGTCCTGGCCTTATCCCTCTGAAGAATACATGCGTAAGGTTCTGTTGACAAGATAAGAAAAGATGGTTTAACAGATCACACAAGGTCACTGCGAGGACTAAACCGGCATTCTTTAGCAAAGCTTAAACCTCGGCCCCGTGCGGGTTCACCGCTCCCCTGCCCTGCAGACTTAGGTCTAATATAGCAGCCAACAGTCTGCTGTGTTTGTGCGACTTTGTAAGTCAACATTGTTTACGTTAAAGATAAGATATCAGACATTAGATTAAGAGAGGAGGACACGGTGTTCCACAGTGATTAAGGTGAGCTGCTTTGTTTTGTTGCTGATGGTGTGTGCATGTGAGGAATGTACTTTCACTGGCCCTGGAGCAAAGGAACCGAATGAAAACCTCTATGTGATCAAAAATATATATATTTTTGCACTAAATAAGGAAATTAAGGATGATACCATATTGACCCCTTGAGTGAGTCGCTGGGTGTTTATTTTTAAATTGTTTTTAAGTGAAGAGTTTCTATTTTGGTGGGGAAGAACGGACGCGTCATTCTCCGACTAGATCTGTGTTTCTTTTTAAGGAAAGCGGATGAACTTTTTATAACTAACTTGTAGCTCATCATCTGATCTCGGAGCCATTTATACAACACAGCCGCGCAGTTTTCTCTGTTTTCAGCTTCTCGGATGTGAGTATTTGCTGGCTTTCCCTCCTTTCAGGTTTTGAACTGTTGGTTGGGTAAAATAAGCACAAACAAACCAACAAAAAAACACCTTTGCCTTTGGGAATTTGTGAGAGACATTTTTGCCACTGTTCTGTGACCTTGAAATGCTTCATAGCATAGAATTCCCATTCTTCTGAGAGCTTGGCTTAAAACCCATTAACTAAAGTCATTGCAAACTGTAAAAGAAAGAAATCTCTCAAAACAACAAACAAATAATCTAGAGTTTTGCTCTTTTATGATGACTTTTTCTCTGCTCAGTGCTGTGCACCCTCTCCACCCTGGGATCAAATGAGCGTCTCATCAAATTAACTGAACCTGGTTTTCTTTAAACTGACACCTGTTGCTTGATGAAAGGTGTCCCGGGATGCGGTGTCAGCAGACGAATGGGGACGGTCCACGATGCGAGAGCGGGGATGAGCGAGCGATGGTGACCAGCCCTCCCAGGTCACCGCACACCCCGCAGACAGACTTGAGGGACCGCACGCCCTCACCGCCCTCTGGACCCAATAACGGCAGCAGTAATGGGCCTGTGTGGACAGATGATGCTGGCCTTGACAACCCTGCCTTTGAGGAAAGCACAGAAGAAGACAGTGAGTTGATCCATTGACTTTGTCCTTGGTGAAGAGATTAAGATTGTCAATAAAGTTAATAACATAATTATCATCCATCTCTTCATGTCCCTCTGTCTGTAGGTGTCGTAGGGTTGGAGTGCGTGGTCCCCAGGGTGAAGCGGCCCCTCAGTAATCCCTGTATCCATCTCCTCCGCTCTGTTAGCTCCACTTCCTCTGGCTGGGACTGCCCTGAATCCCCGCCTCTGTCTGCCGAGGAGGGTATGACATCATTTGTTCCTCTGACTGAGGATGTTCTCAAAGAGAGCTCAGATAATGAAATACTTATCTTCCTTGCAAGCTGTAGTCTTAGACGAAAAAAGGATAATCACATCCAGCCAGCATTGTGCTAAAGGTTGGGAAGATGTGGAAATTGCTTTCTGAAGTGCAGCTGTGTAATATCACTGGTGTGCCCATTAGGCTGTGTGAAGCTGCCCTCCCTTCCTGAAGGAGAGATAACTGCCATAGAGGTCCACCGTGCAAACCCGTACGTCGAGCTGGGAATCAGCATCGTTGGTGGAAATGAGACTCCTCTCATCAATATCGTGATTCAGGAAGTTTACCGAGACGGGGTGATCGCACGGGACGGGAGACTGCTGGCTGGGGATCAGATACTCCAGGTGAGAGATTCATTTCAGGTTTGGTTTTTTGGTGTTTTCAGGGAATATTTGTTGAAGATAAGATCTTACTAAACATTTTATTAAGAGTCCAATATACTGGCTGATATATGCAAGCTGACATACTCAGCTGTGATGCTACTCTGCAACACGTGCTGCAGATCGTGCAGTGCTGAGAATATTGTAAACAGTGGAGTAGGATGCACTGTTCTGAATATGCTATATGATTGCACCATTTCTAAATTACCCTATCCCTTTCTATATTGTGTTTGATTTTTTTTTAAAAAGTATATTTTATAAGTTTTATTTTCCTTGTCTTTCGATTCCTCTCTGCTTCAAGGTAAACAACGTGGACATCAGTAACGTACCGCACAGTTTTGCCCGCTCTACCCTGGCACGCCCTTGTACCACCCTGCAGCTGACTGTGCTTCGGGAGCGTCGCTGTGCCTCTCGGGCGCCTCCCTCCTCTTCCTCCTCCACCCCAGCAGTGCCCCATGCCCCTTGCTCTACTCCCGAAGTCACCCCCCCCAGCCCTGCCACGCTAAGAATTACCCTACATAAGCGAGATTCCACAGAGCAGCTCGGCATCAAGCTGGTTCGGCGAACGGATGAGTCAGGGGTGTTTGTGTTGGATCTCCTCGAGGGAGGCCTAGCTGCCAAGGATGGCAGACTGCGGAGTAACGACCGCGTGCTGGCAGTAAATGAACAGGACTTACGGCACGGCACCCCAGAGCAGGCTGCTCAGATCATACAGGTGCGGTTAATTTATTTGCTCTATAATGTTGGATTTCTGTTTTCAGAGGCTGAAAAATGATTTTGTTACTTCAGATTTGTCTCTAAAGCACTGACTCTGCCCTTTCAGGCCAGCGGAGAACGAGTTCACCTACTGATTGG
The DNA here is from genome assembly GCA_034780415.1 of Cichlasoma orientale. Classification (NCBI taxonomy): domain Eukaryota; kingdom Metazoa; phylum Chordata; class Actinopteri; order Cichliformes; family Cichlidae; genus Cichlasoma; species Cichlasoma orientale. Next base: position 249,067 of record JAVDPK010000908.1, on the reverse strand, counting down.
CCGACCCAGCAAACCAACTCCACCCCCACCGCCGAAATCGAGTTCCACCAGAGACCTATACTGCCTTGATCACTTCCTGCCTAACCACAGCTCTACCCCGAGTCCTGTGGCCATACACCTGTCCCGCACCAGCACCCACAGAGTGAGGACATGACTTACATATATGTGCATATTTAGTTGCACCCATTCGTTGTGACAAAGTGGAATTTTATGAGATGAAAACATGAACTGAAAATTAAAAACAATACTATGCAAAAGAGTAACATTTATAGGGGCATTTTGTTACTGCATTAAAGCCGAGCCTGTGTTTGTGTTGCCCCACAGGACCTGTCCCAGTGTGTGACCTGTAAGGAGAAGCACATCACTGTGAAGAAGGAACCACATGAGTCTCTGGGAATGACTGTTGCAGGAGGGCGGGGCAGCAAGAGCGGGGAGCTGCCGATCTTTGTGACGAGCGTCCAACCACACGGCTGCTTGTCGAGGGACGGACGAATCAAAAGAGGTGAACACTCCCTCTGGACCAATTGAGCCACATCCCAAACATCCCATCAGAAACCACTGCATCTTCTCGCTCCCTCTCTCAGGTGATGTGCTGCTGAGCATCAACGGGCAGGACTTGACGTACCTGAGCCACAGCGAGGCCGTGGGCACCTTGAAGGCCAGCGCTGCGTCGCCCTCGGTCCAGCTGCGAGTGCTTGAGGTCAGCATGGTGGAAGAGCAAGACCACGACGAGCTGCTGCCTCACACTCATGACAGTGACTTCGATGCCAACTGGTCGCCATCGTGGGTCATGTGGCTGGGCCTCCCCAGGTGAGCACACAGAGGAAATACAATAGTTCTGGACATAGAACCAGATGTCAGAGTCTGTTGTTTTAAAAGGCTGCTGTGCCAACTGTGAGTGTATGCATTATAAAGTAAATGAAAGCAAGTATTTTTCTTGTTTTTTTGTCACAAGTAATTATTACTGATTTTGGGGCTTTGTGCTGATTGGTTGGTTAAATGTTTTTGGTCGTTGCACATATTCCCAGGGATTTTGACTGTGTGTTGAAAATACTGAGTGTGCTGTCTGGTCGTGGGTTCATAATCTCTCTGTCTGTCTGTCCGTCTGTCTGTCCAGCCCTCTTTCACTCTGCTCTCCACCCTCTCCTTGCAGCTACCTGCACAGTAGTCATGAGATTGTCCTGCGCAGGAGTCACCCTGGAAGCTGGGGATTTAGCATCGTCGGGGGATACGAGGAAAGCCACGGCAACCAGGCATTCTTCATCAAGACCATCGTCCTCGGGACACCTGCGTACTATGACGGCCGCCTCAAGTGAGTGATTAGTTGTAGATCACATGATTATCTGTGGCTTACAAAAGCAGGAAAATAAAAAATCTTCCTGTTTGTCATAGATAAGAGTCGTGTGATAAAAGATTATAAGATCAGAGTGTTTTCTGTGTTTTTATACAGTAATTTTATGTTTTATTTTACATTGAGCTTTAAAAAGAAGCAACTGTAAGATGGAAAAGCTTTCTGCTCGATGCTTTTGAGACTTCAGTAAAAGAAGAAAGTACAGAGCAAGCTCTGAGTAATCCCGGCAGATCAGCTGAGCTCAGTGCCAGCCTAAATCAGTCAGTGGCTCATCTGATATCTTTCATCCAATTGGTAAATCTCAGATAGGGCACTCTGTTCAAGCTGTTTTAGCCTGCCCAAAGTTGCTGCACATCTGCTATCCACTTTGCAACCCATCTCCACTCCAACTCTTCCTGTTCACATTCTGATTTTTTCTTCGTGTTGGGGTCTTGCTGCGCCTGCTCTCCTCATGAAATATGAATTACTACAGAAATAACTGTTCTTTTGACTGTAGTGGTCCTGATTGAACTTAGTTATGTAGCAGCTGTGAAAGCTCATAAGGCCAACATGTGCAGTGTTATTATACTAAGCTTTAGAGGCATGGCAGCATTTACTGTTTCAACAAACAGTAAAATAATTTGGTTATTTTTATTTAACTCATCTGTGCATATATCAAGATATATGTCTTCACTGTGAGTATTCACGCAAGGATAGCATTTATCTTAAATCAGGGTCAGGGGTCTTTCTCTGTACGGTTTTTGTGTCAGCATTACAAAAAAAATCAGAATAAAGGCTAATCTTTCCTCAGAGATTTAAGAATAAACCTAGTGATGATCAGTTTTTTATTTTGCCAAAAAGTCTTTGGAAAAGAAAAGAGCAAACAAAAACATCAATAACCTGATCCTAATAGGTATCATCTGCATGCCATAGAGCTTTATTGTCATCTAAAAATGATTAAAAACACCTCCACGAGCCACTCTGTTGCACCGGGTGACATGTTACTTCACTTCTTGTAAAAAAAACTGCACGGCTTCTTTTTGCAAACTCCCAAGTGTCATTAAAGGTGTTGGAGTTAGAACAGCAGCCTGCAATTATTTTAATTGCAAATTAATATGCTGATGATTATAGTAATCTCAAAAGACTTGTCTTCATGTGTGTTGTACCGTTTCTAAGTCTATGATAAATTGTCTCTTGGTGTCATCTTAGGTGCGGTGACATGATAGTGGCAGTCAACGGCCTGTCGACAGCAGGAATGAGCCACTCCGCGCTGGTGCCCATGCTGAAAGAGCAGCGCAGCCGGGTGGCACTTACTGTAGTCTCCTGGCCCGGCAGCCTGGTATAGCTGGGCCAGATCATCAGCAGGCTGTGCACTCCGTAGAGTCCACCCAGAATGTTCTATATTGGGAACAACCTTGGCCAAAGTGAACTGGTACATGCTACTGTACATCGCTCCATATCGGGCTTAATCCAGGACCAAACGCATTCAGAACTACTGAAGACCCAGCAGGACCAAGCCTGTCCTGACCAGGTGGGAACTGATCCAGATCGTGCCACGTCACGCGACAGACTGCATTCACACACACACTGCTGTGATCATATGGTCATGTTGTCTTCACTCCCACAGGGAGAATAGTACTGCAACTGTTAACAGGCGATCTGTGCTGTATTCACCTCACCAGGCAGTTGTAGAATCCAGGGCTATATTCAGGTGGATGCATCGTTGCAGGTAGAGATTAAATATTTTTGAGAAGTAGTCTGCGATCCATCATCTAGGATAATGAATGTTAAATCAGTTATGAATCAAGATGTTCTGCAAGACCAGTGCTGTATCCAGCTGAATAAGCCTCAGGCCTTATTAGAAACCTGCCACACCCTGGGGGCTCAGCTGCCCTTAGGCCTCATCACCATGAAAACCAGCTGTCCCGTCAGCTGGAGTTTTATACATGTGTTTGAATGTGTGCCGTTTGTTTAATAAACACTTCTGCAAAGGATTAATGACTCTACGGTGTTTTACACTTTGTAAGTGGGACTGAAAGGGTTTTTGGGCACATTATTGCGCCAATTACTACCAAAACATTGCTACAGTGATATGGTGCATTGATGAGGCTTTTATTTGCACATCCATAAACAGAAGTAAAACAGAAATGTGATTTCTCTCCCTTTAAGGAACATATCTAGAGCTTTATAATGCAGGCTCAAGATTGGTTATCCTCTAAAGTTGTGTTGTGCATCTTTGCAGCAAGCTCGTTGGCCTCCGCTTGATTGGCTGCAGCTGTGAGTCCAACCTGCGGTGCCCTCCACCGGGGCCAGTTCTTTTTAGGATGTGGTTTCTGGAAAGGGAGTAGAGAAACAAAATAGCATATACGAGCACGGTGTAGGAAAGTCCGTTCCCCTTTTCTTTTTAATTAAAGTCATATTACCTTCAGCTTTCTCTTTGTTGGGTCATGCACTACTCCATGTCGCCACAGGCTTTCCTAATTGACAAAAAAAAAAAAAAAAAGAAAAAAAAGGTGCAGTTTTATGCAACAAGTTACAATGCAGTGTAATTTTATTTAGTCCAGTGTCTTGGGGGGAAACCACCACTACCTGCCAAATATAATGAAAGTTACTGGACTTGAAGTGTGTGTAATCTCAATCTGTAGTTTTGATAAATCTCAGTTGGTCATTGGGCTGCAACCCCACGTGTCAAATTCTTAAATGATCACCATGGCTAAACGCCACTAGCTTGAGAGTTTAGTTTCACAGATATATGAAAGCCTCTAAACTGAAGTGCAGGTTCACCTTCATGGCAAAGCTCCTCTCACAGCCAGGAACAGCACAGCTAAATGGCTTCTTCCCCTCATGGTCTCCCAGTACGTGACTCTCCAAGTTGAAGCGGCGAGTAAACGTTTTATCGCAACCTTCCCTGGGGCACGGAAACATCCTCTTTTCCCCAGAGTGGACGCGAAGTTCATGATGGCGCAAGAACCAGAAGTTGCTGAACAGCTTGTTGCACGCGCCGCACAGCACCTTGTCTGAGACCGGAGGAATTGTTAAGAGTACAGCTGGCATTTAAGACTCCCATGGTGTTAATGCTTCCCCAGCATTTTATTTATACCTTTGTGTTCTCTTCTGTGCTTCAGATATTCCGACCATGTTTTTCCCTGAAAAGGACACCCTTCAGTCTCACAAGGGTAGCCTGCCGCAGAGAGAGGTTTTTTTTTTGAACACACATTAAAAGAAATCCAGTGCTTTGGTACCAACTTACCCTCATGCAGTCTCTCATGATGCTTCAGTTTTCTAAGGGTGGGAAATTCTCTTGTACATCCACTCAAGGAACAACTTGAACAGAAATAAGAAGGTGGTTAGAGTTGAAGTGGCCAAGGACAAATAAATGTTCTTGCATCAGCTTAGCAGCCACTTACTGAAAAGGCAGATTCTGTTGGTGCTCACATTGATGTGCTTTCAGTTGGTTCCTCTTGTTGAAATCCTTTTCACAGCCCTCATGATCACACTTAAAAAAAAAAAAAAAAAAAAGGAGCAGAATTAGCCAAATAAATAAAATCGCAGGACATCTTAAAAAGAATGCAAGATAAGGATTGCCATACTTTATATCGCTTTTCCTGGTGCTCATGGACTCGAGCCATGTGGTTCTTCAGGCTGGTAGTCCTCACAAAGGCCTCAGAGCATCCGTCAGCTGGACACCTGGACAACAGAGCAGGTAAGGTTCAGAGTAATTAAAAGCTGTTTTTTCCTAGTAATTTCACAGTTAGGTGCAATGGCTTACTTGTGTGGCTTTTCCCCACTGTGACTGAGCTCATGTCTGCTGAGTTGATAGCGAGTGCAGAAACGCCTGTCACAGCTCTCACAGGAGAACGGTTTCTAAGATTTAACAAACCAACAGGCATTTAATGCCCGTTCAGTCCCATCATTCTCAAATCAGCTATTTATTGTTGTTGCATTTGGCTTCTAGGATTTCTGAGTCACTTACCAATCCTGTGTGTTTGCAAAGGTGAGAATCAAGCTTCCACGACTTACTGAATGTAGCTTTACAGTCAACAAAGGAGCAAACATACATTTTTTGACTTTGCAACCTCTCCCCCATCTTTAATAAGAGATGTGTGGTGTTGTGGTCACAGATCAAACTTTTAGCAAAGGGGTAGGACACTGAGTGACCTACAACCACCAACTCACATGTGCTTAATTTATGTTATTGGAATGTACCAATTAAGGCAAAAAAAGGGGTGTTTTGCCTCAGTGAAATGATAAAATGTTAAGCATTTTGCACTCACCTACATTAAGCTGTGCAGGATACTTAAACATGTAAGATACTGGAAAATGATTTAGACCCACTGATATTCAAACATTATAAAAGTCCAAGACTCTTTCCTCCACATTTATTGATACAGGCTTTAAAAATGCCACCAGCACTCCTTGCAGTAGGTTTTCCTATCAGCTGATTTGCTGTGTGGCGCACAAGCTGAGAGAGAGGCGACTGTCTGTCTCCATTAATCACACACACACACACACACACACAGAATTGACTCCACTAATCTTAATCTTATCATCCCTCCAATAAGGTTCTGATTGATGTGATTTATGATGGCTGTCTGAAATATTTCATCAGTGAGCTCCATTGTAACCAGCAAACCTGAAACTAAATCCAATCAAACATTAGTCCTGACTCATATATATATATATACCTATTGAGAGCCTGTTGGGCGTTACCTCATATATATATAGAGCAATATCCATAGAATATAGAAGCTTTACAACAACTAAATGTATGTGATAAAGCCAGGGTCTTTGATCCTTTATGACTTCAGTGTTTTTAAGCTTTAAATAAATTGAGCCCAAACCTTTAAGGCTTTAAAAAAAATCGTTCACTGACAATCCAGTGACATTATCTGCTTGTCTAAACATTACGGATCACTCTTTGCGCCCATGCCGTGCTCTCATGTGAAACCTTTGACTGATTTTTGTGAATAAGACCTATTGAGAGCCTGTTGGGCGTTACCTCAGTGCCCTCCCACGCTTCAGGTAAGCATGCTGGGGTCAGTTGACACTGTTATCAATGTCCCCCTCCTCTCATCCGGCTCCACCCCCACCCCCCCACACTGCCAACACCACCACCTCCATCTGTGCTGTCAGGGACAGGATCAATACAGCTGGCCCAATATCTACATGTATGGCCGTGCCTACACCTGTCTCTGATAACCATACAGACTCTCACCCCACCTATCACACACACACAGATACTGCATGTTTGGCCTGGAGTGGGATTTTCTTGTGCCTTTGTCAGACCTTCAGGCCTATCCCAAACACACACCGTCACACCCGCACTTGCATCACAGTCACACGTATTAGTCTCACAATCTCTGAAGTTCTTTTTTTCCCAAGAACTGGGAGAATACGAGGGATGGTGAGGCCTCAGAAGGGAATATAATCACACTGAAAGTCGCCGGTTCACCAATACGGCAAAAATAATTTAAGATCTCTCACATATTCTTTGTTGGTTTTCACTGGAATTTCATTTGCGGCCCTCACAGAACAGCAATTGAACTAACTTTATTTTTTCAGTACTCTGTGCTAAAGTAGAAACTTTAAGTAACTGTAGTTTACTTTTATTTTATTTTAAGATTTTTTAACAAATTTAATAATGTTGCAACACTTTGATTCTTTTCTTTTTCAGACATTCTGTTCTAGATTTGCTGTTGTGCTTGGGATCCACTTTTGATCAAGCTTTAGCTGTTGGACAGATGGCCTCACCTTTGACTGTAGAATACTTTGGTATATAGATGAGTTGACTCAATGACTGCAAGGTGCCCAGGTCCTGTGGCTGCAAAACAAGCCCAAATCTTCACCCCTCCGCCACCGTGCTCGACGGCTGGTATGAGGAGCTTTGCAAACCTTGGCTGTGTTGCCGTGTTCTTTTTAGCAAGAAGAGGCTTTCCCCTGGCAGCCCTTCCAAACTAGCCACATGTGTTCTGTCTTTTTCTGATCGTATTGTCGTGAACTTTAACATTTAACGCGCTAACTGAAACCTGCAGAGTCTGAGATGTAGCTCTTGGCTTTTTGGTAATTTCTCTGAACATTGTACAATCTGACCTTGAGGTGAATAATTTGCTGGGACACCCACTCCTGGGACGATTGTCAACTGTCCTGAATGCGTTCCACTTGTAAATAAATACATTGTATTAAAACACACTTGGATGCTCCAGACCAGCAAACTGCTAAAACTTCTGCTTTTACAGAGGTTCTCACAGTTGCTGATGATCACTTAATCAAGTGCATTTGATTAGCAGCACCTGGCTGCTACCTACTTTTTCTGTTCAAACCCTGGGCACATTAAATGCATGTAATACTAACTCTGTGTGATTCAGGTAAAGTGGGAAGGCAGATACTTGTGAAATTTTATATCTGCATATCATGCCATTCAACTGCACAAAACTCTTTTCTGTGTCCATGACCAATTATCTACTCTGTGTGTGTGTGTGTGTGTTTGTGTGGTTAATATGTAACGTCCTGGGTCGATACAGCTGCTCTGAGCTGCTAGCTGTGCTGACAGACTCAATCTGTGTGTGTCAAACGTGTGATTAAGGAGTTCATAGTGCTCCACGGCTTTTATCCGCAGGCCTCGGCTCTCTGCCCTCCTCCCTCTCGCTTGCTTTTTCTCTCCTATTTACACTTTGTTTCCTCAATCAGTAACTTCTATGAGTCAGTGTCGCACACAACAGCACTCTGCGTGTCTGTGAGAACACACACACACACACACACAAAAGACCAACTGTAGATGTGTATGTGAGGTGAAAATCATTGAATGAACTAGACGTGGACGGCCAAAAGCGCAGATATACTCGTGACCAGCAAGTTATGATATATTTGGCCTGTTAGCGTTTGCACAGCCTCCTTGGCGGAGATTAAAAAAACAAAAGCAGGCATCAAATTCATAAAAACCTGGAGTGGTATTTGTAGGAGAAATAATAAACCACATTCAATTCAAATGTCCAGCATAGATGCCATTTCCCCCATCTAGATACTCCAAATCAAATCCAGACCTTTCCAATCAATACCAAAGGCTTTGGCTGCTTACCCACTTATTAAATGATTACATTTTGTTTTTCGGGTTGTTGAACACTTATTACAATGTCCTGATAAGGTCCACGTCTGAAAACTGTGACCTCAGGCCTGCAGGCTTAGGGATGGGCAGAAAGAAAGCTTTTAGAAGTACACACTTTACACACAAGCATCATTTCTCCTTAAAAAAAAAAAAAAAAAAAAGGAGAAAAAAATAGTCCCTTGAACTGATTCCTCCTTGCTGGCTCTATCTCTGTAAGCCGGTCCTAATTTGTGTAAATATTGGGTAGAGTACTGAGGTGGGATGAGATAACCTATTTGTCACATAACCAGCCAGCCATTCAGCCTCCACTGATTAAACAGCCCACATCAAGCGCTCCACACAGATTCACAAACACTTACACAGGCATGACCCTATGTACACATTCTTATTTTCAGGCAGGGGGGAAAAAAATCCTGTCACCTACCAAACAGTGAAACTTTATAATTGTTTAAAATGGCCTTATTTTTATATCTTCAAAAAATGTGAGAACTACATCTCAGACTCTACAGGCCTCAGTTAGTATGTTAAATGTTGAAGTTCATGACAACACACGTAGAAAAAGACTGAACAAGTGTGATCTGTTTAGAAGGGTTTCCAGGAAAAAGCCTCTTCTCTCTAAAAAGAACACAACAGCACAGCTTAGGTTTGCAGACCTGCATGTGAACAAACCACAACACTTCTGGAACAATGTCCTTTGGACAGATGAGACCAAAGTGGAGATGTTTGAGCATAATGCAAAGCACCATGTTTAGTGAAAACCAAACACAGCACATCAGCACAAACACATCGTGCCAACTGTCGTACACAGTTTTGGAGGGGTGATGATTTGGGCTTGCTTTGAAACTACAAGATCTGGGCGCCTTACAGTCACTGAGTCGACCATGAACTCCTCTGTATACCCCAGTATTCTAGAGTCAAAAATGAGGCCATCTGTCTGACAGCTAAAGCTTGGCCCAAAATGGGTCGTGTAGCAGGACAATGAGTCCAAGCACAGCAGCAAATCTACAACACAATGACTGAAAAAGAAAAGAATCAAAGTGCTGCAGCACTCCAGACAAAGTAAAGACCTCAGCCTGACTGAAATTTTTTTGCAGGACCTTAAGAGACGTGTGCATAAACAAATGCATGCAAACCTGAATGAACTGAAGGTACACTGTTAACAAGAGTGGTTAAAATTCCTCCGCAATGATGTGAGATGAATTATGTGATAAAGTCCTGCAGAAAACAATTATTTCAGGTTATTGCTGCTAAAGGTGGTGCTGCAAGCTACTGAATCACGAGGTGTACTTCCTTTTTTTAGACTGCAGAGCATCAGGATCCATTACTTAAAACACAAAAAATAAATATATGTATATTCTATTCCGACTGGTTGAAGTGAATTTTTAAATGTATTGATTTGTCTAGTTAGTAATTAATATAATCAAAATAAAAACACCTGTCTCACAGGTCACACTTTAGATTTGTGATTAACTCAACAGATGACATCCTAATTACGGACTCACTGCAAACTTATCTAGTTGTTTCTTTTAGTATCTAATATTCTGTTTTATTGAATTCCCCCATGCACTGGAAACACTTCATATCTTTACTCAGGAGCAAATACAATTACTGTAGTTAGAGTATAATATTGTTAATAGAGATTAAGAATTAAAACTGCTGAACCGGCTGAATTATGGTTTGTCTTAATGCTTTACATTTAAAACTATAATAGCTAAAGCCATGGAAAACACCCCCTGCAGTTAGTCTTGCACAGTCACTATGACACTTAAGTTGTTTAGTTATGATACATTTCTGTTGTGCATATTATTCATCTGTCCACCAGCAGATCCTTTCAGTCTAAGCACACATCCTGGTGTATACTGCCACCTGCTGTACTATCAGTAAAAACCTAACTACCTGACTGGGACCTGATTTGCATTTTCTTTTACCTACATCAAGGTGCACACATCTAATCCCCAATTTTATGTTTTTAATTTACCCGGGAAACTCTGGCTTTCAGCATCCTGCTGAAACTCCCTTTTGATGGCATTTAGTGAGGGAAACATGTAAAGTCATCGATTTGTGTATCACTCAATAAACCTGCAAGATTTAAAGAGTTTTTCATCTAATTTCATAAACATTTGACAATAATTTAGGCTACAAAACTGAGGTTTGAACCACATTTTGCAGCACTGAATTCAAGATACAAGATTCTTTGTCATTTTCTGCATTTGCAAGGTACAACAGAAACGTGTTTCACCTGGAAAAAAGCAACGCAAATACAGTTAAAAACCATCTAACTAAAATATAAATAAGAGATAAAAATAGCAACAAGGCCAGCAGCCAGCATGTTGAATGGGTCTGTAGTGACAATCCAGCCAGTGGAGCTAGAAATAGTGAAGTAATTTCTTCTGAAATTCTACCATATTTATCAAGCAGCTGCGGTTTTTTTGCACATAGAAACACCGCAAAAACCCACATTTCTCCCCATCAAAATAATCATGTTGGATAGTTCAAAGATAGAGCTGAAAGCTTTAAGCTTTTTTTTTTTTTTTAAAAGATGAAAACTACAACTAAAACAATTGGATCACCAATATAGGTAGTTCTTACATTCATTCATACATTAACTGATTGACATTGATAATTTGTAACTATTTTGGTCATTATTTGCAATACTCAGTGATTTTTTTTTTTAATTTTTAGGTCTGGAGTGTTAACATATTGTTCATGTTGGTTCTCACTGTAACTCAGCCAATTGTAATAATTGATTACGTTCTATACAAACTTCAACAAGTTAAATAAGATTAGCTGATTAATTTCAATACCTTTTTATACCTTATAATCCATTACTTTTAATGACAGTTTGGTACTACTGTTAAAGGAGATGGGTACACATGTTTCAGAACAGGGTAAGCCACAGATATAACTTACAATGTGTACAAACCCAGGTATACAGCTTTACTGACCAGCTAGTTTAAGATATTTGAGAGAACCTGATTAGGTGTCAATACCTACACTCCCTCATTTCCTGTATTACATGTACTCACAGGGCAAATGCAGTATAAAATTATGTAGTCCTGTCAGGTACAGCTGTGCAGATGTGAAATGCTTGTGACATGTGTCCCAATCACTCTCAGTTCGCCGGTGAAATTAAAGTTTTTTTATTTCATTTTGAGAAATCAGAGGAGGAGAATCATCACTGAGTGACGGCTCATCATGACACAGAAATCTACGGTCAATTGTGTGTACAGATAACATGACAAGGAGTGTTTGTACAAATATCTTTAATTTTGTCAAGCACTTTATGCCATGAACTCGTAGGGGATGGGCTCCAGCAGCTGTGGCTCATTTTTCTTAGTGCTGACGAAGTGAGCATCACGGGGAGGAGCAGGCTGAGGAGACACCAAAGAGGGGAAAGTGTAAGTGAAAACACAATGAAGCACAAAAAAAAACACCTGTATATTAAAGCTAATTATATTCACTCCAGAGTGTTCTCACTTTTTTGAATCCAAGATCAGGTTTTACTAGTGCATAATTGTCCATTCATGGTTTATACTAAGATAAGAGGTCAAACTAATATCAACACATACCTGGCGCTTCAGTTCCACCCAGGTGCCCTTCTGCTTGGCCTCCACCTTCTTGCGCTCGTTTTCTTTGACGCGCTGCAGGAAACTGTCCCTGCTCTTTGAGTGCTTCACGTGTTCAATACGCACATTAATCCTCTTGGCCAGGATCTTGCCTCTGTGAGAGTGAACAATTTCAATTAATTTAAAAGAAACTGAGTAAAGGTACTTTTTCCTGTAATTCTGTTATACAAAATGGTGTTCCAATGTCCAAATTCCTCAGCTGTCTCCTGCATAAAATCCCAGGTCAACACAGGAAGTTATACTGGGATTCTTGAGGATGAAATGCTTTCCCCCACATGAATGACCACCATGGACAGAAAGGTTCATGGTAGCAAAGTGAACATGGGGTCAACATCCCTCTCAATAGATAAAGTGCATGAGCTAGCACACACTAAAGAGGGGAGCAGACATTTAACTCAACAATGATCAGAGCTCAGAGTGCACAAATCTACATGCCCCAAAATAAAGCACTTACTTGACCTGCTTGTTCACAATGATACCAACAGCATGCTGGGTTACATTGTAGATACGTCCTGTCTTGCCGTGGTAGCATTTATGAGGCATACCTTTCTGAACTGTTCCTGTGCCCTGGAACGAAATCATAACAATTTTATCATTTTTTAAAATCCTGTTAGTCACCAAAACTAAAGCACCAAATTAGGCACTGCATTTTCTTCAAATACTTTTTACAATCATTTCTCATTGGGTGTATCTGCTCAGCATGTGCTCCTTTTTGTGCAGGTAAAACTATTCTGTTCGGGCACCAGATTATCTCAGTGTGAGCAGGCGACCATGTGCCTTCGGGCTGAAAGTCAGGAGCCGGGTTCGAGTCCAACCCGTGCCCCTTTGTTGCATGTCTTACCCCCTACTTTCCTGTCTACTCTTCACTGTCGCACTATCCAATAAATGCAAAATATATAGATTCTGTTCAAGTCCAAGAAATAAGGTTTGACTTGAATTAGGCACACTCAGTCATAGGAGCACTTTTGTTTTTCCAAATTTTTTAAAAACAATTTAAAAAAATGTTAAAAAAAAAAATAAATTACAGTAATAGATCATAAACTGACCTAGCAAGTTGAGCTTCCTTCTCCATTCTGAACCAGGAAATTGTGCCCACCAAATGTGCATTTCAGTCCTAGCTTACTTTACTTTAAAATTATTTGGGATAAATCATCTCAGCACACTGTGAGGAAAACTAAATAAACCAAAAATGCACCTTTAAGACACACCCAAAGAATGACCAGGATCACTAGCAATTTCACATTCTCACTTCCAAACATCATTGATGCCCTCGTGAATTTTGCTTGTTCTGAACAAATTTTAAGAAATTTAAATTTTCTCATTTCTGGAGCCAATCCCAGCATCACCATGGACAGGTCACCAGTCCATCGCATGGCCAACACACTCAATTCAGAGTGCCCAATCAGCCTAACATGTATGTCTTTGGACTGTGGGAGGAAACCGACAAGCACAGGGAGAACATGCAAACTCCACACAAAACGGTCCGGACCGGGAATCGAACCCGGATTGTCTTGCTGTGAGTGAAGATGATCCTCGCCTAGGAACTGAATCTAAGGCGGTAGACTGCGAAGCTGGCAACATCTGAATTTCTTCCCCTGGCGCAGTGTGTTCACTCTTTTCCAGCTTCAGGTGTGTTGTTTAGGCAGCTACGCTAGCACACAGTATGGGCACTCAATGCGCACGTGCAGCAGCATATAGTAAAGCATGAAGTAGTGAATCGAGGCATTTTGATTGCTGTTTTTTCCCCCAGTCAATAGCATACTCGATAACGTGATCTCGCGCATCGTTAACACGGCAATTAAGATATCGTAGACTATATATATCGCACACACCTGTTATGATGCATCTCAACATTTTCATGTGGGCACTGTAACCCTCAATCCTGATTGGACCTTAAATGGTCTTTAACCTGGCAGCTCTCCCTAGTATGAGGTCTAATAAAACAGGTAAAGAGCACTTTCAGTAGTGAGAATTTGTCTACCCAATCTCCTGTTTTGTGCTATATGAATTAAAGGGCAGGTAGTAATCATTCTGACACTGGCTATGATTCATTTGTGAAAGCTTAAGATATATTGTGACTTTATGAATTCACCAATATTGTAGATTATAGATACAAAAACAAAAGTTCTGCACAAAGGCATTGCTTACCTTGATGTCAACAATGTCTCCCTTCTTGTAGATACGCATGTAAGTGGACAAGGGGATTGGGCCTGTGAAGCACAGAAAGACGTTATGGACTTCACACAAACTGGTAAAACGGGCAGTGTAGCTACACTTTAAACTTGGACTCACCATGCTTGCGGAAGGGCCTGCTGAACATGTACCTGGTTCCCCTCCTCTTGCCTCTGGTGTTTGTCATGATGCCTGATTACTGAGAGAGAGAAAAAAAGCACTTAAATTAGTCATAATGGAGGGCGAACATTTTCTACTAATGTAAACAAAACAGCGCTTTAAAAAAGTATGTTAGGGGTTTATTTACATCTCGCCGTGTCAGATGATGGGAACTTACAGACAAGCTGTCATTATTAAGAAACGCTTGTGTGGTTTTTAGCATTATAACAAAAACACGTGGATGTTCAGAGACATCACACTGACAAAAAACAATAAGACTGCAGATCATAAGTTGGCCAAAACCTGCTAAATGAGCTCATACTACCCAAACCGCTGATAAATAACAAAAATGGCCCCGTATATCTCACTTTACATTGATTGAGAGAGACGGAAAGGGACGCAAAGTAACTAATGAAACCGGGGCACAACATGAAATATAGCAATGCAAAGCCTAGCAGAGACAATTCAGTCGGTATCTGAAATTTTATGTCCATGCCATTAAAAAAGTTTTTAAATAAAATTTTAATATCGGCGTTTTCTGTCCTTCAGCAAGCGCAACGGCGTGTCAAAGACGGAGAAAATGCTTATAATAAACGCTTCTCTGCCTAGCAGGCCCACATGGAGAACCACGCTACCGGACAGGGGCACTATAAACGGATAAAACTTCTTCCCGGGACGCCTTTCCAGCCTTTATCAACCCCGTGGTTTGTAAAGGGGACAACTACGGTGGATATATGAATGCAACTGTGCACGAAGGAAGCCATAATAGAGAATAAAATCGAGTTTTAAAGAGAGAACATCTTACCCCCGGTCTCTACAAGATGGCGGGTACGGCGGAAAGAGAGAGCAAAACCCCCAAACTCCGCCTTGTGAAAGCTGATTCAGGCAGCCCGTGACATTGCCTGAATGAAAAATACTTTTTTTTTTTTTTTTTTTTTTTTTTTTTCCAAAGAGAAGTAGTCAGAAGCGCTCTTTTGGAATCACACAGTGGTGACCATAGTTACTTTTGTTTTGTATTTTCCATGTTATTTTTTGCTGTTGGTTTCAGTTTAGTTTCTGTTGGACTGTTTGCTCGTTTCCTTTTATTTATTTATTTTTATTAGTTTCACTGTCTTTGTTACATCAGGGATCGGTTCTGAGCCTCTCCTTGCGATGTACTGTATGGTTTGGAGACAGTGGCACTGAGAAAAAGACAGGAGGCCGAGCTGGAGTTGGCACAGCTGAAGATGTTAAGATTTACGTTGTGACTGACCAGTATGGACAGGATTAGAAATGAGTACATGAAGAAGAAGAAGAAGAGAAGAGAAGCATGGTGTGACATAGGAGGATCCTAGAAATAGTGTGAGATGGAGACAGATGATCCACTGTGGTGACCCCAAAAGGGAGCAGACTGTCTTTGTTATGATATGGGTGTCATTTGTGGCATAGTAGGCCACATACAGCACAGGCCAGTGTGGTGAAAATAACATAGCATACATAATTTAAACTACTTCTCGTTTTCACTATGAAGACATTTAAGTACACGTGTAATCCCCGAGTTGTCTTAAGAAAAAGAAGGGCAAATTCAGCAATATATCTCAGTTTTTCTCTATTATAAAGAAATAATGTTGTAGTAAACTGGAGGGGAAAACCCGTCAGCACAGATATTTGGGCTCAAACTTCAAGATATAAATATGTACAACTGCAAAATAAATAAATAAAAACTTTGACTTTGTTCTGTAATTCTGTAATTATATAGCAGATTTTTTTTTTTTTTTTTTTTTTTTTTTGCTGGCCAGCTCTGGGCCACATGTTTGACCCTCCTGGCATAGGCAAACATGACTTTATCATATCAAAGCATTACGACTTTAACTTCAGAAATGCATTTTCCCGGAATCTTAATCTATTATCAGCTAAGCATTTATTTTATTTTATTTTGTCCTAGAATGGCAGTCCTAAAATGGATTATTTTTAAAAAAGGGAAAACTGAGATTGTTTTTAAAGAACAGTTGCGTACAATGCACTCATGCAATGAACGCATGCGCAACACTTGACTACGGCCAAAGGCTTTAATTTTCAGTGACACAGACAAGGAGTCATCGCGTGACGTTACTTGGTTTTTAATCGCCAGATAATCCCCTGTGAACCGGTTCGGAGCATGTTAATATGTAAAATTCATGTCTAAAAGCTTCTTTTATATACACCTTGTGGAAGCGACTCACTTCCGTGATTAAAGCGAAAACGGAAGCAATCGACGGTGAACGCTCTCGCGTTCTTGAGCAATTGGACGCTCCGTCGCGAGCTCAGCAGAATCACCCGCCTGCCCTCACGAGGGGAGCCAGCCCAGTCTTGTCAGCGCGCTGCGGTGTGGTGGAAGATGGCGCTAGCCGAATGGAAATCCTAATGACAGTCTCCAAATTTGCCTCTTTTTGTACCATGGTGAGTGCGCGGCAGTCTCATACTGTTATTAGTCAGACTATAGGGTGGTACGGAAACCGCGGCTCCGCTGTTATTGGCGTTTTAAACCGTGGAATTACAAATGAAAGCGGTTAATTCTGCTGTCTGTGCTAGCCAAGCAGTTTTCCGTCTATAGCCAAGCAAGCAACCACCCACCGCCTTCTCCGCTCCCCGCTTTTTGTTAACGGCAGTTGACGGGCACACGGGAATCCTGGCTGCTTTATTGCTTGTAGCTTGACGACTTATTTGGTCAGCATTTCTCAGAGCTTGCCTGGTGACAGTGCACCTGCTGCAGCTGTGATTCACAGCTAACTAGCTAACGTGAAGGTAACTAAAGCTAAACCAGTGTTTCTGCTTGCCAACAACTGGAACACAGCTGGATAATGGGAGACTTGCGTGCTTCTATCTGCAGTATGTGACAGGGACCACCGAGGGGAAAAGACAAGTTGTGGTGGGAATCTGCCAGATATTATTATTATTATTATTATTAACGCAGGCAATGACGACATTGTTTAACATTAGCTGCGCAGTTGTGGACCCATTCCAGGTCCAGATTCACTCTGCACAGTTTGTTGCTGTCTGCACCGAGCGTCCTAGTCTTGTACCCGGGCTAGAAGTACAAGGATAGGGTAGGATAACACCAAAGGGATACATATACAGCTTCCAAGTGATCGCAAACTTAAGAAACCTCTGTGATTGAACGTTTTCTGTGCTGACACATGCAATTTTGCGGACTGAGTAGATTTTTGTCCAAGAACAAGTAAAAAAAAAAAAAAAATGTGCCTCTCATGGCAAAAGAGGACAGAGTAGAATTGTAACAGGGAAATGACTAGTCTTGGAGCTTTAAGCACTACTTTTTTTTTCTTTAATATTGGCAAACATGACCTTGAAAATGTGAAGCTGCTAGTATCTAAGGCAGAAGTTGCATTAGGATTCAGAGGCAGTGTTGAGGAAAATGGTCTTACAGCTTGTCTGTTTTGCTTGCTATATATGTTTACAGGGCGCCAATGCCTCTGCTCTGGAGAAAGAGATTGGATCTGAGCAGTTTCCGGTCAATGAGCACTACTTTGGC
This sequence comes from Cichlasoma orientale, assembly GCA_034780415.1. Classification (NCBI taxonomy): domain Eukaryota; kingdom Metazoa; phylum Chordata; class Actinopteri; order Cichliformes; family Cichlidae; genus Cichlasoma; species Cichlasoma orientale. Next base: position 231,170 of record JAVDPK010000908.1, on the reverse strand, counting down.
CTGGTTAATGTAAGTGATTGATAACACTGACTGTAATGCATCTGTATTTGATGATTACTCACACAGGGGTTTTTTTTCTTATTTGTAGTTTGGAAACACTTGCTATTGCAACTCGGTGCTTCAGGCTCTGTACTTCTGCCGGCCTTTCCGAGAGAAGATCTTGGCGTATCGCAGTCAGCCTCGACGGAAGGAGAACCTGCTCACCTGCCTGGCTGACCTGTTCCACAGCATTGCTAACCAGAAGCGGAAAGTGGGAGTAATACCACCCAAGAAGTTTATCACACGGTTACGCAAGGAGAATGGTGAGGGGAAACTGATCGACATTGGGAGATTGGTGCAATAAAAATAAGACATAGCAAAGTGTAAATCATAATTTTGACCTGCAGAGACAGCAAGACATCCTGTAGCTGTTGCTGAACTTGTAGAAAAGCTAAAATGCTGCTTTCTGTCGCTATTTTATGCCTCAGAACTGTTTGACAACTACATGCAGCAGGATGCTCACGAGTTCCTGAACTACCTGCTCAACACCATTGCTGATCTTCTTCAAGAGGAGAGGAAGCAGGAAAAGACAAACGGCCGACTTGCCAACGGCACGTTGGACTCCCAGAACAACAACAGCAACGCCACACCTGCTCCCACCTGGGTCCATGAAATCTTCCAAGGCACTCTGACCAATGAGACGCGCTGCCTCACCTGTGAAACGGTGAGATGCTTCACTTCATTTGCACACATACCATCTTAACAAGACTGTTGTTTTAACAGATTTGTTCAATAAACATACATGGATAAAGTTTCACTATAGAGCTTAGTGGGTGGGTGTGGGTGGGTGTATGTACAAGCAGTGTTTGAAGGAAATAAAACCTAAAGCCTCAATATGTACTGTAGAAAGGTTATTCTAAACTTTACAGGACTTTATTTTTCTCTCTTCAGATAAGCAGCAAAGATGAGGATTTTCTGGACCTCTCTGTGGATGTAGAACAGAATACCTCCATCACACACTGCCTCAGGTAAAGCAACACTGCTGCATCTCCATGCAACGATTTTGAAAAATGACTCCTATTTGATGGTTCCAGCCTCTCAAAAGATAGCATTTGCTGCCTGTTTTCTTCTTGCACTTCATTTCTTTGGGTTTTGGACTGTTGGTTAGACAAAAAAAAAAAAAAAAAATCCATCTGAAGAGAAGAGCTGGGCCTCCTAGAGTCAAGAAAATGCAAGCATTTTATATATAAAGGCTGCTGACCTTTTTCACAGCAGCCATTCTGACATAAATTGTAACTAATGACGTTTTCTTTAGAAGACAAAATTGTTTTGTTATTAACACCTTTGTTACCAGTGATTTCATGTCAGAATACCTCCTGCAGAAAGGTCTATTATTAACTGGAAGTGAAAGTCACACCCTGTATTGTGTTTCATTTTTAAATGTGGAGTTAAAATTTCCATTTTGTTTTCTTTTTAATTCCCCTCAGAGGTTTTAGTAATACAGAGACACTGTGCAGTGAGTACAAATACTACTGTGAAGAATGTAGAAGCAAGCAGGAGGCACACAAGAGGTCAGTCTAAAGGTTCATGATTAATGTATGATTTTGTCTGGGGGGGGGGGGTGTTTGTTTGGACATTTTTACCAGCATTTCACTCTAATTGTTATTTTAAATGTAGGATGCGTGTAAAGAAGCTGCCGATGATCCTGGCTCTGCACCTGAAGCGCTTTAAATACATGGAGCAGCTGCAACGCTACACCAAGCTGTCCTATCGCGTCGTCTTCCCCTTGGAACTCCGCCTCTTCAACACCTCCGGGGACGCCACCAATCCTGAGAGGTTGTACGACCTGGTCGCTGTGGTTGTGCATTGTGGGAGGTGTGTAGTTGAACACACAGCTGGTATACAATACCTTCTAATGGTCTCCTCAGCAACCAGAGAGACACACGCTCAATTTTTTTGTTCCAATAATAAAATAAATTTGAACCCGCAGGCTCAAGAATAAAAAGGTGTGCATGTTAGGAGGTTAACTGCTGATTCTAATCTGGCTGTAGATGTGGAAGTGAGAAAGATGAGTTGATATAATAAAGTGCAGCCTGTTTCCATTTCCATCACTGCTCAGCTGTGCCCTCCTTTGTATTAGTGTTGCCTTTGACCCAGTGTCACTGGGAGTTAGTCTATCTGTGTTTATTCAAGGTGTTTCTCTCCTTTTCAGTGAGTGCATGTTGAAACAGAGTCCAGTTTTCCATGGCTTTGGTAGGAATAATAGCGAGGCAAATAAGAGGTTAAACTTGTCTGGAGTTTTGAATTATATCAGAGTTTTTCCTTCTCTCGTTGAGCTAAATTCTATAGGTAAACTCACAGCATGACATTGATGGTCAAGGCTTAAGACCAATGAGAGATGAGGTGAATATCATTGATCATCTCATTGCAGTGCAGTTTTCTGTTGGATAACCTTGGGTCCTGGTATTCATGTGGATTTTACTTGTATGCATACCACCCACCCAAACTTTGTCATGTACCAGACACAACGCCCCCTAGGCAGTGGACACCAAAAGTCTCCCCCAACAAGGTGGCGTGCCCCTCCATACAGCAAAAACTGCAGAATAGTGGCTCAAGGAACACAAGAAGACAAACTCTTACACTGGGAATAGAGCGGGTGCATGTCTGTGTGTATCTCCAAAGTTTTCTTCCATCTTTTGTGCTGGAGCACTTCAGAAGCCAAGTGTTTAGTACGCACGGGGTCCTTTGTTAAAAATTGACTGGATTCTCTGATTTCCTGTCCTCATCACTCACTCTGTGAAATTGACACAACTTACATTAAAAATGGACACTATACTATTTTGAACGACACAGAGCCAGATGCTGCTTCTGAAACGCTCGATCGGCTCCTGTAGATGCAGTGCAGCCGTATTCCCAGGATAACTCTAACCCATCCTCAAAACTCCCCAACACTCAGTCTGTTGAGTCCCTGCCTCACAACTCACAGGACACTGTGTTGTACCTGTGTCCATGCTCTGACAGGTCATGTCTGTTTTATGGACACAAAATAGACCTAAACAAAATCAGGCTGCTGGTTTTAATGTTGTGGCTGATTGGTGTATGTCAACAAGTATTTCATTTACTGTGTCATGATGATGGTTAAAGGTCACTGTGCTCAACTTAAACTGGTTACAATTAACAAACCCCAAATAATGCCTCTTTTTATGGCCCTTTGTCCTGTCGTTTCATCACATCTATTGCAGCATATCTTATATAGAATAGAATGCCTTTATTGTCATTTTACAGGATATACAATGAGAATGGAATAAGAATAGGAAGTGTTACATCAGAGCTGCACAGGTAAAGCTGAGGTTAGTCGGGTTTAAACAGAACTAATAACTGCTTTTGTGTTCAGTTTTTCTACAAGAAAGAGCTTGAGGTGCTTCCTGACATTGTTGTAATTACAAGACTTGTGTTTGTGTTAATGTTTTCATAATTAATAATTTAAGCTTTAATTGTATTCGTCTTGGCACTTAATAGTACAAAAGTGCCTGAAAACCAAACAAATGTGGATGACTCACCTCAAGTGAAGAGGGTTGTTTTATATTGATGCTGCAGAGTGTTGTAATCCATTAATGGGAATCATTTCTACCCTTATATTGACATGGTTTTATATACTCACATGCTCCTGAATCTGCTTTAGTACAATAATCTTACTGTTGAGACAGTCACTGTTGATTTGGGCTTATGCAGTGAGTCTTTGTAGAGCCTACAATGTAACCTACATAAGTGGCCGACGTCGTCACTGGTATTCATGTTTTATGCGTTAATTACCTTGGTCTTTTATATGTGGTGCCAGCCACAATAGAAACAGATAAATGCCGGGATTTTTTTTTCTATCCTGGGTCCCCACTCTTCGATGTGATCATTTTTGAGGCAAAAACATTTGTCCCTCAAGTTCTTTGTGCATTTCCTCACATCAATTCTGGTAGCTTTGGCAGTCTCCCTCCAGGAATCTGCTGACATCTGTGAGTCCTCATTGAGGCAATGACTGTTATTCTCTCACTGATTAAATTAAAAAGCTGCGGCAAAAAAGTAGCCAATCACAGTAGTTGTTGGCTGCATTGACACAACCTGTAGTTATATTTCTTGAGAGGCACACGTCAGGTTACGTTGGCGGGTTTCAGAGGGGTTTGCGATTTAACACAGAAGTGTAAATCTCCTGTCAGGCCTAAGAGATTGTATTGGTGAGAAGTGACTTTGCTGAACTAATGCAGTGTTTTATTTCTCTTCAGTGGTCCAAACAGGGGTCACTACATTGCCATTGTGAAAAGTCACGACTTCTGGTTGCTGTTTGATGATGATATTGTAGAGGTGAGTGAGTTTATTTGTGTGTACTTGTGGTTTAGGGTTCACTTAAGCCTCTAGTTTTACAGAAATTATTATTTATTTATTTTTTGGTATCACTGTTTCATTCTCTATTTCTGTTCTCACAGAAAATCGATGCACAGGCCATAGAAGAATTCTACGGTCTTACTTCTGAAATCTCCAAGAACTCTGAGTCGGGCTACATCCTCTTTTACCAGTCCAGAGACTAAATTTGGATCTTTGCGTGTTGTTGCATAACCCGGGGAGAAATGCTCTGTTCCCTTTCTGTGGATGACTGCGGACTTTAAACGCACCACAGCAGCCTGCACGGTGACATACCTGCCCGCACAGCCGTAATCCATACCTGTGCTTTTACACACTCAGCGCTGCAGCTCAGCCGTGGAAATTTCCCATACGTACCAGCCGACCCCACTGGCCTCCGTGTCCTTCCTGTCCCTCCACAGCCTCCTCATCCACTGCTGCTGCTGTTCGGACAATGAGACGATACTGAATGCAAACTGTGTCAAGATTGTTTTAAAAAAAAAAAAGACGTTGAATGAGGGTTGTACAGATGTTTGTTGGTTGTATGAGTGGCGTTCTAGTTTTTGCCTTGGGTGTGGGTTGAATGGGTATTTAATAATTCATGTGATGTAACACTGGCCTGGTGTCTTCACCCCCCACAAAGTTATTGTGACCTGAGAGAGGATCATGGATGTAAAGAAAGATGGATGGGGGGAGGGTGTCCAACTTAGAGGATACACTGGGCTGTGTATTTCTACAGTGTACAGAATGGTATTTGTATAAATATTACAAGAAGATATTATCATAGGAAAATGTTAGACCTTGAGAAGATGTATTAACACTATGGTGCACTTTTGATACTGTTTTGTAGGTGTTGGCAAGCTTAATGTGAGGGTTTGCTTGAAAAGGCCTGTTGTGAAGCGATCATTTTCTGTTTTAAAGAAAAAGAAATAAAGCCAGTAAGATTGAGGCAGGGTGTGCTCTCTTTTCTGAGTCCCACAGGTGCACATTGGTGACTCATAGGGGCTCAACATCGCCCCTTAGCGGTGTTACCTGGTATTCCTGCTTTCCCACTACAGCAGGAGCTATTTTTAATCCATTCAGACCCAAAAGGCAGGTGCTTTGAAGAAACGCACAGAGCCTTCACTCCGCTTGGTCAGTTAAGTGTAGTCAGGTGTATTCATGTCAACAATTCACCCATCAGGCGAGATGTCTCGGAGGCAGCGCGGCAAGGGGATGTGACAAAGAAGATGGAGGACAGCGGAGTGGGAGGTGGTTGGGTGACACACATCAGGGTTGCTGTTAATAGCACAGACAGGACCAGAATAGCAGGGCGTCGCAGGAGAAAAGCGAGCCTCTGCATCCAGCACCTTCACATGTGAAACCCGAGTCGGGTCGCAAAAAGGAGGAGAGGGAAAAAAAACCAGAAACTGACAAAACCCTGCAGATAAGATGATTTGTGCACCATGTTCAGGCGATTAAACTTCATGAGATTAGGATCAAATGTTGCATCACGTGGGATAATCATATCTGTGCTGCCTGCAGGGAGAACAGGTCAGAATAAGCGAGCTGTGCCATGTTGGAGAGGAGAATCACCTGGACGCGCACTTACACCTGTCTTTGTCCTTGAGGCAGCACAGACTAGACACATATAGCTCTTTAACAGAGTTCAACCGGTCTCTGGCAGTCTAGCCCATTTGGGACTCCTCCTTCATCATCGACCCCCACCACCACAACCACCCCCTCCTCCACACACTCACACCTCCTCTTCTTTTCCGCCGCTGCTCCACTTGCTGCTCCCTGCACAGCCGCAGTCCACAGCGATGCGCCGTTAACGGCAGAGCCGCTCCGCGCTCTTTTCTGCTTCCATTATCCCCTCCTGCCCGAGCTGCGTCTCTGTCCACCGGCGCTGCACCATCCTTATCGCTAACATGGAAATGCAAGGCTGTCGTTCTTCCATCTAGACGGGAAGTCTCACCTCACAGAGTCAAGGTAGGCTGGGAGGAGGCGGATTATTGAGCATCCTTGACATGCATGAAAAGATGCCGCCTGTTTTTTTTTTTTGTTTGTTTTTTGTTTTTGTTTGTTTTTCTCCCCTTACAGCATCCTTTTGCTGACGTGGAGCAGCCAGTGTGTTTCTTATGCAAGGTGCACAGGGTAAAAACGACACTTATGGCCACAAGTGTGAGAGGCATGTATGGTTATGAGAGGGAGAAAGAGGTATTTCCTGAGATAACGGGTGCGGTATCTTCTGTTATGGACACCGGGACTTGTGTGTGAATTAACTTACTGCCATCGCCTGAGGTAGTTTATCGATATTTGGCAGTCTTTCCCTGGAATTTGCTGCAAAGCATTTTCTGGTTTATGTTATCCTCTTGGGTTTTCCCGTGCTACATTTAAAGAACCTCTGTTACAATAGCCTTAGTAGTCATGGGTTAAATTCCCAGAGGAAAATACCTGTTAACAGTATGGATCAGCAGAAGAAGTGTATATTGCATTTCTTCTGCAGAAAAGGCTTTTATTCTAAAAAAAAAAAAAAAAAATAAAAAAGAAAAAAAAAGTGGGAGTTAGAATGAAAAAGATGGGAGTTTGGTTATTTAATTCGAGCAACATTAAGATAATGTGTGCATTCTCTTCTGTAATTTGCTCTTAAGGTTCTCTGTACCACCTGCACTGTATATAACCTTGACTGTTTGTGGAACGAGTTATCCTGAGTCTTTACAGCACAAATCTAGTACTGGATTGAGAGGTGTGATGCAGACAGGACATGATGAAAAGGCCCGCTTTTTTGTCTTTCCATATTGAAAACCTAAAACGTACAAAAAAAAAAAGACACTTGTGCCCTTTTGCACATCAAAATGTAAGTGCCATCAGGGTGAACTGTGTTTGTGTTTGCCAATTTCAGACGGGGGGCACAATGAGTGAAGAGCCGCCGGTCACCCCCAGCTGGCTGACCCCTGATTCTACAGCATGGGCCAGCGGAGGCGGTGGACCGATGGACAACAGCACCAGCCTGGGGACGCTTCCACCGGAGGACTCTCTGCGACCCAGCCAGCTGCCACTGCTGGTCAACCCCTGGGACATTGTGCTGTGCTCATCTGGGACTCTGATAGCGTGTGAGAATGCTCTGGTGGTGCTGGTGATTTGGCAGAACCCGGCGCTCAGAGCCCCCATGTTCCTGCTGATCGGCAGCCTGGCACTGGCGGACCTGCTGGCCGGCCTGGGCCTCGTGCTACACTTCACCTGTGCCTACTTGCTTCGCTCTGATTCGGCCCAGTTGCTGACTGTGGGCTTGATAGTGGCCTCATTCTCCGCCTCTGTCTTCAGCTTGCTGGCCATCACTATTGACCGCTATCTGTCTCTGTATTACGCCCTCACTTACAACTCGGAGCGGACGGCGGCCTTCACCTACACCATGCTTGCGCTGCTGTGGGGGCTGTCCCTGTGTCTAGGTCTGCTGCCCGTCACAGGGGTCAACTGCCTAGCAGAGGAGGCAACATGCAGCGTGGTGCGGCCACTGACAAAGAATAACATCGCCGTGCTGTCTGTCTCCTTCTTGCTGCTCTTCGGCCTCATGCTGCAACTCTACGTCCAGATCTGCAAGATCGTGATGCGCCACGCTCACCAGATCGCCCTGCAGCATCACTTCCTGGCTGCCACACCCCACTACGTCACGACCCGGAAAGGCGTATCCACCCTGGCCATCATCCTGGGTACCTTTGCTGCCTGCTGGATGCCGTTCACTGTCTACTCACTCATCGCTGACTACACTTACCCTCCACTCTATACCTATGCCACGTTGGTGCCTGCCACCTACAACTCGGTCATCAACCCGGTCATCTACGCGTTCAGGAACCAGGAGATCCAGAAGGCGCTGTGGCTGGTGTGCTGCGGCTGTGTGCCCACCAGCGTGGCCCAGCGTGCACGGACTCCGAGCGATGTCTGACCAAGCAGACCCAGGTGGGAAGAGAGAGGCAACCTGGGTCAGCTCTGCTCCTCACTGGATCTGTCCAGTGCCAAAGAGAGAGCAGCAGCAGAGGAGGTCAGGGGCAGTGGTGGAGGGCTGTGGCTTGAGCTCTGGCTGGAGATGTCAGTGCCAGACGCAGATTGGTTTGGTCATCCACAGCCCAGATGGATAGATGGATGGCTGGATGGCGTTTTTTTTCCTTTGCTTCACTCACCACAGGGCAAAGTATCTCACTGTCTTCCCCAGTAAAGGCCACTATCGGGACTGCATCCTACCCCCTCCCATTCAACCCATGCCACGCCCTTCCTCGTTTCTACAGAGAGCACCGAGTGCATCGCATGTTAAAGGCAGCAAATGTATATATATAAAACGTGCATACACTAAACGGAACCAGACCAATTGAGGATATGTGCTTATTGTCCTCCAACAGGGAGGAATTGATAGTTTGCGCCTGCCTGCGTGCGTGCGTACGTGTGTGTGTGTGTGCGTGCGTAAAAACCACACGGCGCATTAGATTGATGAGAAGAGAAGAAAGGAGGGAGCGACCGTGTCTCAATACGCAGTCATTTCCAGAGCAAAGCCCGTCTGAAGCAGCAGCATCCCGGCAGCTCTGCTGCTGCACTCTGAACGTGCGTCGAAAGCTAAACAGCCGCGGAGAGCTATAAATAGACCCGGATCTCTCTGATCTGCGCCCTGCGTCCTCAACCGAAAGAAATCACCCCCACTTTCTTCTCCCTTCTCTCATGTCTCATCCCTTTCTTTTTCTTTCTGGATGTATGTTCAGCTTGCATCTCCGACGGTCAAGACAAAGCACCCAGGAGATTCTCACCATTAAACCCCCCCTCCTCCATATTTTATTAGTATGGATGGAGGCATCAAACCATATAGAGGCCTACTGGATTATGTAACTTTACTGTATATCTCTCCTCCATCACTCCCTGAAGGGAGATTTACATTTTAAACGTGGAAAATTGTTATAAAAAGTTTGAGAAAAGCTGGCATACGAAAGGAATAACCCCTCTATTATTCTTAAAGGAAAAACATGGGTGATGAAATTAACACATTTGATCAAATCAATAGCGCCTGAGTAGCAAAATTAAACTTTTCTTTTTTTTTTATTTGATCATGTTTTGCCTCCCAAAGAGCCTCAACCCCATACATGCTATGGCCCAATTCAATTTGCATGCAGGTGGCTGTGCGCTCTTCCTGAGTTCAGTGTGGTAGGTCACACAGGCCACTGCGGGCAATGTGCCATGGTTTCCTAATGTCACCATGTCCCTAATAGTAGTGTTTATGTATAATGTACCTCACATTGAAAGAGCTACAATCATTGCACCAAGGTCACAGGATGTGCTTTGTTTTAGTATTTTGCTTGAGAAGCTTTGACAATAATCATTCCACATCAATCTTCAGCTGCTCTGAGTTTAGTTGTCTGTAATACTTTGGTCTCAAGAGTGGTCCGCAACCTTCTCAAAAATGTTGATTCCTTATTTTCTATTCAGCAATAACTAGCCTGTGATTGGTAGTTATATTTTAGATGCAAAGCAATACTCAGACAGCAATAACATCCACGTCCCACCGCGACTTCTTCCTGCAGAGTCAAGCACCATTATGGCCACTCAGGTGGTGCCGCGTTGCAGAGAACAGGCTCAGTGAACCACGAGTGATGCTTCAGAGATACATCTTCAAATGGATGACAGACACATAATCACTCCTGTGGCTGAGAAGAGAAAAAAAAAAAAAGAGGATGAGCTCAAACTACTCATTCATCACGGTGACACCACTGCCTCATTTCTCCACAACCCTACATCAGTGTTTAATCATTTATCGGACCGGGGTGAAAATGTGAACTTTCTTTTTCCTGCTGCCTCTGCCTTTTGTGAGCATACGAACTGTCCTGAGTGTTGTATCCCCAAATGTGTGATTTGGGACTGTTTTGCATGGCCTCTGGGTGTGTGCATGTGTGTGTGTGTGTGTGTGTGTGTGTGTGTATGTGTGTTTGTGATCCAGCAGCTCAGCAGACCAGAATCTGTCTCCTTGTGTGGTCAGAGGGAAAATAATACAGGTCTGAGGCATATCAAGCCCTGTTGACCCCTGACCTTAAAGGAAAATGCTGTAAGTCTTCCTGTCAATTCTGAAATAAGTGGCCTCGTTATGTGTTTGTAGAGCTTCTTGGAGGGAGACGGGACTAGGAGGTGGGTGTGGGGGGAGCTCCAGCACTTCAAGCCAAAGTGAAAGGGACTCTAATTGAACTGGGATCCTAGTCCTGCTGCGTGTCTTCTGTCTCCTTTATCACTAATATTATACTCTACGTTAAACAATCTAGTCTGGTTGAGGCAGGTGTCCATTAAGTGACCTCTGAATGATTCTATGAGCTAAAAAAAAAGGCTACTTCCAAATAAAAAAGATAATGCCTCTTCTTTCCTTCCTTGCTGCTAAGCCCTCTCGGAGAGCCTGATTTGTGGGGCTCCCAGTATTAATCTTTCCGGCCTCAGACCAGGTGGGATCAGTAAGGAAAGTTAAAGGACAGCATTTCCAAGCATTGGAGTGTAGCCCGTGTATGTGAACTTGTGCACAGTGTCAGACTGCACCCTGTAGTCATTTGATGAGCACCAACAGGTCAGACTGACACATCACAAACCATCACAAACTCTTGTTACTTTACCTTTGGAGAAAAGTCTATTTTGTTATATTCATTGAAAAGTTCTATTTTTTTCCACTTCAGTCTGGCCTGACTTCTTTCGGATTCCAATGTTGTCTGATATAACCGCGCTGTAAAGCCTTTTTCTGAATGTAGTATTTATCAAATTGTTAAAAATGACTCTCTCGACTTATTTTGTTTCTGTAAATAAGGCATGCCGAAGAGGAGGGACTTTATACCACAGTGCATGGTGCTACCAAAGCCAGTCAAACTACAGGATGAGTTAGGTTGCACCACATTTCCAGTGACATTTCTCCACTTTGGCTGTTAATGTGGACTCTTTGATCAGTTAAGACTTTAGTTTCCTCGCTTCAATATGCACCAGTTTGTAAAGGCTGGTTGAAGGACGACTGGGAAGGTTTGGCTAAACGTATGGGAGATGTTTGGTGGTACACGGCTGTCTCTCATTGGTGAATGTGAATCTCTTGTGCAACCAACAGTATTGTTGAGATTTTCATTGTTGAACACGTGAAAAAGGGCTTTGTATCTAAGAAAGGCAAACGACTGTGATGTTGGATGTAATATGTACCTGTAGACACACCTGTTAATGTACCCAAAGGTTTCACAGTGTTATAGTACACAAGGTTGTGTACTAAACAGCAGTTATTTTTGGTGGGTAATGTTGCCAGTAATGGGCTCCTAGTTAAGCTGGAGGAGACCTAATTTAGAGCTAAATATCAAAACGCTCAGGGGCCGGGACGGGCAATTATTTTTCCCAAGGGACCACGTGAGAAACTGGGACTGTTGTGGAGGTTTGCACCAGTAAGTTTATAATGAGATAAAATTAATGTGGACCAGAATTGAGTTCAACTTATTGGTGCAACCCTCCACAACGGTCCCAGTTGGGAAAATTAATTGCCCATCCCCGCTCAAGGGTCGGCGAATGTGTGCGTGTGTGTGTGTGCATTTTGGGGTTGGGTTTGGAGATGTGGGCGACGCCACAGTAACAGCATCTTGTGTAAACGTGTGCGTAGTTCTCAATGTGAAATGCACTTTATTTTTTGGGATGAAAATGGCACAACAAGTATCTGCAAAATATAAACGATAATCAACATGCACTAACTTAACTGAGATATTGTAAAAGAAAAAAGAAACAAAACAAAAAAAAACATTTGTGTGACCGTGCTGTCTATTTTTCCAAGGTGTTAGTTGTACTTTTTATTGCTTTGGTTAGTTCACTTAACTGACAGATCTTGTTAATTTTGTATTAAAACCAAACATGTGCTGTGCATAAAACTCCTCCCTGGACTCCTTTGTTCATCCTCGCCCCTCCCTTTTCGCACTCTTCTGTTTCCCTGGCAACTCCCTTCTTAGCTGTACTGTTACCATGGAAACTGAAGGGCCAGGTATTTGTTGTTCCCATGACAACAGCAAAGAGACACAGAAACCCAGTAATTTTTGTTCATTCATCATTTTATTTTTCTCTGGGTCAAAGGTTACACGGCTCACACTAGCATATACACGGCCCACCCCGCCCCCGATACCCCTCCCTCACAGCAGTGAGCGACAGCAAGCGGTTCAATCGCATATCATACGTTTCATCAGTAAGACTCTCATCCATCCATCGCCAAAGTATTTCAGATGCTCTTCCCAGTCATCTGTTCTGCAGCCAGCACTGAGCTCCTCCATTAATTCCAGTTATTGTCTACACATTAAAATCTCGCCTCCTGATCTACAGCATAAGTGTTTCAGTAAAAACAGTTTTTTTTAAAAAAAAGAAAAGTACATTGGTTAGCTCAAGAGGAAAGTTTCTAATAATTCTAACACTCTCAAGCTTTGACTATACATAAAATAACAACCTGTTCTCATTCCCAGGATGTTAAATACTCCTGTTTGTCCACGCCGCTGGGCCTCACAGACACACACACACACGAGGTGGCATCTGTGTTGTAATGTGCTAATAAAAGATGACTTGGCATTGCATTTACACGTGGAGTAATCAGCATTTTTTAGCATGCAGGATTCATGTTGCGAAGGGCTGGTTTTTTTTACATAATCAAGTACTTTTTAGTGCCTAAACTGAACCAAGCAGGTAGTGAAAATGAGAATTAAAAATCAAGGGAAAAGTGAACAAGTTCAGAACACGAAGCTTTTAAAGAAGACATGCACCGCGGTCTTCTAGTAGATGAACCACCCCTCCAACTCCTTAATGAGGACTGCAGTGGGGACTGTTATAGGTGTGCCCAGAGCTTAAAGCGTAGTTTATGGTCCCGCAGACGTGTCTGTCTGCATACATGTTTTCTTTTGGACAGCGAACAGAGAGGGGTTTCATCCACCGAAAACGTGCTCCCGTGCAGTCCTCCAAAATCCCAACTGCACGTCGCTGGACGCAGATGATGTACGTGCCGGTCGAATGCTGATCGGTTGAGAAGTGGAATAAGGACGAGAGCGTCAGTGGAGTTCACGAACAACGGGAGGAGCATGAAACAAACATTAAAGAAAAAAAATTACAGCATGAAAAACACAGAAAGGGGCTGCAGTGGACACTATTCACTGTTTTCAATCCTCTGTTCCACTTCAGCTCTATGTGTGTAATAACTTTGCTCTTCTCCGCGGCTGGCTGGCTGACAGACCAACAACAGCACAAGTGAGAGTAGCCCACAGACCGGTTTTGTCACATATTTTTGACACTGCCTGCATGGACAACACACACTCTGTGCAGGTAGACGAGCAGTCCGTGACTGTGCGCGGACTGCCTTTGCACTACCTCCATAGAGGATAAAACAAGCATAAGCCGTGATTATACGCTGCTGCAAATACGGACAGTTGGAGACACGACAGCACAGTTGTCATGTGACTGCAATGACCCACGCCTTTTTTCACACCTTGGCTCATATGACAACTTGCATGATTGAAAGTGGGTCAATGACCCTGAGCATCACCTACAAGGGGACAATGCCAGTAGGGTTTAAAATCACTTGTTGTAGAACCGAAGAAACAAGAATGAACACTTGGACCCTAGCGGACTTGCAGACACAGAAAGCATAACACTTATTTTAGTCTTGCTATATGTCTTCCTGTCACCTCTTCTATCACTATCTAATAAAGGCAAAAATGCAGTAAAAATAGTTCATTAGGATAGGTATAGTGTGTTAAGGTACAGATGCCAAAGATCACTTTGTGTGTATCTGTGTGACACTGGTGCCATCTGACAGGATGGCCTGGGATGAGAACGTGTTGAAAATAAGCACCTTCACATGGTGTCTATAGTGTAATAACAGGTAGAGAAACATCCACTGGGGTGTATTCACAATGCTTTGAAATATAGTCATCAGTCTCCGTGTTAATGTTTGACAGAGTGGTCAGCATTACTTTATATTACTAGTCTCTTTACAGTGTTTATGCATCCCGAATACAACCCCAGATTTCCAGTATTGGACCATTAAGCTTATATCAATCCACAGCATGTGACCGTGTGTAGGTGTAATGTGTGTGTTTCCAGCAACAAAGTCTGTGGCGACCCGTGAATGTGGAACAGTGGGCATTCTTTCAGGTGACTGTGAGATCGAATGACTGCGTGTCTTTTTGTGTGTGTATGTATGCCTATAGTTTGTGCCTTAATCCGACCAATCGTTCTCCTCCAACTCTGAGTCGTCCTCGGAATCCGAGTATTCCACAGCGATGCGTCGCGACAGGATGGTGGCCACGTCGTTTCCAACTGGCTCTCTCTTAGCCTGCTGCTCCTGCTGCTCCTGTACCTTCTTCAGCTGGATGCCTGCAGAAAAATATGAAGTGTTTTTTTAACTAGACAATTATTGCATAAGATATATGAGAGTGAGTTAACTATAAAAAGCATTTTTCATCCATCCATTTTTTTTTCTGCTTATATAGATAAAGAATTTAACTTTAAATATCAAGCATGCTAACTGTAAATAAGTTATGAGTACCCTATAATTATAACTCATAACAATTTACCAATTGCTTGAAACAAATCTGTTAAAAGTTAAAATAAATGTAAATGTTTCTACAGAGGAAAAATATACATCAAAAGGACACATTTTTATAGGCACAGTTCGTACCCATACGTATAGCAGCCAGCAGATCGCTGCGGGCGTCATTGACCGCTGTGGTCTCAGCGGATGCGGTGGAGGACATCTTGTGGGTTGTGGAGTGGGAGGCACCAGCTGGAAGCGGAGGAGGTGGAGGACCAGGAGGAGGTGGAGCAGCCTGGGCTCCAGATACAGGTGGTGGGGGCGGAGCATATCCGACAGCACCAGCCATTGGCCCGGGAGGCATCGGACCTCCAGGAGGTGAGGCAAAGGCCGTCTGAGCAGAAGGGATGACAGGAGCAGGGGGAGGGGGAGGAGGACCAGTGTTGGCATAGCCGTCCATACTGCGAGGAGGAATGAGAGAGGGAATAGAGTTAACAGCAGTTTAATGGTGTGTATTTAGGTTTGCTGCTGCTTCTGCAACTTTTTATTGCATTCTCCTCCTTAGAAGCAAATATGAACATGATAGCGTTGACATAAATCATATTTATTTTACTTTGTTTCACTACCCGTGACCCTAAATTGGAGTGGAAGAAAATGGATGGATGGATGTTTCACTACATATGTTCTCTTGCTGGGAGCCTCACTGTTTTAAAGGCCACAGTGTGAGCTTGAAGCACAAAGATAACTCACTAGGTGGCAGCATTAGCTCAAACTTTACAAGGGTAGATTCAGGTGAGAGCCTTGTGCTTGTTTAAATGCATTTCATACAACTCAAAATTGCATTATAATTTAAAAAAAATGTAACCTTATAAAGTAAACTAGAATCAAAGTTTTTTTGAAGCAGCAAAATCATTTTCACTGGTGACCTGTGCATGTACCTGCCTTCTGACAGCTGCCACAGGTTCCAGCTCCTCTGAGAATAAGGAGCTGAGTTGTGCTGGGATTTGATATTTATATCCCGTGTTTCCCAAAGAACTGCGGTCCTGGATGTTTTTGTTTGCTTAAAGTCTGAGTGTATCGGCATGTGTAAATGTAGATTCTTACAAATTTAAAATGTAAAATGAAATGAAATGCATTAGTATTACATGTAGAATTTTGTGCAGAAATGTGAAGAAAATACAGAACAGTTAGTGATATGTTGGATAATTAAATACAAATTATGACCTCTGAAAGGAACACTGGACAAAATAAACTGCCTGGCCTACTGTATAGGGTCAACAGTGAGACAGAAGCAGCAGTGGACGTAATGCATAAAATAAGTGATCAGGGTTAGGTTCCTGTATATATGTACTGTGCATAAAGTTTAAACATACGTATGCAGAATGTTTTGTGAAACTCAAAGTGTTTTTGTTTTTTGCTTATTGCCAGAAAAAGTCAGAAAGCTAAAACGAGATGAATCCATTTACCTGTAGTCCACTGGTGGGAGAGACATAGAGCCCCCGTTCATAGCCTCGGTGGGTGGAGGAGGCAGTGGAACTTGGTGGTGGTGGTGGTGAGAGCGGCCCAGTGTCCCACCCTGATAGGCCATCATGGTCCTGCCTCTGTTGTCATGTTCACCTCCTCCACGTGCAGCATGTCCAGCAGCCATCTGGGCAGCCAGGGCGCTGGGTGGCGGGCCGGAGTAGGTGTGAGCGTGGCCAGCATGGTTCATACTGTTGGGGTAGTGGTGCTGATCCGGCCCATGTCCCCTGATAGGGAATATATAAATGCAGCCTTATGTGTAAGAATAAAATGTGATCAAAACTAAGAAGCACACAAGTGTGTGTGTTCATCTACCTGTTCTCTGGTGACATCGAGCCCTCAGAGGAAGCCCCTCTGTCTCGGTGTATGGTGTGTCGATGATCTGGCCTCAGCTCCTTATCCAGAGCCATCATATTCCACTCCTGACGACGGTTCCTCGCCTTGCGGACCTTCTTAACCTCCCTCTGTAGCGTCCCATCCACACAGCGCCTCTGCTCCTGGGAGAAATTAAAAGAAAATAGTTTTTAGTTCAAATTAGGTTAAAATAAGTAACACTATTTATTAAGAATTGTCTAATATATTAAATAATTTACATTCCTCTATGGACCGTCAGAATAGTTGCACTGAAAAATAATGTATGTTTCATGTGGGATGTTTGGTATCTGTGAGCACCCTAGGCACTGTTGTCTGATCAATAACCTTAAAATGTAAAAATGCAAAGGAGCAGTGAGCTGGTTTTGACAGCCATGCACAGTGTGTGATATGCACTTGGCCAGTATGGTACCTTTTGCTTCCTCTTCTCCTTCCTCTTGTCCTCGGTGTCCTGCAGCATCTTTTCTTTCCACAGGTCAAAGAAGTAGGACGGGTCTGTGTAGAACTTAAGTGCCTCCTTGTGGTCATCCCTACAAAGAAGAACCCCAAAAAAGTTATGCTGATAAAGAACCGCCTTCTTACATAAAATCCCATGAGGTGGAATCAGTCAGTGCATTGATCCTTTCGATACAAAGAGATGATGGACACAGTGATAGCATCATTTGACTTAGTGTATTTGTAGGTAGACTAGGTAGGAAATAAGACATGCAAAGCTATGAATATTACAGATATTTAGGATAATGGAAGAAAAGGAGTGAAATTATGAGGAGGGCTCCTGTTTTTTTTTTTTTATCGCGAAGAGAATATAACAGGAAACAACAGGGTAAAAAAGTAGAAAGGCAGAGCAATGCTGAGAGAATGGAAAAAAAAGTGAGCAAAGTGTGCCATATAGTCAGGATTAGGAGTTAGAATTCCCACTGGAGCAAGACATGCTAAATATGTAATGCACACAAGTACTGAAAAGCACACTGTGTAAAAGCAGCAACCAAACATGGCACAGAAGAGCACCAGATCTGCTGTTTCACTCTGCATGTAGGTCAGAAGCAAGAAAAACCCAATGAAAACCTTTGGAAAATTTAAGATTTAAGCATTTTTAACAACACTGAATTAAAATCTGTTGTGCAGTCATACTGACCAAAGTATAAAAATCTCAGAGTTATTAATTATCATCCAGCTGCAAAAGCAGTCTTGCTGGATCTATCACTGTTTAAGTGTGTTACGCCTCAACAACACCAACCTGTAATGTGTAAGGATGTTGAGAGGTGGAGGCTTGTCACTCAGGTTGTACATCTCTCTGACCGGAATGGGAACGCTGCTCTTGGACACCACCTGCTGGTCCTGAGTGGTGGAGCTCTTGAAGGCCTTCCTCATGTTGATATCTTGGAGGGAAACTAAGCACACAAAAAGAGGAAAAGAGGACAAATGATTCATCATTGGAAGGAGGAATAGAGGGAAAGAACAAAAATAGCTTCCAAAAGCCATTCAGTATGCAGATAATACAGAAAACATGAGATCAACAGGAATTCACCAGCTTTCTGTGCTTCCATCCCTCTCTGACTCACCTTCCTCCACCGTGGAGTCCAGCTGTGTGACCTTGACGGCCAGCCGGTCAATGCGATCCTGTAGTGAGTTGGCACGCAGGTAGAAGGTGTTGGCCTCATTAAACAGCTCGCCAAATATGTCCTCCGCATGTTTGCCTGGGAAAAATAGAACAGCAGAAGGAGAAAGAGAAATATGAGAGAGACTTTTAATCATTATCTGGAGCCAAACAAATACCCTCAGAGACCGAAGTCCAATCAATACACCGGTAATGTGACACAATGTGAAACGAGAGTGTGCAGGAAATGGTGTGTCATTACAACTCTATATAGCAACAATCCTCATGAATAATTGATTATTAGCCAAAAACACATCATCCAAACCACAATATGAATTTGTTTGTGTGGAAACAGTGACTGGATGACTAAAGCAGCTAACCAGGATAGTAAATAACACACTCTCTCCTGCCTCAACAACTACTGTTATATAATAAATAAGGCTCACTGTCAGTGTTTTCTTGAGCGGCTATTGATGAAGGAAAAGCTGAATACTGGTAACACCCCATCTACATGTGAAGCAGTGCGCTTGTCGTCACCCATTTGATTCTAACAGCCGATCGGCAGTGGATGAATATCCAGGCTCTGGCTGTACACATGCAACACACTGCAGCCCTTCTGTTTACTTCCATGCAGCACAACCCTGTGGCTGAAAAATAAAGCTAACGTGAAGTGCCAAAAACTGCAGTTCCTCTAATGGTCAATTCAGCCTGGCTCCAAACTCTCCATGGACTCCCATGACTCACTCACACACACACACACACACACACACACACACACACACGCACACACACACACACACACACACACAAATCAGTTTTGGTCTCTATAGTTAATTTCTTCCTTTATCGCAATATTTTGGCAGATTATTATTTTAATAGAACTGGTTAAGATTTAATTTTACATCCATGGTGTGAACAGGGGTGGTTAGGCTCTAGTTAAGGAGTCACAACTTCAGTAAAGCCTGCAGCTCTTTTTGAGGCGCGACTGGGTAACATCCCTTTTGTCGTTTATCTTCTAACCTCAATTCACCCTTGCAATCCTGACCCATCATTTTGAGGAAGATCCCTATGCAGTAGTGTTACCCCTGCTCTGAAAGAGGGTTGGACCGGGGAGGAAACTAGCCTGTAAGTGTCTAATGATTACAGCTGATTTTCTGTTAAAGTACCTGAAACATTTTCTCTCAGGAACTCGTGGAGCTAAAATGTTCCTTCAAAGCAGTATTTCTGTTTTTCCACAGTGGTGAAGAACAGCAAAGATTAGGCAAATTAGTCTGCTGACGTAGCAAAAGCTGATTTTACATGCAGGATTTAAAAAACCCCGTCACTGCCAGGCTACATTTCTGCCGTTTCCATCTTGCTTTACTGTTTTTCTGTCTGTGGTAGAGCTGCCACAGCAGAGAGGGCGGTAACTGCTTTTCAATTATGAGCAGCATCTTCCTCTACGGATGTGCAGAGGAATGGGCTTGTTTATTTCTGCTTCAGAAACAATCAGAAAATAACTTTTATTTCTCTGGATCCCTGTTTTGTTTTCACTCCCTAACTTCAATCACTGTCTCTCTTCCTTTTGACACAAAATTTCTCTGGACAGAATAATAATTTTAAAAAGCCTGCATCACCTAACTGATCAATTTCTGGCTTTTATTTGCATCTATTTTCCATTTATTTGGTCTTTGCTGTGCAATATAAAAATGTTGCTTGTTGTGGTTGTATTGTCCAAGTTGAGCCCCACCCAGGAGTTTTCAGGGTCGCTCAGAAGGTCCTACCCCAGAGTACATACTACCTCCTGCCACAAAAATGGCCCTGAAAGAAGTCTAAGAGGGGAGGCTCTCATGGTGGGAATGCACATAAAGGTACAGGACACACCCACAAACTGCCTAATGGAAAGCTGTCTAATCTTAGCACAGAGCTAATGAGTGCAAAAGGTCCTTAACTGCAAGACTGGAGATCTGGGCAGTAGTGAAACAGAATAATAAGGGAAAAAAATCTTAAAGCATAAAACCAAACAGTAGCTTCGGTTTAGTTCCAATAAAAATATAGAAGCATAGAAGAGTGTTTAATTTCCAATATGTGGCATAGCAAACACAGACTGAGTGCTATTTCAGTCCCTCCTGCTGACAGGATGGGCTTCAGGAAAAACATTTAAAGGAAGGAAGAATCACAGATCTGGCACGCAGAGCCCCCGTCAACTCTGACCTCTTCTGGGGATTCTTATGGTCCACTTACACACATGTGCTCACAGACACACACGCAGTGTCTGCGGTCTGCAGATACACCCCCACCAGGCCTGTCGGAGCATTTATATTTAACCCACACAGCTGCTGTTGAAATACCTCTTCCCCATGCAGGAACTTGACACAATAAGAGACAAAGAATGGATACGGCCATGCCAAACAGATGAGGGTTTAACATCGGAAAGGACGGTTACATGTTGCTGAGTTTCACAACAAACTTAAAACGCAGTTAGGGTGAGAGCAGGAGAAAAGGGGGCAACAGCATAAAGGGGGCAAATGAGAAAGTAGATGCCCTTTGTGCTGTTATAACTCTCTCCAATTCATATAAAGTCAGCATAATAATCGATATAACACAGCTCTATACACAGAGCCACACACACACACACACACACACACACACACACAGTCACATGTCCACAGCTATAGATAAGTTCATTTTTGCACGGCTGTCTAAAAGGATTACATTTCGACCCGCCGTTTTCCAGCGTGAGGCTGCTGCGGGGCTGCTGTAAGGCCGCTGTGAGCCCAGTGACCTCAGGCTCCGTAACCATGACAACGGCCAAATCAATCACAGCATCGGGATTAATGATGAAAGCATGTGATCTTGTCCTGCTACAAAGAGGCTACACACAATGTGGACCATCGTCACGCTAAAATTAATGGGGTTACAGCCTGAGAATGTGTTTGATGTTACAGAAGAAAAAAACGTACTTTTTTTTTTTTTAACTAAACGCTTTTAGCAGCCTTTTGTTTATCGGGAAAGGCACGTTCGATAGTGTGTGTGTGTGTGCGTGTGCGTGTGTGTGCGTGTCTTACTCAGGCTGCTGAGCTGACGGATGATGGCTGAAAGCGTGTTGTTCATCACACACTCCAGCTCGCTGCCAATGCCCTCGGGGAGTGCCCCTCGGCAGAGGTGGCGCGGCTCAATGTTCCTCTTCACCAGCGGCATGGTGAGGCCTCACACCAACCCGCACACTGCAAGAGAAACACAACTGTTTGAGACACAGATGCAGCCGAAGCGTCCGAAATGAGGACATCGAATGAAATGCCGATCACTTTATTGATGAACGGTTTGGTCTAGAAATGTCAGAAGAACAGGATACAAAGTTAGAATTGAGCATGTGGTGAACGTTACCTTTAGAATATAATTTATAAGCATGTGCGGTTGTAAAGTTGTAGTAAGAGATCGCATTTTGTTGTAAACTGCCCCTGTTTTTCCAGTCTCACTCTACAAACACAGCATTTGGGATGAAAAACAAACAAAGCGTGGGTGGGCTGTTGACCAGAAAACGGAGAGTGATGACCACGAGTGTGCCAAAGCCAGGAGACTTCTGTCGACCAGCACACAGATTAAAGCATTAGGGATAGGAAGATACAACGTGCCAGCTAATCCCAGCGCCAGCTTGTCACTGGCCCAGCTGGAAATCTGACACAACCAAAGATTCGTGGATATGGTCAAGACCAAAAACAACAAATTCTAAGACAAAACCTTCAGTAAACAAACACACCCACACATCTTCCTCCAGATAGAATGCTTTCTAGATTTGCTTACACCCACTGCTACTATGAACTGAAATTGAACCCCGACTGACTCTGATCAGACACTCTGAGCCCTCTGTAGTTGAAAAGAGGAGAAATCCCAGAGCAGCCATCTTATCGTTGTCTCCTCCTGCTTCCTGTTTTTGAGGTCTGAGTCTGGCTCCAGTTTCCTGGTCCTCCCTGTGTCACATCTCTCCATCCTGTCCAAACACTTACCCAGAACAATGCGGCTATGAGAAGAAGCTACCTGGAGGACAAACAAGGAGAGACGGATGGAAACGGCCACAAAGGCTTGCTTCCGATAAAATTTTCATTTTTTTTAGACTTGCCAAAAAAAAAGAAATAATAATAATTATGATTCTAGAGTTTTTTCCTGTGCAGCTATTCCAATAAATAAATAATCACCAGAGAAAGCAGGTTGAAGAGACACAGGAGGCCAGTCCAGCAGAAGGCTAATAATAGCAAACATGTATAGGAAACTCCACTAATATTTAATCAAGACTGCAGATACTGGAAAGTAAGGTTTTAAACCCTTATTAAACCATCACTACTACAAAATATAGGCATTCTATATACTCATTCTATTCTTTATCAGCCTTATCTCATTGCTTTGTTTGCACTCGTTATATCTTTAATGCACTAAATCACCAACGAAGCGAGCAGGACTTCTATCAGTGTCCCAGCAGGAAGCTACTGTAATTACAGATTGTGTAATTACAGCTGTTCACAAAGACAAGGACCACTTGTGTTCATCAAGGCCAATTCCCATCTCAGACCCCTCATCTGACCCTGTTTTCTTAGCCAGCGACCCCCTGCAAACCCCCGACAGCCTCACGCCAATGAGAGAAAACAAAAGGGTAAAATTACACCATCATGTGCTGCCACAAAGGACCCTGAATAGTCAGCAAGGGCTGGTTTGGCACAAGAGAGCCCAGCTTAGGTTTAGCTTTGTGTATAAACATTTTGGAAACACTGTGCTTTCTGTTGCTTAAAAATGAGGTGATGCAAATTAGAAGATTGCATGTTTTTGCTTTTACTGTCTGACCAGCATGACAATCACACTGATGAAGCGAAATAATGAGGGACTGGGAGGGAGGAGGGTGGAGGGGACAGGAGGAGGGAATGGGCCTTGTGTTGCTTGTGAGAAATGGTGGTGGTGATGGGGGTGTAGAACCAAAAGCAGAGAGAGAGGCACAGAGCGGGGCAAGAGTGTGACCGAAAAGGAGAGAGTGAATGAGACCGAGTGTGAAAGAGAGATGTGACACACAGAGGAAGACAAAGTGTGTGTGTTTATGTGTTTGTGTTTCTGAGGGAGAAAGAGTGTATCGAGTGGGGGGGAGGGGAAGGAACAGGGACCTCGGGGAAGCCACTGAAAGGTTCCCAGGACAATAGAGCTCCGTTCACAGGGCAACAGCACTAGCTCTCCCATGCATCCTCCCCCTTCTACCTCCTCCTCCTCTTCAACCTTCTTTAAGGGCCCCTGTACTCATGCAGTGAAAGAGTAGCAAGCGAGCACTCCTTCATCCTCCACTCACTCATGGAGGAAGATAGAAGTAAGAAAGGGAGAGTAAAGCCTGCCCACAGCTCCAGAGAAGAACATATCTCACTCCCACGGCCAGTGTCTGTTGCATCTTCCTAAATTATTACACCACCACATGCACAGTAAGTCATTCAGCCATACAAATGGCTACAAACACACCAGGTAAGCTCTCAAATGTCCCATTAGCTGCATGTAAACAGTCCCATCAGCAGTAAAAATGCCTTTAATCTGGTGATCCGGCACACTTCCTCCTGCAACATGCCCACAACTCTACACACAGAGCTTCAAGAGGACTTTACTACAGACGTGAGAATTCCATTAAGACCTGAAAGGGGAGTCATTACCAATTTATGAGCCGAGTACAGCTTCTCGTGTTGGAGGCTGTTTTCTGATGTTCTGAATAATGCAGCTTGGATTACGTCAGGTCACACTGCCCTAAATATGATGTAAAAAAAAAATTAAATAAAATAAAAAATTCTGCTGTGACTCTACCCCTGTCCAAGAATGTCTCCTTGTTTTAGTATTACTCAGAAGCACTCGTGGAGAAACACTGATGCTGCTGTGCCTTGGATACAGTGAATCCTACTAGGTGCAGAAAAGGTCGGGCCATAATGCTTTATTTTGTTTTCTTGTAGCCAAAAAGACACATCACCCATTTATTTCCCTGTTTGATATAATCTGATGACATCACATTAGCTTTTTAGGAGGCAACCATATGACTGAAATACTGAAGTTTTTCTCAAATATTTTAACCAGTAATTTTTAAAGTGGGGTTTCATTCACTCAAGTATAAAATATATTTGTGTTTCTCAAATGACCAGAAATAACAGGAAAATGCACAGACATCTGTGAAGTAAGATAACACAGACCTATTGCCAGAAATTCAACTACCAGAAGCCAATTTTAAGCCATGAGAATGTTTATTTTGTACATAATTTTCAACCTGATAATTCACATGTGATTCTCAATACTTTGTGTGTTCATTTTAACCACCCAGGGGATGATTCTTACTCAAATACATGACTTCTTAATGCTTACGTGACCCCAAATTGCTATAATCCAAAGGGATAATAACACAATGAGCTAAGAGGTCAATTCGTTTGTCAATTAAGTAATTAAAATGTAATAATCAGTCCAAGACGACACTGACTTCTGTGAGGAATACCTAATTTTTGCAAGATCAGTTTCTCACTTTGATTACAGAGGATTTTATAGTTCAGGTTACAGAAAAATCGACCAGTCTGCAGCCCAATATGCTGATGGTAAACTGTCATCATAAAATCAGCAACATAGCTGCTATTTACCATTTCATATCCAACACTATTAGGATTTCAGATTGCCTGAATCACGTGGATAACGCGCTGGAGTGATTAAATGCACCGTTTTGGTGTTTTATGGATTAAAACACACACACACACACACACACACACACACACACAAACTCTTGTTTTCCTTTCTCCACAGCCGGATAAGCCCACATTCACACACACACGCGCGCGTGCAGGCGTAAACTGATGGCAACCGCGATCAATCACTGTTCCGCACCGTCGCTTCCCGTTACCGATGGGCTGACCCACATCTGTTCATCTGCCTCGGTCCCCGTGAGTTTTTGCACCAGTTTTAATGTGAAATTTAACCAGCTGTTTTTTTTTTCCTTTTTTTTTTTGTCTAGGCGCCTAAAAAACTGAACACGCCGGTGCACAGCCAGCATCAATCGATGTGCTTTTTAAAAAAGCATTAAAGTTGTCCAGCAGTTGTTACATTATTCAGTGTCTGAGGCTTTAAGTCCGTTTAATATCCTCAAATTGGGGTCCGCTCCAACTGACCACTTGGTTAGCTAGCTCATGTCCAGTGGTCGACTTCTTAGTTTGGACTAATGAGACTAAAATAAACAGGAATAGCTGCACAAATTTCACCATCATGACAAAGGCTGTTATTAGTCGCTGTAAAAAGTATCATAAGACCCTCACCAGCACTTGAAATATTAGAAGAAATCAGCCCGTCCGCATGTCCCGTTAGATACTCCTATTAGCTCTGCCATCCTGTGTCCCCCAGCCCGTCTGGCCACTCCAGGGAAAATCCTTTGAGGACGGGTACGCGCCCACAGGCAGTATCCACCAATCAGATGTCCAAGGAGAGGATTTAGCCTGTGATGGACGTTCAAACCTACTAATGGCGTCTTTGAGGTATAATGAGTGACAAGGAGACTCCCCTGCTGGATAGCCGTGTTGAGAATGAAGAGGGCGGGGCTAAGGTTAGGCGTTGCTGAACAGCTTAACGAGTTTTTTTTTCCCCCTCCACGCAATTGGGTCCCATTACTTGTCAAAATTATATGTCCTTTACTTCATCTTGGACTCTCTTGGTATTGTTCAGACACGTAAATACATTGAAATAACACGTAAAATCTACAAAAATGTGAGATACTGCGCCCTTTTTGAGGGCTAGTAAGCTTCAGACATTGATGCTGAGGATAGAGAGTATTGTATAACGGAATAAAATAGCAAGGCCAGCATCCTGCAGGAAGAGGTTCAGAGAGGACTGGCTATACTTAGATCTGTGGTTTAGTCTCTCAGGTGTGTTCGTGGACGAAAACAGTCATCAAAGCAAAGTGAAAATAAGGGATGCAGAGAACAGACAAGGTTTTGGTGAACTAAAACAGGAATTTCAGTAAATAAAGTGCAGTTCTATTCCTGGATAAAGGAAGAAAGACACAGCCTAAATTTGTTACACACCTGCCAGTTTATCGTATATACATAATTTAGACAAATATGTGACCAAATAAGGGATTTCTGGTACACACGGACTTCTGATAGAAAAAAAATATCTCATTCACATGGAACGTTTGTTAAGCTGCTTTCACAAATATATTTTTCTAGCAAAAAAATGCCTGTGATGTGATTATATGCCACTCTTCTCTTTTGTTACAGTTGTATAAATTACACTCACCTGCCATTTTATTATTTCAACTGGTTATTAATG
This sequence comes from Cichlasoma orientale, assembly GCA_034780415.1. Classification (NCBI taxonomy): domain Eukaryota; kingdom Metazoa; phylum Chordata; class Actinopteri; order Cichliformes; family Cichlidae; genus Cichlasoma; species Cichlasoma orientale. The sequence continues at coordinate 204,504 of JAVDPK010000908.1, read as the reverse complement.
CAAATGTTGATATCACATGAGAATGGCCAGACTGCTTTGAACTGAGATGAAGGCAACAATAACTCAATAACAACAATAACCGCTCATTACAACCAAGGTATGCAGAAGAGCATCTCTGAACTCACAACATGTTGAACCTTGAAGCCGATTGGCTACAGCAGCAGAAGACCACAGCGAGTGCCATTACTGTCAGCTAAGAACAGGAAACTAAGACTACAATTTGCACCAAAATCGGACAATGGAAGATTGAAAAATGTTATCTGGTCTGATGAGTCTCACTTTCAGCTACAACATTCAGATGGCAGTGTCAGAATTTGGTGTAAATAATACGAAAGCATGGATCCATTCTGCCTTGTATCAACAGTTCAGGCTGCTGGTGGTTTAATGGTATGGGGGATATTTTCTTGACCCACTTTGGACCCTATACTACCAACTGCATTAAATCAAGAATATAATCATCTGAGAATTCAATAATGAAAACTGTCAGTTGAAGCCCTTTTTATACACAATTCAACTAGGTGTCTACAATATTAACTCTATAAATAACCCTTGAAGGAGAGTTAAAAGTCTTTATAGCTAAAAAAAAAAGTCAATTGTTACCAGAAAAACAATAAATAAGATGAAAAATGTTATTCAAAAATACAAGACTGACAATGTTAATGATTCCACTTTTATTGTCAGGATACTTGCTTCATGTAAAATATTTCAATACATTACAGTACAATGCATGTTCCGCCTGCCATCCTCCATGCGATTGATTGGTTTTGTCATCATGTTGTAAGGCTTAACCACAGCATATGAGCAGTCAGCGCAAGCTGCTTTGCTGCTCTCGCCATGAAAACAGAACCATGAAAACAGATTAAATTAGAAACTACTAAAATCTTTTTGTCATTTTTTAAATTTTTATTTTGTCCTCTCTGAACAAAAACCCTCAGCGCCACAGCTGCAAGTGGCTCCACATCCTCCCAGCACGTTTCACAGCAGCTCAGTTCAGTCCTCAGCTGAGGCCCTCGCGGGGCCGCTCGCACAAAATAAACGGACAGAGATACAGACAGGAGGACAGGGAATCTGTCAATGTTGGCAGTCACATAGCAGCTTTCAGTTTCATCCCAGCTTTGACAGGAAAAGGGTAAACCGGCCGGGGTAGGGTGTAGGTGAAGGAGACAGGTGAAAATGAAGGGGGAAGGATATGACGCAACAGATTAACATTTCCTTCAAACCATCTTCTCTTACATCTAAGTAACAGAAACAGATTGGATTCTTTCTGTCTCTCTTTTTTTAATTTATTTATTTTTTTAAAAACCTTCCTCCTGCTTTGTGTCTCACCTATCAGGTTTTCTCTATAGGTGTGTTTCTAATACTGCGGTGTCTTATCTGGAACAAGTGAAGACCATTTCTTTCTGGCCTAACAGACTGCTGGAGAGATGGTGCCCTCTGTGAGGTGGAGTGGGGTGGGGCAGGGTGGGTTTTGTTGCCTTGGGACACCCCCACATCCCTCGGTACATTCGTTCAAGTGGGCGTGGTGAGGGCTGCGTGTGTACATGTGTCTATTAATGTGTGTAAGTGTGCGTGGGAGGGTTATATCAGTAGCGGTGGGTCTGGTGGGAGTACTGGGGCGGCTGTTGGGAGGTAGAGGAGTATCCCATGCTGCTCTGGGGCAGTGATGTGCTTGGTCCAGGGTTCTGGTAGGCAGCATGTGGATTGGAGCGCTACAGGAATAAAACAATAAAGAAGGCTGTGAGATCTTCATGAAATCTAGTTCATGTAATGGTTTTATTTGCATTTACACTCAACAAACAACATATTCCAAAATTGTCACACTTTTAATGTGGTGACTTCATTGTTTGAGCACGCAATAACAGCTTTTTGGCCACATGGAGGCAGCCCACAAAGACGAAACCTGATGATCCAACATTCACATTCACGTCACGCTGCAGACCATAAACAAGCTGTTACAGCTGTTCACACTGTCTGTTCATCACCTTTTACAGTGTTCACTGTTTATAGTCATGTGAGATGCTTCAAAACGTCTTCTCTTCCAGAAAATGAAATAATATACACTTCAAACACAAGAGGCTATCTAACATATTTGGATTTGGCACTAGGAATGATATTCAAAGTAGAAATCTTATAATGGCATGTATTCCCAATACGTACGTCTCATGTAAGTACCTTTTCAGAGTGGGCGCTATAAAATTTTTCACCCTAGCTTACAACTTCTTATGCTGTCAGGGGATTTCTAAACTGGTCTGGCCTGTGAATGCAGCGTTTCTCCTGCAAAACAAAACTGTGCTATTTTTCTATACACGTATTTATTTGAAGTTGCATGTCTCTAGAGGCTGAGTGTGGAGATAACACCCACTATTTTTATTTCTTCTTTTTACCAACTCATGTGTTACGATCATGTCATGCCTGAGATGGATTGTTCTGTCTAGTATAAGAAGAAAAAAAAAAGTTCCCCGTCTTCCAAATTTTCAGGATGATGGAACTCCAAACACAGTGACGATGAATATGAGAGAGATTTACCTGGTAGTCTGAGGTCATAATGAGGCCACCTGAGGTAGTGGTGGGCGGGACAACTCGCACTTTCTTTAGAGGCGGGCCCTGGGCGTGGCTGTTATCTGGGTTGCCAGTGTGCCCCGCCCCATTTGTGTGGTTGTTTCCCTGTTGCTGCTGCTGGTTCTTCTAAAAGTCACAAAAATATTGCTTTATTATACCCTGTACTGTATGTTGTTAAACTACATGTTGTTCAGCTTTGCTGTGGATTTACTACATTTCTAAGTTTCTCCTTTTACCTCAAATAATAAATTTAATGAGATAGTATGTGGCAGATGGATATGTAATATTTACTTTGTCTGCCTTATCCTCTGGCTCCTCCTCTGTCAGAAACTCCCTCTTGGGGTAGGGAATCTGGCAGCCTGCAAACACACTAGGGTGGGAAAAAAAAAAAAAAAAAAAAAGGAAGGGAAAGACGCTTGTCATCTTCAAACATTTATTCCCATGACTCTGAGCTAATTAGCTAAGAGACCTGCTCAAGACATCCCTAGATCATGTAACTTAAGCTAAGGACGAGCACAATATAGAACACCCATCCTGTAAACTGAATGTAGGCTCTGTGTATGGGTGTGTATGTTTGCTGTAACTCACTCAGAGGTGGGTAGAGGCTCCTCTAAAAAGTAGGGGTCCTGCATGGCCTGCTCGGATGTGATTCTACGGATGGGGTCCATGGTCAATAGCTTTTGCAGCTGTAACATAGAGCGCACCCAGCGTTAGTCTCAAACACGACGCAAATAAAGTAATACAATGAAAACGCATTCTTCATTTGTTACCAGATCGCACCGGCCACTTTACAAGTTACACCCATTCAAATGCTTCTTAGGGAAAATAAGTAGCCAATCACTTGGCACGAAGTCACTGCTGAAGAAAGTTGATTTAAGCGACTGGCTGTTTGTGCCTGGCAGGCTGATTTCAGAAAATGCTGATCTTTAAACACAACTATCCCGAGGGTTTAAAGAGAATAGCCTTATTCGATAATCAGTGATTTTCTGGGACAAGATGATGGCAGAGGCCAGAGTCACTTGTTACAACCAAGGTGTGCAGGAGAGCATCTCCAAATTTGCAGCATGTCACAACAGAAGGAGACCACACCTTGCCACTACTGTGAGTTTAGAATTAGCCAATGGAGGTTTGGAAAAACATTTCCTAATCTGATGACTGTATTGATCCATCCTGCCTTCCTATCCCTAGCCTCTTTTGCACAGCATTTTCCTGGCAGGACTGCGCCTTCATTCCACCTCACTGTTCTGTGCAAAAGGTCAGAGACAGAATGAGGGGGCAGCATTGTTGCTCCTTTCCAATCCGTCTCTTACACTCTCCCGCTCTGTGATGACTGTCACATTTGCAGCTGCCGAAGGGTCTCGTGATTAAGGGGTAGGGTAGAAATACAGTGCAAGCTCTTTGCAACTTGTAATCAGCATCTTGGGCAATTTACACTGTAATCATCTATTACATAATAAAAAAATAGTAAATTATGCAGCCCTATGCCATGTACAAACAAATTTACTAAAGCCATTTGATTTTGTTTAATACTGCAATAGTCCTGAAATAATCCCACAGAAATCATCCACATGTGACACAGACATGTACAGTAGGCTTGGAGTTAGAGGGTGTTACAGCCAACTTATACTTAAGGCTACTTAAGTTTTGGAATAATGTGGCAGAGCCTCTGCACAAACAAACAGAGCGAAAGTGTAGGCAGAAGGTTGGGTCTACGTCTGTGCAAAAGGGACACGACACACTACGCTCTGCTTTGTGTTACACTTTGCACATCTGACCCCGCAAGCCTGAGATGCTGTCAAAGAGCACGCACTGGAGCACAGTCTCAGTGTAGAAGGAACTAACTGTTCGGGCTGCTGTCGATGCAACGATGTGGGGGGGATGTTTCTTTTCACACACTTCGAGCTCGTTAGCGCAGACCATAAACAAGCTGTTACAGCTGTTCACACTGTCTGTTCATCACCTTTTACAGTGTTCACTGTTTATAGTCATGTGAGATGCTTCAAAACGTCTTCTCTTCCAGACTAAGCAACATTTAAATGTCACCTCTTTATGACCACAGTGTGCCATCTTCTCAAGGCTACTTTCAGCAGGATAAAGCACCGTGTCCTGAAACTCATATCCTCTCATATCTGTTTTGCCTCCAGTCACCAGATCTTAACACAATAAAGCACCTCTGGAATGTGTCGGAGGAAGAAAATAACATGCAAACATGCTTCCAGCATCTGAAGAATAAATGCAGTTCTAAAAGCAAATGGGGGTCCTTCCCGGTAATGGCAGGTGTAAGCAACAATATAGCAGATGATGGTAAACTCTTACACATAATTACTCCCAATAATGAGGCATTTAACTTACCAAGTGGAATGCTTTGCTGTCTGGTTTAACTTTATGTTTTTCCATGTACTTTATAAGGCTGCAGTTTGTGTATCTGTGGAAGAGTAGAAGAAAATTATACTAACTGCATGACTTCAGTGCAATTATCCTGCATAACAGTTATTAAGTGATAAGTAAAAATAACACACAGCACCCAAATACGTCTTTTAACCAGCAGACCTGCTTTGCTCTGATCTTTAAAAAAAAAAAGAAAAGAAAAAGAAAATAGGACAGTGTTGCTCTGCAGACTCACGTGTTCCTCCTAAAGTCTTTCATCAGTGTGGAGTGTTCTGGCATCTTTTTGATGTCCTCCCAGTCTTTATCTGTCAAATGAGGAAAACACAGGATTACAGCATGCCACACCCTCATCACGCACAGATTATTTAGGTTGTAGTGTCTGGGATGTTTTTATTTTGAGCAGAAATGTTCATAATTGCCCCACAACAGCCCTTTGTTTATACTGTGCACAACGAATCTACATTTTGGCAAACATAATAAGATTTATTTTCTACAAAACTGAAATTAATTTGCTCATGTGGGAGCTTTTAAGCATTCATATATATTATCTCTAAGCTTTTCAGCAAAACCCCATAGGTTTAATTGCCAAACATGGCAACGAGACTGTAAAATTTGCCCCTATTTTCTGCTAAATCCAAACACAGTCCATCAAGTGCACTGGTGAATTATACAGCTAGAACAGCAGTGATAGTAGAAGAAATAAGAGCAGGAGCAGCTTAAGTGAACTGGAAGAAATAGGCCCAAATGTAGCCCTGCAAGTAAAGGTTTCTGTGTTTGTGACTTGGCTTCATCTAACATGTCAGAGGATTGATGTTCAGCGCTTAGACCGCATTACTGCCTTTAGAAAAAGGAGCCTGAAACGACCAAGGAAATAATCTTCCTCAGCCAGGGATGGAAAATGCTTTTCCTTCCACACAACTTCTCCACTGAAAATACAACACAGTTTATATAACAGTAGGTTAACACCATTAATATAAATACAGTGGAAAAATCAGGTAAATCACTTCATGTAATGATTTTAAATGGAGGCAGTCAAGTCTCACCGGCAGGGAAACCCATGACATTAAAGATGCGGTCCAGCTGGTCATGATGGTAAGGGTTACTGGTCTTGATATCCTCCTGGCGACAGTGGAATATGGGCTCAGACGTCAGCAGCTCCGCAAAAATGCAGCCAATCGCCCAGATGTCTGTAAGCACACACTAACTTCAGCTCAGATCGGTACAAGTGGTTGCACGTGCACACACACGAGGAGGACGACAGACAGACGGCGGCCCAATCTCACCGATGGCTTTGGTGTAGTGCCGAGCCCCCAGCAGCAGTTCAGGTGCTCTGTACCAGAAGGTGACCACCACAGGGTCGAGATCGGCTAAAGGCTTCAGCGGTGAATTGAAGAGACGAGCAAACCCCATGTCCGCTGCACATTGGATATATGTGTCAGTGAACTGAGACATAAACTAAGCAGCAAATAAACTTGGAAAAAAAAAGGAAACTATACATACCAATCTTTACTCTACCCCTCTCTGGCCCTTCCCCCATCACTAAAATGTTCGCTGGTTTCTGATGGAGACAAACACACACAGATAAAAATGTTTCCACAGTCCAAACATCTGACAGGGAAACTTCCTAGTAATTAATTCAGCTTTCTTTGGCCCAGTTTCTAAACAACAGTCCTGCATGTTTAATGCAATCAAAACTCTTTGTTGCTGCCCTCTAGTGGACAAATGACTGCAATTTCCCAAACGAGAGATGGTCTACTACATTTCTAACTCACTTACGGCAGAAAATTTGGCATCCTGTTAAATCTGTTAATAAGTTACTACTTTCACATACTCTCAAAAAAACCGAAGAAATGTTGGCAAACACTGTTCATCTGCATATCCGTCTGAAAACATACAGACTGACACAAGCCTTCCATATATTCTCAACCCAAAAACAATCTTTCCATCTCTCATTAACTGTTTAACCGTGTTTTTTTTCTTCAAGCTAAACACCCTCCTATCCCCCCAATCCTCTTACAAGATCTCTATGGAGGACCCAGTTGGCGTGGAGGTAATGGATGCCATCCAGAATCTGATAGAGCAGAGACTTCACCATTCCTCTAGGCAACTGAAGCGGCTTCTTGTTGGCCTTAGATGCTCTGTGGAACTTAATAATGTGCTACGGAAAGAAAAGTAAATGGTGAGCAGGGGTGCGCATGGACAGACTGACTGAAATGCACGTTTTGCTACATATGATCACAAGTGTAAATGTGCTGCAGGCGAGTTGAGGGAGGCTAATGTTTGTGACATGTGTTTCCACTTCCTTGGGAGGGGAATGTGATTGTTGCTGCTCTGTGGCAGAAAATGGCATCTAACTCAGTTCTCATTTTCTGCCAACTGTAATGCAGCAGAGGTTTAACTGCTCAATGTGGAATACTTCTTGGTGGATTTGTGTGCTTTAATGAGACCTAGAAGTGCATAATTAGCACCGTTTTGAGTCTCCTTCCTTATTACTGGCTGATGGTGAATGTGAATACATCAGCACTAAATGCAATTTGGAATTTTAAAAAAACATCAAAATGCACAAACATATACGGCCTAATTGTGAAGAGAGTCCTGTTTTAAAGTCGTGTCCATGTGATTTTATAAATGGGTTAAAATCTGCAACATGTGCGTGCATATGAATACACACTAATAAAGAAATGTTTAAAATAAACAATAAAAATATCAACATGCATTCCCCTGATAATATGTGTGAAATGTCATGCAGCGCAAGTGTGTGTGTGTGTGTGTGTGTTTGCCTTTTACCCAGAGATCATGTTCAGCATAGTCAAAAAGCAGCCATACTTTACGGTCAGCATGTGACAGGAAAACCTTCTGCAGTGAGATGACATTGGGGTGCTTCAGCTCCCGCAGCAGCTGCAACATACAAACCCACTCAGAAGGCCGACCACACAATCTCATGGCAGACATCATGAATGAAACACTTTGCACTTGTTAATGCATGCGATTGCTGCTAACTATGAGGAAGTGACTTTAATGATTACTGGAAATTATACATAAGGGGGTGGACATGACATCACTTCCACAACTGAACACTTTTATTCTTTGAGAGTTCTTTTTGTGATTGCTTGTATTTAACATATTTCACTTTCTTAACAAAAACTAGTGTGTGAAGGTCATTCGGACATTACATAAAACACTTGGAACGACATGAAGGTGTTTAATCACAGACCAAACAAAGGAACAGAGTAAGGCAAGCAGCTCTTACTGCAATCTCTCTGCAGGCTGACATGGAGATGCCAGTGCCTTCAATCTGCTTGAGGGCGTAGTCCTTATCATCCTTCCTACAAAACACAGAGAGGGCAAAGCAACATCAACACCAGACCAGAACAGACCTTGGGCCCCCTGAGAGCCGTTTGCACAGCAATATAAAGAGGCGGCACTTGGCAGCTGGCACTGGGACTCTGAGAAGGGGCTGAGTTGCATTACCTCCAAATTTGTGTAATCAAGCTCACCTCTGAGGGTCAAAACAATAGAGAGGGAAAGGAAGCGGGGCCTGTCTGGCAGCTGGCAAGGGACAAACAGAGCACTGGGACTGGCTCTTACTTGAATGAATTGGTTACAACCCCTCCCTCCCTAAATCTTCTCATAAACCCAAGCTTTGTGCTTCCTCGGGCTTCGTCCAAATGCAGCAGCGCAACTCTGCTCAAAGTCTCATAAAAAGCAGCTCCTAAAGTGAAATACAGACATCTTTAAACACTTTAGGGCTCTTTTGTGTGGTTCCTGCTGCCAGTATGTCCGGGCTGTAATAACGGGACTGGTTGCTTAAACTGTCTTGAGCTCTCCCCCAGCCTCTGGTCCAGACACAGTTAAGACTGTTACAAGGCTCACATTAGAAACAGCAGGAAAGTTTTAGAAGGAAAGGTGGGTGGCGCCCTGGCATCCTGAGGGATTAACACACTAACCATGCACCACAGAGTCTACAGTAAGGGTCCAGCTGGAGACCTGCGCTGCATGCTTATTTTCCTTACTTTATTTAATGCAAAGCCTAAAAAACACAAAACATTATTTTTAGGACTAAAGAATGCAAAATTTGGGCATAGTTAAACACACAATATTTTGTATAAGTCTCTGTAGAGACATTTACCTCATGTATAATAAAAGCTATAACCTTTCAACAACAACAAAAAAGAACATCAACAAGTGCTTACACCTGCACCTGCTGTATCGCATTCACCACATCGCATGGAAAAAATAAACAACAACAACAAAAAAAAAAAAAAACCTTAACTAAAATAAATAAAATAGCACTTAGAGCTGGACATGAAAATTTCAAAACATATACACGAGAAAGGAAAGCTCCAATCCCAGTGTTTAAACCATATGCCGGTGTTTTTTGTGCCCGACACAAAGCTTCACCAGCATCCCAACAGTGCGAGCTCAAACTGCTCACATTGCTCTCTTTTGTCTCTACATCAACCCACTGCAACACTCCTCATCTGCAAGTGGCCTTGAAAGGGGAGGAAGAGGAGAGAGGTAACATTTATACGGGAGAGGAGCAGGGGGGAGAGCTGGCTAAGGGTTCACTGGCTAAAGGCCTTGCTGTTCATCAACTCACCCATCTTTTCTCTTCGCCTTGTATACATGGCCGTAGGTGCCTCTGCCCACTTTGCATCCTTCGTACTCAAACAGGTCCTCGACACGCTCTCTTTCGCCGGTCAGCTTCACTTTAAAATCATAGTCCATTTTCACCACCGTTTGGCCTGAATGTATCTGCTCCTTCCTTTTTCAAAGCGTCGCTTGGGAGGCAACTAAGGCTCCTCCAACGAGCTCGGTTTGGTAATTCAGCTAGTTGCCTTCTCCAGCGTGGCTCTTTCTTTCTCCAAGCCCAGCTTTCACATCGAGTTCTCGGCTCAAATGTAACGCTCCGGAGGAGATGCGCGGCGCTCCGAAATTGTCCAGGTGGAAACGAGCCCCAAATATATTCCTTTATCTTGTTGCTGCGTTTCTCTCAGCCGGTATCTGCTCCAAAGGGACGCACTTCACTCGGTAACGACGGCGTATTCGCGCACGGCATTGTCGTAAAATGTCGTGAAGACAGCCCCTGCAGCAGAGAAAGAGCCGAAGAAAATGGGAAGACGGGCTACACCACGTGGAAATTCTCACTCGTAAGAAATAGAGCTGAAATGTGACTTATTCCATCATAACGTCTGTGTGCCTAAGAAAAGCCCATATTTTGCCATGTTGTGGTTTATTGCATGGCAGTGAGTGGATTGTGCAAACAAATATCTGCATAATTTGTCCATCACAAACAAAACAACATTCATTTGATATGAATTCAAGGGAATGAGTAAATTAGGATCCAAACAGTTCAGATTAAGATGAAAATGTGAATTTATTTAAATAGGATTTATGTAATTAGAGGGTGAAATGGTAAAACAATGAATGAGGAATGGAAAAGCACAGGATAAATTAATAAAGCATTTAGAATGGGGTAGAAAGAAAAAACAACTGTATTTTTTTTTTTTTAAATCTTTTTATCTTCTTTTTTCAGCTTCTCCTTTTAGGGGTCACCGCAGTAGATCATCTTCCTCCATCTATTCCTAGCATCCTCCTCTGTCACATTAACTTTTTTCACTACATCCATGATTCTCCTCTGTGGTTTTCCTCTTTTCCTCCTGCCTGCTATCTCCATATTGAGCATCCTTTGTCCAGTATATATCCGCTATCCCTCCTCTACGCACGTCCAAGAACCCATTCACTCACCATACATCGGGAGATTGCAAAAGCTATTTTTTAGCTTCTGCAGCTAGCAACCCTTACAGGTGGCAATAAAGAGTGCCATGTATGACTGGCAATATTTAACATCCTTAAAAAAGGTAAACAACAACCCTAATGTGGTGTGGAAGCTCGTTTCTGCCACTGAAAAAACAAAACAAAAACAATTTATTTTGCCATCCATAAGTCAAACTTTCAGGCTGTCGCAAAATTTCGACTTAGTAAGTCAAACTTCAGATAAAATGACTTGAAATTCTGAGTTACTAAGCAGAAAATTTGAAAGAGAATTAGACAAAGATACTCTATATTGTGGGTGTGTCCTATATTACAATGATATCTAATACGTTATGTTTGTTCTACAATTTACGTTCGAGGTCACCGGCGAGACTTGTGTAAAAAATAATAAAATGTTTAGTTAAATTCAAAAATCATTTAAGATATAGCAATATAAACGTATGTTGTAAGTGGTCTGCTATCTAGATCACAGAGCACTGTAGCATCATAAAAAATGCACGATTTGATAATATTATAGTTTAATAAAAACTAAAGCTTTTATAAATGCACTCATGTGCAGTGCTCTCTCTTAGTTCAGCCAAACCTCGAACTTAGTTTTTGATGTTGTATTAGGTAGGAACCAACATAGCCGGGCATTTTGTTTTTGAGGGGCGCTATTGTGTAGCACCGCTGGTCCCATCTTGATGTGAGAGCTGTGCGAGCAAAGCGAACCGTCCATATTACAGCTGCCTCGTCAGGTATGAAATTCTTTTAAATATCGCTGTCATCTCTTATAAAAGTGTGCTAGGGTTAAGGGATAGGTTCCGTGTACACCCACTGCTTGATAAAATGCTCTGTCGTGATAATATATGAAAACTTAATCAGCCTCGCAGCGCGCTGGCGGATCGGGCTAGCGCAGCTAAATGATATTCGCTAACGCTGGTTGTGCTAACGGGCTAGCGCTGAGTTAGCAACTGAAGCATTGCGCAATTAAATGACACTTGGAATGTCCACAATGCTGATTATAATGTTGAATAAGTGTTGGCGTTAATCGGCAACAGGTGTTAACATCGGGATTTTGTAATTCTGTAATAGTGCTGACGAGATTCTTTGTCTTTCACTGTTTGCCCTGCGTTTACATGGAAGAAGCCTCCTTTTTCAGTGCATCACGTCCCGCCTCTGTTAAACGCTGATTGGACGCCTGCCGTGTCCGTCAGGATGATTACGCCGCTGATTGGCGGCTAACCAGGATGACAACGCCAGTTTTGTTGCTTTATTCCGCTGTCTTCAACATGGCCTTCCGTAGATACTGTTGTCACTCGGTTAATGTTAGGTTTCATTATGACTGCTTTATTGTTACACTGTCGCATAGATTTACTGTGATAGTGACTGAACTGAGCATTCGCATACATGTTAAATTTGATGAATTTTCGGCGCTAGCCTCCGGGCTAAACGTTAGCAAGATTAACGTAGCCATACCCATTCTTTTTGCTTGGGAGTCTTTCGACAGAAAATGGATGGCGCTGTATTAACTGTCGCCCTTGGGTAGAGATTAGTCACTCAAAGGCAACGTTGAGAAAACAGCTCTTATTTGCGCTGCATTTTGCTGAGTTATTAATTATAGCTCAGTAACTGCATGCTTTATAACCGTGTTTGATCTTTGCCTGTCCAAAATAGAATCAGGTAACCATTAACTGGCACATGACTTGTTCATCTACAACATATAAAGACAAATGTCTAGAGTGGCTATCTTTGAGTGATACTTCAACTCAGACTGAACCTTGCTCATTTGTCTGCCAGCACTTTACACGGTGATGGACCCTCCTGGTGGGGGAGATGAACGGCGGAGGCAGGCAGAGCGTCTTCGAAGGGAGGAGGCGTACTATCACTTCATTAATGAACTGAGTGAAGAGGAGTACCGTCTAATGAGAGATGGCAACCTGCTGGGCACTCCCGGTAAGGAGGGGCACACAGTGTTTATGCACTGAGTGGGACTGTTGGTGTATATGTACCCGCATATATTTTAAGTGTTAAAAAAAAGAAAAAGCATATGAAATGCTTATTATGTTTTACAGGGGAGGTGACTGCTGAGGAGCTCCGCCAGCGTCTGGATGGAGCAAAAGAACGTTTGTCATCTCAGCCCCCTGCAGAGCAGCGCTCGCAGACTTCTGAGTCTGGAGAGCTGCAGAGCAGCAGCGGTGAGGGAGAGGAGAGAGGCGCTGGAGGGAGACGAGGGGCAGGTACAAAGAACGGGCAGAATCTTTTCTTCACATAATCTTTCCAAATCTGGCTTTCATGATTTATTTTTCCGCCATAGTCACTATTGATTTAAGTGGCTCTGTAATGGTAAAACATGTGCCTTGCATTCAAAAGATCCTTGGTTTAATTCTGGGAGGAGGCGCAGCCCAAACCTTACAGATCTATCTGCTGTGCCAATGCCTAATGCTGCGTACACACAATAATGTGGTGACCAGAGACCATAGAAAGTGAATGACATTCTGCAAATTCAAGCAGCTATAGGTGAAATAACTGCTGGCAATAGGATGTGGGCATGACCCAAAATAAACTTTTGTCAACTTCCAAGTGAGAAAATGAAGCGACTACCAATGAGAGTGAAGAATACTCATGATTGACACATGACCTGGGAGTAAATGCAATAGAGGGTAACCTAGGGAACCGGAGCCTGAGCAAGCAACCGGCCGTCAGCTTCAAAACAATGTTCAACGACACTTCCAGTATGTATGCAGCTTTAGGAAATAAGGGAACAGCCAAAAGTTACTACTACTTCAAGTCACTATTGATTTAACAAGAGAAGGTAAAAAAATTGACAGGAAAACATACAGTAATCTTTAAGAACTTGACTTTGACAGCAGTAAAAACAATAAAGAGTGGGTTTCACAGTATCTTCTATGAAGGTGGGCCAAGCAGTTGGAGTTATGAATCTTGTATTTAGTTTGGCACCAGCTTAGGGAAGGTTTAAACAAGATAACATGGTTTGTTGAAGTCAGATTTTTGTATCTATGTTTTAGCTTGACAGTAAATACAGTTTAAGTGCTGGTTTTGAATAAACTTTCAAATGGCTTTCAAATTGTTGCAAACAAACTTTCCTGTTAGAAATTTCCTGTGTAAGAGAATAGATTTCATAAATAATATTTGTTAGTTTGCCTAGTCTTAACCACATATATATATATATATTTTATTTTCTATAGGGGGTACAGAGCCTGGAGCAGAAACCTCTAATGGTGACTCATTACTGGAGTGGCTGAACACTTTCAGACGCACTGGTAATGCTACTCGCAGCGGGCAGAGTGGCAATCAGACATGGCGTGCTGTCAGCCGGACCAACCCTAACAGTGGAGAATTCCGTTTTAGTCTGGAGATCAACATCAACCATGATCAGCCAGAGCCAGGGGAGCATAATGAGACTGTGGACACTGCGGAGCCGCCAGTGACTGCCCCAAACGCATCTTCCCCCTCTATACGAACTGCTTCTTCCTTTTCAACTTCTCGCCCTTCAACCACACCAAGGCCCGCTCCCTACCCTACCCCCCGCCCAGCCATCAGCAGGCGGGTGCAGACACGCCGTACACGCAGCAGCACTACCACACTTTCTATGAGCCCCCCTGCACTTCCTCCACCAGTGGCTGCCTCAGCTGCTGCTCAGAGGAGAGGTGGCACTTTGCACTCTTTAGCACCTCCTCTCAATGTTCCAAACCCTCCTCCGGATCAAACTATATCTTTGCAACATCAAGCCTTGAATGTAGAAGGAGAGCAGGGGCGTAATGATGCATCTGCTTCTATAGACTGCCCCCGGGTGTCACCCCAGTCTGCGCCACAGGCCCCAGCAGTGGGACACGAATCACGTGGCAGTAGGACTCGATCGCGTGGTCGTGCACGCAGAGCTGCATATGGAAGTGGGCTTTCATCTCGTGTGTCAAGGCGAAGTCGTTCCCCTTTGCACAGAATTAGTGGTGCTAGTACCACTCTGCCATCAAGCAGTGATGCCAGCAACTCTTCCATCAATACTGTCGAACCAGGCAGTGGCACAGCCTCTGTGTCAATGGAGACTGAAGAGGCCATATCAGAACCTACTGTTCCAACAGAGCCAGCTGTAGAGGTGGCTGAACGTGAAGGTGAATCACAAGTAATCGGAGCAGGAAGTTCAGCAGTGCGACGACACCCAACCATCATGTTGGACCTGCAGGTGAGAAGGATTCGACCTGGTGAAAACCGTGATCGGGACAGCATTGCCAGCAGAACACGATCTCGTGCCCGTGTTGCCGAAAATACTGTGACATTTGAAAGCGACAGCGGTGGATTTAGACGCACCATCTCCCGTTCTGAGCGAGCTGGGATTCGCACCTACGTCAGCACTATCCGGATTCCACTGAGGCGTATCAGTGAGACAGGCCTGGGGGAGCCCAACTCCACTGCCCTGCGTTCCATCTTACGCCAGATCATGACTGGATTTGGGGAGCTTAGCTCCCTAATGGAGACGGAGGCAGATTCTGAAACTGTTGCACCTAACCATGCAGATACCAGTGGCACAAATAACAACAACAACCCGGGCAGTCGTCTGCATACAAATGAGAGTGCACCTGGCCAAGGTAGTACAGGTGGGGTAGTTCAAGAGAGGGTGGGGCTGGTGGGAAGTGATGAGGACCAGATTGGGCAGGCCAGACTCGGAGGAGGAGTAGTGAGCACCACAGACGGACGGGCTACCAGCAGAGACACCAATAACCTAGTAGAGAACGGTACTTTACCCATCTTGCGGCTGGCACATTTCTTCTTACTCAATGATGAAGAGGATGATGAACATCCTAGGGGCCTGACCAAAGAGCAGATTGACAATCTATCAACGCGTACCTATGGTCAGGCCAGCCTGGAGGGGGAGATTGGTCGAGCCTGCAGCGTCTGTATAAACGAGTACATCCAAGGCAACAAGCTGCGCCGCCTCCCCTGTTCCCACGAATTCCACATCCACTGCATCGACCGCTGGCTCTCTGAAAATAACACCTGCCCCATCTGCAGGCAGCCTATACTTTCAGTGCATCATGACTGACCTATTTGCTCACAAATACAACTATCATGCTCCTGGCTCACTGACTGAGCAGACCCAAGTGGGCTTTGCATGTACATAGCGCTTTCATGGTTTAATTTCTTTGAATATATCCATTGTGTTGAAGAAGGTTGAACCAAAAGTGTGGAATAAGAAACTATAAATGCAAAGAATAAACAAAACTTTATTTTTTTAGACCTTTGGTTTTCAACAACTCATTGTTATTTTATTTTCTTCTTCCTGTGACCTAGTTCGCTGGTCTCTGCGATAATGCTTCAGAGGCTCATGTCTATAGAAGGCATTAAAGCTTATTAAGGAGCTCCTGTAGCTGCTGCTGAATAGTCTCACTTTAAATCTTTGATGTCTGACACACGACGTCTCTCTCACAACTGAACTATACAAATCACTTCTAGGCTTGATTTATCTTCCATTATAGGCTGTAAATAACTCACCACTGCTTATATTTAAAGGTTTTGAAGAAAGCTGCTCTTCACATGCCATTTATTCAGAATGGAAGCAGGAAGCCTTATGTTCACGTCATTTTATTTTAGCTTCAACATCCATTTTAAAGTGTCCCATTACAGTTGATTAAGAAGTGTATGATTTATTGGATATATATGAGCAAGGTCTTCAATTTAGAAGTTTTACTCTGGCCATTTAGTAGTATTTGTTTGAGCCCTTACGTCCCATTATAATTGCAATATAGAAGTCATCCATTAAGGTAACATTAGCCATATGAGCAGCACAATGTCAATGAAATGCAGAATGTGATAATCAGGAATTCAGACTAGTCAGTATGAGTTGTGCAATAGAGGGAAAAGACAGTATTGTTTGTTTTTGCTGTTCATTGTTGTTTACATTGTAATGCCTGATTATCATTTCCACTTAAGCAAAGCGTTATCTATGAAATCAATGTTTGAGCTCAGTTCCTGTCGCTGTTTTTAGGCTCACACCTAACGGGACCTTTGGCATGAGGTTGCATAGTTAGCCTGTCACATGGAATATAAAAAAGGAAATAAATTGATTTTCAGTCTTTGCAGTTCTCCAGATAACTCAGAAGTCCTTACTAATGAGATGGGTTTTGGTTTATTGCATCAGTTCTGATGCTGAAATTCTCCAAAAATGTTCTGCTAATGAGAATCGCCCCCCCTCCCCGATTGGGTCTGTGCAATGGTTGCTACCTGTTTAAGTTTCAGTACCAGTGCACACATGTGAATAAGGCTGTGTTAGTAATGTATTTCTCTATGCTCTTTATCATTTGTTTTTACATAACATGGACAAATGTTGCATTTCTAGTGTACGACAGGTGGGATATTTAGCTGAACCACCCAGTCAGCATGTTCCCACCGGAGTCACTTTGTACATCAGTGATTACACAGGAGCTACTCTGTCTCTGCGGTTAACGCGTCACTAACAAAACTGCAGGATCGGTGCGGTTTATTCTGTAAGAATGTGTGAGCGTGTGGTAAGCGTGTGTGTGTGCGTGGTATAATTGTATGTGTGTGAAGGAAAGGTCCAGTGTACCAATAAAACCTGGTTCTCAGAAAGCTTCTGTCTGGTGAATGTCCACCTTGGAGAAAGTTGTGGGAAATTCAGGAGTGACTATTTATTCTGTTCGTATTTAATAAGATGGAAATCAACCTTTGAAATATGAAATATGTTACAATGTGATGAGAGTAAATAAAACCGCTATGATGAACATGTTACTATGTAATAAAAAGAAGACCTTGGTTTTCTTCTCTGCTCCTTAACAGTGTAATAAAATGCCGCTTTGTTATGCTGGAATATCTGCTGTATGGATGTATCTGATTAAAATGGTGTGTGTGCAGGGCGGACTGAAAAATAATTCAGGCCAGTACATCATCCCAAACCACTCTTTACAGGAGAGCATTATAGCAGATGATCATTACACATTACACCAAATAGCCACGACCAAAAGAATTCACTTTATTAATATTATCTTACAAGTGTGAAGAGGAGGAGAGTATCTGTAACCGTAACTGTTAAAAATAAGTTATTGGGATCATTTGTGTTAACATGATATCAAAATTTAATTTTCTAACATCATGAATTCTGAGTTTTCAAAGGTATGCCATGAAAATTGACTACAAATACACCAATCACAGCACATACAAAATCAGACATGGAAAATAATTTGCCCGTAATTATTACACATAGTCAGATACAGATCAATCAAACCTCACACACATTCACTGAAACTGATCGTGAGCTACAGCGATATAAAACCGTATTTCTGACTGGCACCCATTTTCAACTTTTAGCTATTGTTTTTTAATTATTTTTTAAATCTCGTTCATTCCTCTGTGTTTCCATTTTGTCTCACAGACGTGTGTTTACCTGGTTGACTTACCGACAGAAATAGAGAGAAACTGTGTTTATTCATGCGCGTCTTGGGCGTGCGCACCAGCGCCCCATGGAGACGGAAAGCGCGCAGGCTGTCTCTCCTTGACGTGTGGATTCTACGAGGTCCACAATCAGAACGAATGCTCACACCAGGGCAAAACGGCCCTTATTTAGCTAGATTTCCCCTTTTTTGTAGAAGCCAGTCATGTGAATGGACTAGAACAGGGGTCACCAACCTTTTTGACACTGAGAGCTACTTCAAGGGTACCGAGTAATACGAGGAGCTACTTGTTTGATACAAAACTTACACAGTTCACCTTAATTAATGGCAATATTAATAATAAAAACATATCTGAAGAGATTGATCATGTTAGTGTTATTCATTCCTCACAATAAATAATGATTAATGACAAAAATGTCTTTAAAATGCAACAGTGTTTATTTCTGTTAATCAGGTTCCCGCGGGCACCGTGTTGGCTACCCCTGAATCAGAAGGTAATGGCTGATGCTGAAGCAGTGCTTTTAAAGTTTCTTTTAAGTATTTTGGTGCTTTATTTTATTTTTGTTAACCTCGTCTATTTTTTGAGTGTTTACATGGCTGCAGACCGAGGAGTATTTTGACTGCTGGTATTTTTGTGTAATGCTGTCTCTAAGTTTTTGAATAAGAAATTCAGATCCACGGGCAGTATGACCAGAAGCTTGAATGTTAGCATTTAGCTGCTTGAGATTGCAGCCATTTTAAGGACCTTGTTAAAACTAATCATAATTAGTTAACTAATTATACGACCTAAATGATTAAAAAAAAAGGAGGGAGGGTATAACAACATATAAACAAATACACAAAAAAGTACAAAAGAGGGGAAACAAAGTGCCTGGGAATTTGTGATAACATACAAAACTAATACACACAAAAAAATGACATTTAATGTGATCAAAAATCTATAAAATATAAATAAATTTCAAAAGTACACATACTACCTGTTTATTATACCAAAAGACAGGGAAAAGGAAGCTTCTAAAAAAAAACTTAGCTGCGGCTGTACCAGAGTCCTTCCCTTATAATACCTTTGGCAATATGTGTATTTGTCGCTCATTGAGCCTCTAGAGACCGGGAGCGCTTACGCGTCATCCTCCCATGCGCGCCCCCGTGGCTCGATTGAAGCACGGTGCTACAAAACCAAACGGGACAGGGGCAAAAAGAGGAGTCAGTTTCCTTCAAAATATAAGCATATTAGGCGCTCACTAAAACCATTTGACTATTTCACTTACTTCTTTAACGCAAGGGTGGAGCTACCAATCATCCCGTGAATCATTTTTTCTCAGTTAATTAAATGTGTTAAATATGTGGAAGAGATTGGGAACTACAGCAACTCAGCCATGAAGTAGTAGGCCACATAAAATGACATAGTGGAGTCAGTGGATGCTGAGGTGCATAGTGCGTCAAGGTTGCCATTTATCGATAGTCAATCGCTACAGACCTCCAAACTTCATGTGGCCTTCAGAATAGCTCAAGAACAGTGTGTAGAGAGCTGCATGGAATGGTTTTCCATGGCCGAGCAGCTGCATCCAAGCCTTACATCACCAAGCACAATGCAAAGCGTCAGATGCAGTGGTGCAAAACACGCCACCTCTGGACTCTAGAGCAGTGGAGACGTGTTCTCTAGAGTGATGGATCACAGTTCTCCGTCTGGCAATCTGATGAACGAGTCTAGGTTTGGTGATTGCCAGAAGAACGGTACTTGTCTGACTGCATTGTGCCAAGTGTAAAATTTGGTGGAGGGGGGATTATGGTGTGGGGTTGTTTTTCAGGAGTTGGGCTTGGCCTCTTAGTTCCAGTGAAAGCAACTCTCAATGCAATTTCATGCTTCCAACTTTGTGGGAACGGTTTGGGGATGTCCCTTTCCTGTTCCAACGTGATTGCACACCAGTGCACACAGCAAGGTCAATAAAGACATGGATGAGTGAGTTTGGCGTGGAAGAGCTTGACTGGCCTACACAGAGTCCTGACCTCAACCCGATAGAACACCTTTGCGATCAATTAGAGCAGAGACTGAGAGCCTCTCTGTGGTGAGTGTGCCTGTGTGGGTTTCCTCCAGTTACCCCGGTTTCCTCCCACAGTCCAAAGACATGCAGTTACTGGGGTTAGGTTAATTAGTCACTCTAAATTGCCCATAGGTGTGAATGGTTGTCTGTCTCTCTGTGTTGGCCCTGCAACAGGCTGGCGACCTGTACAGGGTGTACCCTGCCTCTCGCACCATGTCAGCTGGGATGGGCTCCAGCAATCCCCCATGACCCTGAACAGGATAAGCGGAAGCGAATGGATGGAATCTTGTAGAAACAAGGATGTTACTTTAAAAAAAAAACTAAAAAAAAAACTCGATTGTACTGATGCATTTCTCCCACAGCAAGTTAAGGCAGCAGGATACTCGTCTTTCTCACTCTCTCTTTTTTTTCCATTTTGCCCCCTTCTCTCTCTCACTGAGCTCAGGGATACCCTTCTTCTTTCCAGTGTTTCTGTCTTTATGCCATCTCTTCCTCTGTCT